>VYXF01001947.1:112031-119531 GCA_013397295.1 Polioptila caerulea
TCTGAATCTACAAAAGTTCCCTTAAAATGATTTTCTTTTTTGCTTCTCTGTTGGAAGCTCTTCTCATACAAAGCCCCTATAAACCTACCTCGGTGCTACGAGGCCCTATTGGAACTAATGGGGCTTGACAGTTCTTCAGTTAAAAATTATACATGAGGGTCACTTTCCCTTAAATTATCTATTGTATGCCAGCTGTTCACAACTACAATGGTCTTACTTTCTTCCCATTGCCTAAAATGGTTAACTTCACCACAAAGCTGTCGTGACTCTCACTGCAGAGAGCATTTAAAGGCAATTCTTCAGCCTAAGCAGCACCTTGATGGCACTACTAATTTCAGATAGATTTTTATGAGTTCCAGGGAATGCTGGGAGTGTTTGTTTTGCTTGTTTCGTGTCACAACACTTGAGTTATATCATAATTTCTCATTTGCTGTACAACTTTATTCTATTTTTATGCTTCTGAGTGATGCTGCTCTAAGTGCCCGTGAGTGGTACTTCCGGACCATAAGCACTATCAGAGGCAACCTCAGGCAGATAAAACTCCTTGTCTTTTTGTTGGGGAGGGGAGAAAGGGTCATCGTCAAGTGCTGGGGTTTTTTTTCCCTATTTTTTTCTTTCCTTCTTGCCTATTAAAACTGAAGCTACTACAGCTTCATAAAGGGAGACTACTCTTAGGTCAGACTTATTTTGGAATCAAAGCCTTCATCCTCAAGTGCTTCTCATTACTTGCTAAAGGCTTCAGTGGTCATTTTGGGGCTGTAATTAGAAAACTTGACACATTTAAAGGATGCATGTAGAATGAAATATTCCTCAAAGTGTTTTTTGGGTGGCTTTTTTTTTTTTTTTTCGTCCTGATTTGAAAACAAGAAAGAAGAGAGCAACTTTCCTGGCCTCCTTGATACTTAAATAAACCTGCCACCCTTATTTCCATAGATTAATGAATAGTGGAAAGTACGTGGCAAAGGTTTATTCTCATACTCCTCCCTGCCTTATCAGGGGCATTCTTTTTAATTATAAGATAAGCGTGATTTAGTGGTTATTTTTGCAACCTGGCAGAGCTACCACATCTGTAGGGCTGTTTGATTTTTAGCATCCAGTAGCTTTGTCGACCCATGCTTCCCATACCTCTGGGCAGCTGAGGAGCCTCCAGCAACACAACCAGTTGCAGCCGAAACCTGGCGCAGCTGCATATGGATGCTTATCATTAATTTATTTAAAAACCCGGTCACTGATCCACAGGCTGCGGCAGCTGGACAGGATCCCATATTGGTTGCAGTTACACGTTTCTCCCGCTCCATTATGTGATCTTTCAGGGGCTGGGTGCATTAATATGCAACTGTTCTGTTTTCTTTCAGCTGGCTTGTAAACTCTTTAACCAGCCGAACAGAGTTTGCAATTGTTGCGGGGTTGAGTGGGTGGATAGGAGCCGGGGCTGCAGCCTTGTCCAGTTGTAGATAGAATAAAATTGACAATGATGCAATGGAGCTGGCATCTGGACAACTCCGTGGGATGAATGGCACTGCTCTCGCAGTCCCTCCGGTGGTTGTACGCCTTGTAATAGCTAGCGTAGGAAGGGTGGTGAAAATTGATATGCACTATTACTACGTGTATAAAACTTAACACTGGGGCCATAGCACAGGTGGGGGGTTCCTGTTTATTGATTTTTATGACTCGGTTAGAACATACGGCTAATGCCTTCATTCTCCAGGAGCTCTGGGAGCGCTCACCTCAGGTAATAAACCTCTCTGTACTTTGCAGTAGTTCACGATTTACATGTGAGCTTACGTTCCACTGTGCAAAGCCATCCCTCTCCCTTCAGGAATACACGGCTGAAAGGGAAAAGAAAGCGACTTAAAGAGTTTTTATTTCGGATTTTGCAAGCTACCCATTCCTGCGATGGAAATGGTCCCTTATTCTAATTACTCATATTTCCAAGAAAATTAGTCACACAAACTTATGTTATGTGTTGTCTCAGAGGTTGAAAGCAAATTAGGTTTCCAATAAGACAGTACATCAAACAAAGTAGCATGTTCTTGATGCAGATGACTTTTTTTTTAGAATTATGGTTGGACACTTTTGGCAGACAGATTGTCTTTTACTCTATCAAAATGACAGTTTCTTTTGTAACTGCTACATTCATAATTAGAAGGAGAGAAGCAATCTGCCCAATTTAATATACTAAAAGAAGTTTAGTGTCTTGTGCTAGTAATTTCATTATTTTTAAATATGAATTAATTGTCTTAAAATAATATTGTTAGAAGTATAACTAGTAGGATTATGGAGCTAATTCTCTTCTTTTTTAAACAGAAAAATCAAAGCTCCTATTAATGCACTTCAGGCTAGATTAGGATTTTAGGTTTATATCAGGTGTTCTGTTTGAAGATTCAGGGGAACAGGCTGGAGGCGGGGGAAACGAATCCTTAATGTGAAATTCCTCTGTAGAAAACCTGAGCTCTCCCAGGTTTACTGTAAGCTTGCAAAGCTTAACTCAGGGTAATGAATGAGGAAAGCTAGATGGTTTAGCAGCCTGGGAATAGAAGAAAAGGCCTTTCACCTCGGGTTCACGCAGTTTCCTCAGGGAGCTCGGTGCCAAATGGGCTGCCTCTTTATTTTTTGGGTTGTTGTGAGAGGAGTTTCACACAGTCCCTGAGCTTTCTTTGTTCCTGGTGTTGATATAATGGTTATTCTAGTGCCCAAAATTGCACAGGTTTGCAAACACAAGGTCTCCAGTTCCCATCGAAATTCACGGTTGCAGGACATAAGTCAGCAGAAAGGCCTCCAAAAAATCTGATATATACTTAGTTCAGAAACAATATTAACCTTGAAAGTTTAACTTTCTCCCATGAAATGTGATCCTGACATGGGTCGTGCTTCGGTATTGCATTGAAAGAGGGAATAACTTTTAATACCAAGTCAGATCTTTTTGTTAAAAATTCATGTTCTCTTTTGAGCTCGAGGTAGGCACTGGCTGAAACCTGAACCCACTCAATGGCACCCAAAGGATGTTCCTATCCCAAAGCAATGAGCTGGGAGTTTTGGGCAGGTACTTGGTGCAGGAGGCAGCACATGCTCAGGATAGCTGTTGTACATTTTGACACATTAATTAGAGCATGAGGCCATCCTGCCAGTCCAGGTAGGAGTTTCACCTGTGAGACAATCAGGGAAAGAAGAGTTTCTTTCAGAAAGAACTCCCTCTAGCAGAGAGCACCCAGGACACCCACGCTTTCCTGCTTTTCCATAGGAAACTGGGGTAGTGCTATTGATGCCACTTTTAGAAAAGGGAAAATACAGAAGGTCGAAAGAAAGGCAAAATACTTGAAGGCTTGAGGTCTGAAGCCTCATTCCACATCCCTTCTTTTACCTCTTAACCACAGGCAATGCCTCTGAAGTTTGCACACTTAACACAAATAATGCATTTTTAACAGAGATGTTTTCTGTTGGGACACCCCCCCTCTTGCTACTGTTCTTTTTTGCTCAGTATCAGCCGAGTCCTTGCCCTTTTCCATAGGAAAACAGCTGCAGAAAGCCTTATCCCAACCAGAATAAAATCATTATGACACAGCAAACCCAAACATGACATGTGGTTTCAACAGCCTCTTATGCCCTACTCCGCATTTCCTTTTGGCTGTGAGGATAAGGTTGGGGACCTGCCTAATAAGAACATTTCAGCTGACCATGAGGCACATGTAGATAGGAGAAACTTTGAGCCATTTTAAGCTCAAATTCTGGTGGGAAGCAAGCTCTGGAGGTGGTGTTACTTCACATATACACACGCTGGCAGCCAGTAGCTCTTCATGTGCACAGCAACAAAAATCTATGCTGAAAGAGCATCAGTTTCAACACCAATTGCAGCATTTCTAGTGCTGCAAGGCATGAATTTTGCCCTTTTTTGCATTGATCAGGATATATTGAGTCAGACACCTGGTAGGAAAAAATAAAAAAGGCAAATAGGCGATGGAAAATATGTAGTCAATGGAGGGGTAGCCGGAGGAGCGTGGCTTATTTCTCGTTTCCCTTCTCAGGTGTTTGGCAGAGGAGTGGGAAATCACAGGTGAAGAGTGCTGGGGAAAGTCCCACATGAAGGCATGGCTGCGTTTGACCTCCCCTCTTTTTCTTCCTCCTCCTTCTCCTCCCCATGGCACCTCCTGTTTGCTCCTGATGTCATGTGAGCGATGGATTGGGACCAGCTTGGCCATGGAGGGATGGGCACCGTTACTGATTTGGTTTTCTCTCACCATTCCCTTGAGGAACATGAGCAATGAGGGGATCTTGGAAATTCAGGAGTTCTTGTTCTTGGGCAAAACCCAAAGAGAACACCACGGGCATGCAGAAGGTGTCTCTCCAGCCCTGGGACATTGTTCCCTGCCATGTTTTGAAGGCTCACGCTGAACTACAGAGGCTTTAAAGCTGGTTAGAAAGGACAATCAGATATTTTTTCCCTAACAGAAAATGCTGGTGGTTTAGATATATGGGTCACTGCTAACTCTCCCTCTAATACTTTCTGGTCGATACATACCAAAGGGGAGAGAAGTCCGAGGCATGTCTGTCCTTGGGATGGAGCCAAATGTTCATTTCAGTAATGCTATTTACTGGGAGACATCTTGATTAACAGAGCTTAATACCATGTGAAATCATTACCAGTTATCTAGTTCTAGCAATACCTACACTGTTGGCTCTTTCTTTCTGGTTTTGGGAGGTTTTTTAAGTGTTTCTGTCCATAACCATCAGCTCCCACTGGGCATCCTGTCCTTCCCCAGGACATCATGTCATTGCCTATGTGCTCACACACAGCGAAACCCAACACAAGGGTGATGGACACTGACTCAGAGGGCTGTTCTTACCTGTCTTAAAGCTGATAAATTTCTGCATGTGTCTCAGGAGTTTCACATCTGCCATCTAATGTGGGAAAGAGTGAAGTAGCCCAGGTACTTTTTCATTTCTCGCTGGCACAGAGCTGCTGGGCTGGGAGTTAAGTGTCGTACTCATTTCTGTAAATTCAGAAGCCGGTGCTGGTGGTGCAGTTTTTCACACAGCTTCTTCAGTGACCCCTAACATCTGCCTAACCCTTAAGCGTACACAAACCATTTCTGACTTGGGTTAGAGGGCAGAGGGATATTTTTGCCGTGCTCTTTTGCAAAGCATGTTTGTTGTAGCTCTAGGCCAATGATTTTTTCTTTTCCTAAGCGTTTTTACCTAGTGGATTTATGTACTGTGAGCATCTCTCTGGTCATATTTTTCCAGCGAACAATGCCGGATTTCCCCTCAATATTGAATGTATCCGAGGTTGGCTCTTTTATCACTCCTTTTCTTCTCAGTGCCTCAGAGTTTTGGAGTCTTCCTCCTTTGTCTCAGAAAGGAGCAGCATTGAAAGCATTTCCACCTGGATGTTTAAATTATTTAAGTTGCAGGAACCAGACCTTTTCCCTCCTGAGTAGTTGTGGGTTTTAAAGGCTAAAATTGCTTCATCATGCCAAAGTGAAAGTATGCATAAATTATTTAGTTAAACCTGAGAAAATACAGACTTTTCTCAGTGATCTTTCAAGGGCTGCCTACTTAAATTTCAGAAGAATGGGCAGGGGTTTCTCTTTCTCTAGCCTCTTTCTTTCTCTTGAAAAATATTTTAAGTACCTATTCAGTCTTTTCTGAGATAAAGCTGTGACCAAAAATTGGAGGGCTGGGTTTTGAGCAAGTTTCAGAATAGAAAGGAAAATGCTGTACAAATCCTGAGTGCCCCTACTTCATCACGGACCTATGAATACTCTCACCAGAGCAGGTAACAGGAGGTCCTGCCTGCTCCCAGTGCCAAGCAGAGGTTTGTGTCAACATTTCCACCGTGGCCTTTCTTTATCAGGAGTTTATAGCTTGACTGTAAAAATACAGAGGAGAAATTTTGGAGTTTTTATAGCTAACTTCCAAGGGGTTTTTAATTAGTCTTGGGCCAGACTGTGGTATTCTTTGTACTCTGCAACACAGAAACATCTTGTTGTGGGCGCTAAGAGTCAGGTCATGTCCTTCCTGTCGCAGGATCCATCCCTATTTAATTTTA
Source organism: Polioptila caerulea (assembly GCA_013397295.1). Taxonomy (NCBI): domain Eukaryota; kingdom Metazoa; phylum Chordata; class Aves; order Passeriformes; family Certhiidae; genus Polioptila; species Polioptila caerulea. The sequence goes on from VYXF01001947.1 coordinate 118,078, forward strand.
AGGTGTAATGCTGCTGGTACTAAAGTTAATGAGAAAGCTGCCTTGGCTACAGGGGAGCAGGAATGGTGTTTAAACCTTCTCCAGGCCAGCAGAAGGACCCACCAGCACGGGACCTGGTTCTGTCAACACAGCAGAGTTTACAGGACTCGTCCCCTGTGTAAAGAAACCTGATCTTTTCCCGGCTGATGTCAATATTTCTGTCACTGGCTGTGGGATCTAGATTAGGGTCAGATATAAGGATGTAAAAGAGAGGGGGAAAAACTCAGCACATTTCCCTGTGAAGGCAGTTATTTATTTTACAGTGGTTTTTTTCATATAGTCTGTCTCCCTTGTAGTGTGTGTTGGTGGGAAAGGAAGGAGGACAAAGTACTCTTAGAAGAAGAAATACAGACCCTGCTCCGTGGCTGAGGCTAGAGGGAACTCCGTTGCAAATTGTGAGGAGTTATCAGAGGGATAAGGATGCTGCAGGATCCATTTCTTCATTCCACAAACAATTAATTTGGCCCTGTTGAAACTGAAATTTAAATAAAAACAACAACAAAAAAATCATCTGAACGAAAGGCTGTGGTTTGAGGGAGGTGGCCAGTGGGGAGGGCAGCCAGGTCCTTGCCCTTTTCCTGGAGTCAGGGACGTGGCTGGAGCTGGAATTTGACAGCAGCCACTGCAGGAGGGTGAAGTGTCAGGGGTCCATCCGCTGGTGATTCATTACGGGAGAGCCACCAGCGCCGGGCAGAGCAGTGACTTCACGTTTGGGGGATTGTGGCATGCCCTGCCATGAATATGTATTTTCAGAATGAGTGTATACACCAAAATCCCTTCAGTTTTTAGTCAATGGAGCCCTTACAATCAATCAGGTAGATGATACCATATGTGCAAAACCAATAGAGATCACAAAAATACATATTTATCCAAGCTGGTTCTTCAAGCTGTTGTGGTAAGTCAGATAAATTTTGCATGTTTTCAAAACTGGAGCAGCGGTGAGCAGAAAGCTGGAAAGGATGTTAGGAGCTGGTTCCTAATATAAATTCTGCTTAGCTGCTAAAAACTCTTTCTAGTTCCTCCTACCAACTCCCATCTACTTTAATCAACAGTTTGGGGGGTTTATCTCTTTTGCACTTTGAGGGGAAAAGGAGCACAGCAGAAATAAGAGGAGGAATAACTTTTGTAGCTGTGGTTCAGCAAGAGAGTGGAGACAGGAGTGGGGAAATAAATTGTTAAAAAATCACAGTGTGAGATGGGGAATCAGCTGTAGCTGCAAATCTCATTGCTTTGGTTTAGTTTCTGCCACAACCTGCACATTAGCATTTTCTCTCTCTGAATTATTGTGAAGATTTGTATTATATGTAATTACAATACAAAGAGGCTCTGCCAGATAAAGCTATTTGCTGAAGTACTGTTTTCAAAAAACACAGAGTCCTTTCACACTTTAACTTACACCTTTTCATTACCTGCTA
>VYXF01001947.1:124531-129558 GCA_013397295.1 Polioptila caerulea
GTCCTTACAGAGACATGGGGAAGTTTGGCTGAGCACAGCAAAGAGTAAATCTTGGCTCTCGGGGCCCTGAGGGGGCAGGGATTCAGCAGAGGGAAGCTAAATCCCATAGGTAGGTCAAGGGGGTTGATGGGCAATTTGGGACAGACAGTGAATGTCAGGGAGAGACACCAGCCCCACCAGCTCCGCCTGCGTGGGTGACAAGGGGACACCCACCCTCAAGTGACTTGGGTGAGGTTCATGGTGCACCACGATGTGGGGCAGTGAGATGTGGGGCCTTCTCCCCTTACCTTGAAGCCTTTTTATGGTGGTCCTTGGTGTCCTTGACCTTCACGTGACAAAACCCATGCCATGGGCTTATCCCAAAGTCATTCCAAGGAACCCATGGATGGAGATCTCAAATCAGGCCTGTGGTGTCACGTGGGGACTTTGCAGCTTCCCTGGGTGGGTCGGTGTCTGTGCAAGGGCATAAGTTCTGGAAAAGAGCACATTATCCTGCTTTTTCTCTTTGTCTATGGATGCCTTGTATGGCTTTTCTGCAGGGCTTCCATCTGTGTGCATAGGCAGGCCCTTGGCCCATGGCATCCAGGAAGGGAGAAGCTGTCAGCCACACCTTCAGCTTCATCACTGCTTAAATTTGGGGTACCCATTTATTTTAAGGATTTTTTTTTCTGCCCTTGTGACAGCATGCACATGACAAAATGAACTTCTCAAAAGAGAAACAGCAAATTTCAGCCAGGATACCATGAGCTTATAGAGAGTCCTCTGAAAATCAGGTATCTCTTTTCCCCATGTTTTAAAAGTATTTTAAGTTTTAACACATGCTGGCCCAAAATAATTATTTACTCTGTACAACCAGTAGTAAAAAGAACCCAGAGGGAAATTCTGGCAATGTTATTTCTACACAGCTTCAACTGAGCCTGATTCTAGTCAAAGTTATATTGATGTAAATCATGGGCTAAGAAGGTTGATTTAAGTCAATAGTTACCCTGGCATAAAATCTGTGTGAATATAATTAAAATCAGGCCTCCTTGGAGCTGTGCATGTGTGGCAAAATTTGGACCTAAATGTCGCAGAAATGAATTAATAAATGCAAAGAAGGTTCAAAAGTTGTAAAATTAAATATACATCTGTGAAAACATCCATCCAATTACGTAGCTGCACATTTGTGGGATGCATTTTACACTTCATGTAGAATTAAACTATTAGTGAAAATCTGTCTGCAAATAGTGACACTTACTTTAAAGGATCACATGAACTTATATTGTTTCATAATGCATCTAAAATAGCAGTTCCTGAAACATCACTTCCACTTTAACAAAATGTGTTACTCTCACACTGGCTAAAACCCTATTTTCCTGAGGAAGGACTATTGAAGTATTTAGCTGGGAAGGGTTGGGTTAATGCATGCAATTTCTTTTCTTTCATTGGACTTCCTTTTGCCAACTTTACCTTGTATAAATAATTTTGCCTGTGAGAGTCTTTACATGGAATGCAGATTGACTATTACTTCCTGAATAGATTTAAATTTAACACCAATTTAGTCACTGTAGTATTCCTATATTGGAAATAACAGCTTCCATAGGACTTCTACAAAGTGCCAGAAATATGATCTCATACGTGGAAACAAATTTAAATGTGTTTTCTTTTACATGTTTTCTTTTCGTATATTTTTCCCACCTATGTTTCCCTTGTTTCCCAAATTCTCTCCTGTGTTCCAAGGCTGTGAGAAATCTGGAAAATTACCCAGTGAAAAAAGCCTTAGCTTTTAATAAGAATTGCCAGTCTCACAAGCATTTTCATGTTTAAAACTTTTCTTCTTTTTTTAAAAAGCATGCTATTTGTGCTTCCCAAAAACCAGATGCTTTTATGATAAAACAGGGCTGTCCTGTTCATAATTTTGAACTGAAACATGAATGAGAGGTTTGATCAGGAGTCTGGAAACCATTTATTTAGCTTGGATGCTGCAAAAGTGATTGGCTCCTGCTTGGGGAAGTGGCATTTCCCATGAGGGTAAATGGGGGTTGCCCTGACAGCTGGGCAGGGATCACCACCAGAGAAGGGGCAAGAGGGGACCATGGCTCCTGACTTTGCCCTCTCCTTTCCACGGGGACAGGTTTTGGCTCATAGTTGTTGGCTCACATGGGAGGGCAGTGGAAGTTGTCACCCCACTACCCCTGTGGTAGAGCTGCAGAAAACCATTCCTCCTACACAGCACAAACATTGTGGAGAGGGGACTGACGGTGACAATCCCTGTTCTACCCCCTAATGTAAGGTTTAATATTTGTTTCCTCCATTTAGGTTTTTTTTACTCAAAGAACCAAATAAAATTAAAAAAAAAAAAAAAAGAGAAAGCTCACCAGGGGATGAGATCATAGCTCAATGCATTATGGCTTGGATGCAAATGTACATTTTCAGTGGGTTCCTTGGCTCGTATGTCAGGCGCTATTGGAATTTTTCGAGTTATTTGGCAGTTGAATAGTACGGTTTCCAACTTCTTCTTCATCAGCTTTTGAGGCAAATAGAAAAGAGCTAATAATACACTTCAGTTTGCTCTCCAGGCTTGGAAAGCTAGCAAGCAACTTGCTGGAACTCTGATACTCCTCCTTTAGCGTGCCTCCCGCTTTCTGCGGTCAGAAACCTCTGTAGGCGCAGGTGAAGTCCACCCTCCATCAGTGGCAGGGACTTGCCTGCTCCCTGGCAGAAAGATAAATTGCTGCAAGTCAGCAAGGTGACCCACCTTGTCATGAATACTGTCTGTATTCAGCTTTCTGAAAGGCTTTGCTTGATGCAGGGCTGGACATGAAACTCCCTTGCTGAAAAGGGTTTTATCCATATTCCCATATGATTCCTTTCCTGGGAGTTTTATTGATGGAGTTTATCTTTGCTAAGGATGTTGAAGCCTTACAAATTTCCTAAAAGTCATGGCAAAAGAGGTATAAACTAGGAGACAAGGAAGCACCTCCCGTGAGGCACTAGTCACCCTGGGAGTGGGAGGGTGGCTCCTCAAATATCCCATGTATTTCTAATGACTCTGGTGCTCTAATGACCATGAAACTCCCAATGGCTCTCAAACTCACCTACTGAGGGCTGTACAGGGGAAAAAAGGACACTGATAAGCAGGTTTTCTGTCTGATGATTTGCCTTGCTGCCTTTTCCCTCCTACAACCCCCATCAAATTGTCTTGAGTTACCCTGAAAGGCTTCTTCCACAAGCTTCATTATCCACGCAACCAACAGGAGATCACGGAATCACAGAATGGCTGTGGTTGGAAGGGACCTTAAGCACCATCCATTCTTACACCCCTGCCATGGGCCCGGGCACCTTTCCACTATCCCAGAGTGCCCCAAACCCTGTCCAGCCTGGCCTTGGACACTTCCAGGGATGGGGCAGCCACAGCCTCTCTGGGAAATGCTCTGAGGTGCTCCAGAGTTGCAATCAGCCTGTTGTGTGAGCGGGCAGGCTCGTGCAGTAGCTAAACAGGATTATCTCCAATGGAGCAAGGACCCAACTGGCAGCATGAGGAGCCACAGCAAGACACTGGGATCAGCCATCATCATGTGTGTTTAGCCTGCAAAAGTAAAGCTAATTGCTCCTGCATTACGAGCAAGGAAGATTTGCACACTTTCTGCAGGTAGCACAGCTAAGGAGCTTCAAAAGGCTGGTTTGGCAATTAGATAAGCAGATGCAGAACTGCCATAAAACTTCTAAGCATGTCCAAGGGCAACAGCCACTGCAAAAAAAGTATAATTTTATCATTAGGTCTAAATCTGTCCCCAGAACCATCAGCGGTTTGTAACTTGAGTCTATGGCTGGCAAAATGTAAATTACCAATATCAGCTCCTGTAGCTAATGGCAGTTTTACCGGAGGGAGCATTGCAGGACTGGGCTCGGAACAGATTTTAGTGACGAGGGATCCCGGTTCAGCACGGAGCCCCGCACAGGCGCAGGGATCCCTGCCATGTGGAGCTCATCTCGGATTCAGGATGACATGTGTCCACTCCGAGGACGTAATGGCTAATACGCCGCGCATTAAGTTAAAAATATAACAGCAAGTCTGCATAGTCTGCGTGCCATTCGGGGAGCAAAACACTCACCCGTGCATATTAAACTGAATTTCCAGGCTCATTTTTACATCTCTTCTCTCCACGCACCCCAAAGGATCGTTAGGGACGAATGGTCTGTACATCATCATTTTACGAAACAAAGATGTGTTTGTTTTACACGAAGGCAACAAAAAAAAATCCTCGCTGACTTTCTATTATTTTTCCCTGTGTCATAATTTAAACAGAAGTAACCGAGTGTTGCACCCTTTTATCTCCCCATCGCCACAAAATACCTGCTGCAGATGCACACCAAGGCCTTGCAGTGGCTTTGCCAAATGCCAAATAGCAAAAGACCTTGGTCCTTTGAAGCTTTGCACGTGGGCATAACTTCACATGCACAGGCAATTCCATCTCCTTTAAGGGACATAATTCTTCATAATTCTACAGCTGCATGAAAAACCTGGGTTCGCTCCAATTATTTATTTCCAACCACTTCTTAAATAACAACAGTGAAAATATGGCTGATTCCCATAGCTTAGTGCTTCAGAAAATGCAGATAATTAAATCCTACTGTCCTCTAATTCCACCTTTAGAGTGTTCTTCCATGCTTTCCTCAAAGTTTTTATTGCAAGGCAGAGCAAAAGAGAAAGTGTAAGGAAAAGTCCTTTCCTGATTTCATACAATGGAGGAGATAAACCCCTCTATTTAAATGGATATATATCTCTTATCAACTTAGCTAAGCGAAGGAAGGTGTTCATTAGCTAGGCTGGATTAAAAAATAAATAAATAAATGAGAGAGAAGAGATTGAATGTGGAAGAGTGAGAAGAACAAACAAGTCAAAGCATTTGTTCATGCTGCAATCTACACATCAATTATCCTGCTGTGCTAATTACCACCTTTCCATACCCCAGGTACCTAAGCATTCGCACTTACTCAGTCTTTCATGCCTCTGATCAAAAAAAAAAAAAAAAAAAAAAAAAAAA
>VYXF01001947.1:135607-143107 GCA_013397295.1 Polioptila caerulea
CCCCTCCCCAGCCTGTTGTTTAGGCCTGAGCAAATAAATGGGAGTTTAATTCAATTAGAGCCTGGCTTTAGTCAGTTGCCTCATGACAGAAATTATTCAATATTTTTTCCCCTCACATTGTTTGGTTTACACATCGCTGACTCCCTCGCTTTTGTGCTCTGTTTAGAGTGGCCGTAATGCGGTGAGCTTTTGTGTCTGCCATGTCGCCGTCCCTTTCACCGCTGTCTGGTTTTGTCAGTCCTGAGGTGCAACGATGCTATTTTGAAAACAGAAAGGTTTTAATGTATTAGGAACGGGGCCCGCGCTTGCACAGCAGCAAAGCGTTGGGAACAAAGCTGGCGAGGCAGGACCGAGTGGCGGCCGCAGGGAGGATGCTCCGGGCTTGGGGGGAGGATGGAGCCCCTGGGTCCCGGCGGTCCCTGGAGCCCCGCACAGCTCCGCAAAGTTGGCCAGACCAGCGCCCCAGAGGTGCCCCAAAGCACCCCGCTCCCCAAACACCCTCAGGAACACATTCCCTGGGAGGTTTAGCGAAAGCAACACCTCTGGAGGAAGGCTGGCGAGCCCTCATTTCCACCTTAATGGCCGTGCTCTCCTCCCCCTCTCCCTGGAGCCGGGCAGGTGATGCTCGGTGGCGTTATCCCCGAGCTGGGCTGATCTCTCCCATTATTCCGGCTGATGGGCTCTCAAGTGGCGCGTTACCTGTTAGACACGGGATTTCCTGTTGACATCAGGAAACAGGAAAAAATCCCAAACCAACCCCAACCAACCCAGCTGGGGCTGCCAAACAAATAGGGGCAGAGATTTTCAAAACAATTGTGGGACCTTTTATTTTATTTTATTTTTTTTAGTTTGTTGGATTTTTTATTTTTTCCTGAATGGAGAGGCTTGAGGTTCACAGTGATTTTGTGTGGAAGTTTGGAGGATTCTTTCCAGAGAAGTGTGTCTTTGGGAGGCGAAATGGGGCTGCATCAGAAGAAGGTAAACTGTTTACTCCCTGAAGTTTAAAGGAGAAAAGGATTGTCCCTCCTGAGCTGAAATGCTGGGTTGTTTAGGCTTAAAATTGTGGGTTAAATGCAATATGAAAAATGAGTCAGATGTGCAGCTATTATCTTTGGGGCGGAGGAGGATAAAATGCCAGCAGATACAGAGCTTCTTAATAGAAACAGAGCGTCGTTTTTAAGGTTGCCTTTTTTTTTTTTTGTTTCACATGGTGGCATTACTCATTTTAAGTTACAAAATGACCAGGCTGTGATTTCTGAACCTTTGAATGCAGTCCAGCTCTTATGACTTTCTACCTACTCCATGGTTTATAAAGTTGAGCAACCTTTAGGGAAGAAGGTGATAGACACAATATCTATTTATGCAAGGACACATTTCCCTTTTCTTTATGTTCTGTTTATTCAAGGTTTTGTTTCCAAGGTCTTATTACTATAAAACTTAAAGCGAGACAAGGTCTGCCCTCATGTCAGATAACAACACCAAAACAATTCTGATGGCTCAGTAGCTTATTATTTCATACTTCCAGGTCTTAAATAAATTACAGTTATTTTCACATTCCTCCTGAATATCCTTCAGGCATGATAATAAGTGCATTTTTCTGAAAAGACTGTTAATATTTCTTTTCTTCTCACTGATTTAAAATATTTTGTTGAATTGTCATGAACAATAATAATTAGAGGGGGTCTTGCTAAATTTCTTTCAGTGTGATGCTTATATTGTTTAGCTTCTTGACATATTTTACTAATCATTGCAGAACTGTTGGCAAATAGGTTGTAATTTGCAGTGAAATACAGAGGTACACCAGTAGTTTAAGCATCTTTTCTCCAGCATTCCTTTGCTGCAGCCTTGCAGATTCCTCTTTTTCTGTCTTGGGTTTCTTTTTTCTTTTTTTCTTTTTCTTTTTTTTTTTTTTTCCCCACGAGAGCTGCTGCTCGTTGGGCTTAGTGTGGATAAATTAAAAGTTGCAGCTNTCAAAGGCAATTATTGGTTTGGGTTTTGAAGTGCAGATTATCAAGGTATTATTTCCTTAGAAGTGCAATACTGTAGATTGTGGAAAGCAGGAGGACCTGAATAATTTTCTACAGAGGAGAAGGCACTAGTCTGAATGATTCAATGGATGACTCACATTTAGGGTTGGGTTTTTTCTTCCTGAAGCATCAGTATAATGTTTCTCTCCTTTTAATTTTTTTTTCTCCATAGGTTAAATAAGGTAGACAACACTGTTAAAATTTAACTGGAGGGGAAGAAAACCATATTTTCCTATTTTTGGGGATTTTTTTTTTAATGTAGTTGCTGGCTGAGTATAAAGTTACAGTCTGGGAATAAAAAAATATGGGTGATTTAAGGTCTGAGTGATGTGCAGGATGAGATCCTGGTTCCACTGAAATTAAGGAAGTTATATCAAAGTGCCAGAGAAGAAACAATTGATATTGAGGACAAGAAGTTGTCCCAGAATTATTTCATTCTTTTTAGTGCTTCCAGTAAAATGCAGAACTCATTTAAATGAATTTTTCTTGTTTTTATTCCACCTGAACTTAAATATTAGGGCCCACAAGCCAGGCTGCTCAGGAGCATGCCACAGGTATGAAGTGTCCAGGCCCTCCTTGCTGGTGCAGAACCCCAGATTCCCAGGTTTTGGTCTGGGTCCTGAGGCTTTTTCCTCTGAAACCTGAGGTGAGAGGAACTGGGAGTATGACAGTGATTTATTTTGTTGGGAATATTTCAGGCACTGTGCCATTGGTTTCTAGTCAGTGCTTCCCACTTGCAGGAATTGCTGCTGCAGCTGAAGATTTGCAGTGATTGGGATTTATCCTATTGAATGTTCTTGTCTCTGGTGTGTTTGTTCATGAAGGATCTTCCCATTCCCTTCAGATAACCATGGTGGTACTTTTGTATTAAAAAGCAGGTTGTGTGATAGTTTATAACTCCTGCTCAGTGGTCCACCATTCAAAAGGATGACTTGAAATCCAGGCTTACATAGCACATAATGACAACTGACAACAAATCTCATTTGAAATTCTTAAGAGATTTCAGAATAGTTTTATCTGGTTTTTTTTTTAATAGTAAAATCTTCAACCTACAATATTTGGGTAATTCTACCTCCCTCCCACCTGTCTAATTAATAGGAATTAGATATTCAGCAACTCTCTCTGCCATGGTGTTAGCAGTGGATTTGACTTCCTCTTGTTTGAGGGACAAGTTGACTCATTTGTCAAGAACATACAAACCACTCAGCCACAACCACTCAGCCACCATCCCAGTCTTTCTTGACCAGAACAACAACAGCAACAAAAAATTGCTTTATTGATCTAGATTAACTTGGTGTAAGTGAGAGATGATTTTTTTCTTTGTTTCTACTTTTTATATAAAATTCATCCTAGGTGAATAACCTTAGGACAATCTTATTTTTACCTATGATGTCAAGTAGCTGGGGGCTCCCTTCCAGGTGTTTCCCTCATAATGGGGGGACCCTCTCAGATTCTTCAACCCAACATGGCTGGAGGAGGATTATTCTGTTAGCAATCTTTTAACTCAGCAATTATGAACTTAAACTCTTTCAAAGAGGGCTGGGTCCCTGAAAAATCACCATGATCAGATGTTGTAGCTCTACCTGGGTGTGACAGCATTGTACAAACTGTGTTTCAGGGCCTTCACAGCAAGAGAAAAAGTTCTCAACAAGCTGATAGACATTATGGTGGATAAATTACGATTTACTATCTTCTAGAAATTGCCACGCTGATATTTTAACAGAAATTATTCTTTCCTGGAAAAGTTGTGCTATGGTATAACTAGAGAGAGTTTTAAACCAACATTTTTCTAAGGAGTCTTCAAGAATGCAAGATTCTGTTCCCTATAAAGTCACACACAAAAATGCATAGACCTCAGAAAAAAACATATCTTTCTTTAGTTAAGGATCTTTTCATTCTACATAAAAGCTAAAAACAATAATGAAAATAATAAAAGTATCTTTTGGACAAAAGATAATAGACAGCGATACACAGTTCCAGCACCTCTTTTATCTCCTCTGTCCCTCATCATCAGTCACCACAGTGAGGAAAGAGAACTATCAGACTTGGAACTGTTCTAGTCTAGTGAAAGCTTTGATTTTCTCTCCTCTGCTACAATTCTTAGGCGTGCTGCATAGGAGTTATCACTGCTCTTTGCAAACAGCCAGGAAAAGGAAAGGGGATAAAATATTCACCTCCAAAGTCAACACAGAATGAAGCGCTGCATCTATATTTCTCTTTCAAGGACATCATCAAAACTCATGGAGGCAAAGCCATCCACAGCAAACCATGAGGCTGTAAAGATTTTAAGGTAATAAAGCTAACATTAACTGTCAGTCTCCAAACTGCAACCATGGTAGCCCTTTTAACTAAAGAGAAAGTTATTTTTTCTTCTCTGAAGAGGCTTCTTCTTCAAAGACCCTATTGATGGGAAGGTAGAAGGAAACCTGACATCATTTTGGATTCTTCCCAGCCTACCTTCAGGCATTTCTTTCTACTGCTTCTTTCATGGAGGCACTCAAGTCTTAGTGTGACAATTTTAAAAATATGAAGCCTCTGGGCTATTATGAATTTCTGTCCCCAGAGAGAAACACAAATCCTACAAGTGAGAAGACTCAGAGGAACTGTCTGTTTTCTGTTGTTTTGAGATGGTCAGCTTGAGACTGAAGGTGATATTGTGGGGGGTGAAAGCCACATCACTTTTTACAAAAAAGGTAACTCCTAGCTGCACTGGAATACTTCACACAGGGAACAGAGGAAAGAGGTGTAAGGAAGAGAAAGTGAGAAAAAAGAAAGAGCGAGGTGATGGAGGATATGCTGGCAGATGTCAATGGACAGCTTGGGTGATTCTGAGGATGACATGTGTTTTCCAGACAGAACAATGGCATCCAAACTGCTAATCAGAACACAGGGTTGGCTCCGTCTCTCTGCTGTAAATCTTGCATTCTTCTGTCTTTGCTGTAGCCAGCTTTTTCAGTCGGTCAGTGGAAAAAGTGGACTAAATTCTGCAGTTATCTGGAGCCTTTTTGTTCAAGTCAGTGAAGTGGTTTAAAATTACTGTGAATGTAAGAAGCAGGTAATGCAGTTAAAATGCAGGTATGGAAACACCGCTGATTTCTGCTGTATAAAACACAAAAAAATGTTGTGAGCTAGGGGCTCTGCAGACAGATCCATTCTGTTTTCTACTTCCACAACATTGAGAACACAGGAGCAAACACAGATTTTGCAAAATGAGATTATTTTGTGCCTATTCATCAGAGGCACATTTAAATTGAACTAAATGGCATTAAACATAAGAGAGTCTCTCAGCAGAGCTCACAATTGTTCTTCTTCCATCTTTTGTCCTTCACTTGTCTCTCCAGTGCTGAAAAAGATTATAGTATTCTTATATTTTTAAACTAGCCAGTAGGATAACTCTGAGAATAGTTCAGCTCTCTATGTTTAGGAAAGAGAAAAACAGAGTTTGTACAGAGAAAATGAAGTTGCACTGTTATGGAGAGAATTTTCTTCTGCAGTTTGATTCCTCATAAGATAATGTGCTTGTAATATCTTGTGACTTAGAAGGTATGTCCCTAAATACTTCAAATTCATTGAAATCAGATCAGGGATACAGTAAAGCAGCAACAACCTCTTCTTGAACATCCTGAGCAGTAGACTCATGCCAATTCCATACTGATTTCAAGCAAAAGCTGAAGGTATATTGTCTTCCTCCAGGCTATGCTTTCGCTTCTCCTGTGAACAAGCTCTGTAATCTACCAGGAGAGAAGGCTATCTTGAAGGATAAATAAATAATCAATTATTTATGTTTCTAAAAGCATTCAGCTGTGCTCTTACTGCTGTGTAACCATTTAAAAGTATGTATTCAGCAGAGAAATTCCAGCCTGGGAATCTAGTGTATGTGATTTAATCAGCACCCTCAAGATTCACAGGAAGATGAGTCTCCTCCTGGTTGTCAGCATCCAAAAACTGGCCTCTCCCTGCAGTGCAGAGGCAGCTACAAGGATAGCAGAGGCTGACTGACCACACAGCTGCCAAAATTAATGTCTCTCAGTCAAGATATATAAACTTTGATGAATCCCATTGTCGTTAGCTGGAACAAAGCAACAAACACTTCCTGAGAAGAGAAGCCAAGAGGGAGCCAAGAGCCTCACCAATGTGTAGTGTATCTCATCTGACAGTGCAACTTTGGTAGCAGCCTCAGGACTGTGGCTAAAAATATAAATAGAAAAAAAAAAATGAAGTCATTTGCCTGCATGGTATAGGAGTGTTCCTTGTTATTGGAGTTTGAAATAGTGTCACAGGCTCTTCTTGGAGCCTGCAGTGGGTTGGTTGTTGGGGTTCAAAACAGCATCACAGTTTCCTGCTGAAGTCTGTAATGGGTTTAACTATTTCTACTAAAGGCATATTCCAAAGGATGCGCATGTAAAGGCAACCTGAGAGGTGAAACACTGACCTAAGCATCAGCTTTTAGGCTTTGGGATTAAGCAATCCTTAATCTGCATTTCAAATTCCTCTATTTTTTTTTTGCGCCCTTCTAATGTCACATCTTCAGGACAGCTGGGGTCCTGTCTGTTGGCAAAATGTTGCCTCTCAAATCCTAAGCCTTCTTATTTATGGAGTTTACGTGTTGAAGGTACAATCTATTAGAGTCACCATTCCCATAGCAATTACAGTTGCCTGAGAAATTTCTAAAAATGTATTTTTATTATCAATGTACCTTCCCTGAGAACAGTGTTTATTCTAGGGGGAAAGGAGTGGGTGTACCCTAAGCTTCCTGTTGCCATCACTTGTATCAGCCTCGTTTCTCTTAGGATGAGAGACACTCATTAGTAATAGAACAGAGGAGATGACAATCACATGCTCACACAAAGCAGGTTGGGCCTCCTCTGGTTAGAATCTGGAGACAACAAAAGCAAGGAAATGCAGGGGCCATGCTATTACTTCACTCCTAGATTATATAATTTGCAGTTAATGTGCTCCACTGTCTTGTGAGCATTATAGGATTCTGTTATCTAAGAAATCATAAAAAAAAAAGTACATGCGGGATTTAGTTACGTGTAAATCTTTTTGCCCTAAATCCTTTGCACACACCAAGCCAGGATACATGCTCATGGCTTGGGTGTCCAAGAATCAGTTGGAAGAAAGCAGTTTCCTCTCTCTTGTTTCCAGGCCTGCTGCTCCTGAGACTTATCCTGTGGTTTCTCCTCTGGTCATCCCACTGACCACTCCTGAGCAGGGCTGTCTGTAGAAAGGTCATAAGAAATGTGAAGTTCTTCAGCGCCCAAAGAAGAGAAAGGCATATTTATATTTTTGTCCTTACGTGTATACTTTCATTTTCAGCTTGCTCTGCAAATCATTGCCACTTTTTAGCAGCCACCTTCTTTTATGTTGCATAAAGAGCAGGGAGCAGGGGGACCTGACCTTCCAGCACACCTGAGGTGACTGGGCACTCCTCAAAAGGTTGAGATGCCATGGCTGAGGCTGTGCACAATGG
>VYXF01001947.1:150607-175607 GCA_013397295.1 Polioptila caerulea
CCTGCTTTTATTCTGGCTCCAACATCCAGAGCTTTGCTCTGGATTTACAACAGCAGCCCTGGATATTCAGAGTTTATATTTTACCAAATTAATGCTGAGAGGAAGAAAATGCTGTGAATATATGTTGGTTTTTTGTTTGTTTGGTTTTTTTTTTGGTTTTTTTTTTGAGAAAGACAGAAAGTGCAGGGTCACAGATTTTAGGAAGAGGGCAGGTTTAGGTAAAGAAAAGTCATGTTTGAGTGTCACAATGCTAGAGGTTAAATTGTGCAAGCATCAGCTAAACAAGAATTAAAATGTACATGAAAAATTGCAGCGTGTACCCTGGTGACCTGCACAAAGTGAGAAGCAGAGCAGAGCCTTCGTGAGCCTTGAATAATTTTTGGGAAGCAACTAGACACTGTAACTTCTCTTTACCACAGAAGAAAATGACAATGAGGAAGGAAGTGCAGCAAAAAATCTTGAACATTACCACTATTATGCAAAAAAAAAAAAAAAAAAAAAGGAAAAAAAAGCTGTTAACTGTTTTCCCCTTGCTGACTGGGTAGATGTGCCCTCAGATGGAAAACTTCTGATACTTGTGACTCCTTACTACCAGAAATCACATGAGATGATCAAGGAAGAAAATCACAATGGCTATATTTATATCGAAGGCTGAATTCTCAGAAACACTGTACCTTGATTAAAATTTCTGGGAGGCTGCAATAAAAATATCAGATGTGAGACTGGCTCAGCAGATCAATTATCATAATTGACAACATTTTATTAATACATATTGAACTCCTAAATGTTTTGGACGCAAGATAACCCCGTGAAAATGATCCTTAGAGAGGCAGAATGCCAGATCTGGGAAAAGAATCAAGGCTGGCTTGTCTGCTGTACAGTTTAAACAAATATTTTTCATCTGGTCTGCATATTCTATGCTTTTGTACAAATTTAGCATCTGTTTGTACCTGCATATTTTAACTTAAGAGCTTTCATTAATTTTTTTTTCTCTTTTTTTAAGCTTCAAAGCCATAAACATGTATATTTATACCACAGTATTGTATGCTGGTTGTAAAGCTCTGAATTAAGTCATTCTGTGCTTTAGTTTTGATTAGAATGATACAATTAGAACCTGTTATTCTACCGACTAATTACTTGTAGAGTGTGACATCTGAAGAATACTACAAGATTACAAATTTAGGAATGAACTGAGAATGTGCTCTGTTTATATTATTCCCCTATCTTCAGTCAAATCATTGTCATGGAAATAGATTAATACTGGGCCAGTCTCTGTCCTCATCAAAATCTTTCTCACAAGAAAAAAAGAAAAAAAAAAGAGTAATAAGAATTGTAATGCTTCATGTATCAATAACATTTTAATAGCATACTTTGATCTTCTTGCCAGTCTATCACTTGATTGGCCGAGCAGCATCCATCTTCCTGAATCATCATCGACTGGTGTTTGTTTCTGGGAAATTCTCTCCTTTTTTTTTAATTTATTTGGTCATTGTTGAACCAATTCTGGGTGCCTTGTGCCATTTTATTTCTTGCAAGTACATCTCAGTGAGTGATTAAAGGTGATTTTTTTCACTTAAGTCTTAAATGCTAAATTCTCCCTCGCAAAAAAAAAAAAAAAAAAAAAAAAAAAAAAAAGGAGCGGTTGTGTGTTTGTGCATTTCTTCAGATAGAGAAAGGCTGGCATTTAAAAGTTGAAAAGGCGAGAAAGAAATGCTCTGTATAATTTTTTTTGCCTGTGAAAACCCTTTGGAAGGTTAAATCCTATCCAGGCTGCATGTGTGAATACCTGTTGCACATGAACTAACAAATTAGCAGCAAGAAACCAAGTTTGACAGGCAGTGCTAGGCAGGCTGAAACATCCAGGGAAAAAAGTGTTCTCCCCAGTGATGGAGCCTCTTCTAAAGCTATTTTTGTTCACTCTGAACCCCCAGGTTCATGGGAAGTAAACCAATCCATAAAAATACATAATAAATAATTTTACACATATCATCCTTATTTGCATACAAATTAACCCAATTTATGGCCGTAAAGGCAGACTTTGTCAGTGCACAGAAGATGCAAACAAGTAGTAGGGGCAGAGGAGAACTGCCCACGGTTGAAGGTTTGTCACATTTCTGCACCACTCAATATAAATACTTGCTGTGCCTCAAACGAGGTTAAAATGACAGTGACAGCTCAGATCTGTGTGGTGATAGACAGATAGAGAGGGAGATACAAGAAGTTCTTACATCTTCCTTTTGCATTTGCATTTTCTTCCAGGTATAGATCTCACAGTATCTGTTAACTGATTATTTATTTTAAATAAGTAGGAAAAAAAAACCCCAAAAACAAAAAAAAATCCCTTTTTCTCACCCGGCTGCTTAGTAGATTTGATTTGGGGAAAAGCCCTTCGTTTACTCCGAACAAACAGTTCTGTTTTCCACCACGCTGTCGTGTTTAAAGTAAATAAGTTCTCGTCCCTCCAGCACTGCTGAACTCATTCACTCCCCAGAACAAAGCCATTGTGTGCAGGTCCACAACAGCCCTTTTCTCTCCTTCCCCGAGCGGGATCTTCCCCGGCACCGCAGCGTGCTGCCCGGCTTTGTGAGCCACTCACCACCGTGCCAGTGCTAAAAGTGTGCTTGCTTTATTTCACAGAAGAAATGAAGGAAGATTATGACACTATGGGGCCTGAAGCCACAATTCAGACCACCGGAAACAATGGTACAGGTAAGGCCTTGCATGGAGCGAGCACCACTTTGGGCTCACGTAGAGCTAGCTGTGCATGAAGAGTGAGAGTGATGAAACAATCTATTTCTTGTTTTCAGTTAAAAAAATTGGAGAATACTGACATAATTCTCCTGGGTTTTAATTTCCCCCCCCAAACTTGATCACGAGAGTGCAGTGACCAGTTCATGCAGTGTAGAGTCCTTGCTACCCCTCCTGCATCCCACAAGGTTTTAGCCCCAACTCCTTGTAGCTGCATCCTTGGGAGGCAAGAGTTCTCTGCTGTGTGAGGAGATGTTTTCCCAGGCAGGGTGAACCTTGGATAGTTTAAAGTAGCTGGGCCAAGAAACAGTAGCCTTTTAATGAGAGAGACTGTACAAAGAGCTTGATAATGAGGATGGGGTGCACCCTCCTCGGCAGCCCCAGATTTGGGTGGTGCACAAAGTGAGCTGCTTCAGAGACTGAAAATATCTTTTCAGCAAGACACATATAAACCCCTTACATAGATCCAAAGACACACACACTTAAAATGCATATTTATGAGATTATAATGTTTCTGGATAATCTTTTTTTTTTTTTTTTTTTCTCACTTTTTGCATCTCTTTCTTTCCCCTCTTCTTAGAAATCAATACATTTGGTGGCACGAGAAGTGTGACAGAGATATTTAGCAGGCATCACCTCTGAGCCATGTCTCTTTTTCTGTAGCAGAGCAAACCAGCAAAAGGTTCCTGTTGCTATTTTCTAATCCAAATGAATTCAGGGGTTTACCATGTTCTTTCCAAAGGCCCAACTCTATCCTCAGCACAGCTGAATGCCATACATCACTCAGTGTTTCTTCTGCATTTTGTCACAATTTGAGATGTTGCAGATAGATTTACACAGCTAAAAGGAAGAGTTTTCTAGTATAAGTACATTTCTATGCATTCCATTATGAAATTTAGTTCATAGGTAATACTCCACAAATATTACTGTAAAAGGTGGTACCAAAGTCTCACAAGGATTTTATTACTCACACTTTCCTAATGTTGGTAACACCCACATAAAACCCCAGTGCTCTTATTAAGCAACACAAGAAATTTACTTTATCATTCTTGAGGGGGAAAATAATAGGAAAATAAAACCGTGTCACTGCTTTCTTCATCCATTAGATTTATTATGCATGAAAGGAGGCTGGCACCGAGGCACAGTTCATCATTACGTATGTACTTAATGGTGTTGCTGTGCAGAACTGGCTACATATGTATCTCAAAAGCTTATTTTATTTCCAAGAGACGGCAGTAAAGTGACAAATTGTGCTTAGCACTTGGAGAAACAGGATTTTAAAAGACATCTGATTCAGAAACAAGGCTTGATGGTTATCTGAATTACCATTACCAGAGCCTTTGAGGTCCCCTATCAGTCCGTGTGACTTCCTTTGCGCATATTTTCCTTATTACCATAACGGGCCTTGACTCTTTCATGCTTGCAATGTGGTCGGCTTCAAGGGGAGGACTTCATGTCCTCTTAGTCCTTTCCCTTCCAGAATCTGATGTCCTTGTCCTCCAGCTCATTGTTGGCCTCACAAAATCTCTCCATCAAGCCCTGGCACAGCCCCTGTGCCAGCCCTGAGTGGGTCCATGGGGTGTCCTTCCTACCAGTTTTCCATGGGAGAAATAAGGGTTACCCCTACCCAGCTTGATGCACTGCAAACTCATGGCTCAAGGAGTGCTCTGCATTCAGGTGGCCTGCATTTAAAATGCAAGAGTTTCTCTGTGTGTTGTTCCTATCTATTCCTTCCCCAAATGTCCTGTGCAAGTCCCAGGCTCCTCTTTACTCTGGCGATGATGGGAGGCTTGCTCAAATAACCATCACAAGTTGCTCTGACAGTGTTTAATTCAAGTCTTTTGTCACTGAGGTGTTCAGAGCCTCTTTCAGTGGAGGCTGATGCTGGGTCAGGTTGAGTAGAACATGTTTCTTTAGTTGCTGCAATCTTCATAGACTCTTAAGAGCAATGTCAGATTACTTAGGCATAATAAATACTCTGATAAATTATATGCTTATGCTAATCTTTTCACCTTGAGTGGGAGATACCAGGTGACTATGAGCATCTGTAGTTTCCTTTATTAGGAGTGAAAGCTCCCCTTCATGCCCAGTGAGGTGCCTCAACCATTATTTGACAAGGAAAGGCAAGAAATCAATCCCTGAGCTGTTGGAGTTCCTTCCTGGATAGTCTGGGAAGTGTTCAAAGCTTTCTTCTTCAGCCTCACCATAGGCTTTGGGCCTGTCTTGAGTGTTTGGCCTCAATTTTTCCCTGCAGGTTATAGGGGATCTAATACTGGTGTTCAGTAAAGTAGCTGAGGTGAGGCTGAGACTCGACACAATGAAAACATACATTCAACCAGAAAGTCTCTGTAGATGCCTGCAATATCTGGTGCACTTTTAGCATTAAACTCTCTGCAAGATGACATTGGTAAAGAAAGAAAACTAAAAGAAAAGTCTCCATTATTAAATTATTCTGCTATTGTCAGAGTGGCCACTTCCTAGTGGTACTTAAAGAGAAATCTTGTTATCTGTACATTAATCAGCTGCATTTTTATAATGAACCATGGAGGCTTCATAGTGAAAAAGCAGAAGTGACCACTAGGGTGAAAATTTAGGATTTTGGTCCTGCTAAATGAATTTGTAAATATTTCTGAGTATTTCTGCAATAGGGACTTGAAAAAGTGATGCTTAGCAGAAGAGGTTTTTAAAATGTGAATGAAGAAATTCTTATGGTTTATTTTATTCTGCCTTTTATGGTTATTGCAACTGGGATGCTTGCAGAGAATAGATTAACAAAATCCCTGTAAACAAACAGAAAAATTTTCCTGGTTTCGATTAGTAACATCTGACAAAATTCAAGTAAAGATCTCTTAACATAATTTAAAGAAGGGAAAGAAAAACTTTCAGGGGGAGGAAAACAGAACCAAAACTTGGCAGGTTGGAGGACAGGCCGTTTTCAGGCTGTAATCTGTGTGTACCAATGGGGGCCTCTCACTTCCTGGCTAATGAAGGCTGTGGTTTTATTAGCTTTGTTTGCGATTAAGGGCAGCTATCACCATCTCACAGGACGAGTTCCCACACAAAATAACTGGTCTCCCAAGCTCCTTGGACCTCTCTCCCACTTTATCTTGAAAGGTCCTAAATGCCTTCAAAGATAGCTTTCCTTAATGTGTTTTATTTTTATGTGACACAGCCACATCAGCTTCTGGAGCTGGAAATATTTCTGCTCTCCGGGCACCAATAATTAATTAAAAAAAAAAAGACTTATTTGGTGAGGTCACCTACCATAGATCTCGCTGAAATTCTTGCCTCGCAGGAGGGGATGTGCAGTGTCAGCCCACAAGGAGTCTGGGAACATGACTTTGTACACGGAAAATAAATCAGGGCATGGAGGGGGGACGCAAGTCTTCCACACAGAAGTCGAGAGAGAAACCTAATGGTTGTCAGATGGGTCTTTTTAGTACCACTGGGTGAGCTTCCAGCCACGTCTGAATTGTCAGAAACGTTGCTGGTGAGGAACCAGACCCACATGGACACCCTTCACTATTTGTGTTAATCTGCAGTGTTTCAGCACCGGTTGTATTGCTTCAGTGAAGGATCTATCAGCTTTTCCACTAAATCCCCTTGTTTTTAGGGGTTTATAATGTAGACATAAACATTTGCTTTAGCTCCTGGATTGCATGCACAGACATAGAAGCTAAATAATCCCTAGAATTAGGAAGCCAAGGCCGGTAATATCGCAGCAGTCCTCCACAGCCTGTTGGATCAGCCTCCAGATAGACTTGGGGGCACGAAGGAAGAACCTCATTTGAGTTTGAGCTGGGGATGGAAGCTCCTAATATTAACTCAGGCCTTGCTTGGTGGCTTGAATCCTAATCTTATAAATGCAATTGCAAACTCCAAGTATCCCTACTTTACCTGGAGGAGAAAAGAGACATGTGGGGCCATCCCATGGAGCCATCCCATTTCTCCTCTGGAGAAAAACTCCCTCTCTTTGCTTCACAGGTAGCACTTACTGGCTCATGGCCTAGATTTGGCAAAAATAAACTCGTTTTCCTTGGATCAATTGCTAAGACAAGAGAAGGAGTGGAGCTTGGGTAGTGTTAAGCCAGAGGGTAGATGATCTTGTAGCACTTGGAAGATCTAGGCGTATCAGAGGAATGAAAAGTTAGATTTGCAGCATAAAAACTAAAGCCTCAGCTTTTTTTGTGATAAAAACAAGAAGTCCTACACCTACTGTGATGGTCTTGTGCATAAGGTGTACTCAGTAGCCACCATTTTGTTATATTTCTCTCCCAGAACAAAATGGAGGTAAAGTACTCGGTCTTCTTCTCCACACTCACACTCCCCTTCTCTAGAAGCTGCTTTACTTTGGGTTTGAAAGAGGAGAATTGTTTCTGATGCTGATAACAAATGGTAACTGGAGCTGCAGTAGGACCAACAGGAACTCTGTGGTGGTGTAGCCATTCCCTACAAAACCACTGTGATAGGAACAGAAGTTTCCTTCCGAAACCAGGGTCCCGTGCCCTGTGCCATTTGGTCACTGTCACTAAAATGCTGCAGAATGGTTGAGAAGCTGCTCAGCTCATATGAAAAATAGGGCATATTTGTCTCAGCCAGAGGATTTGATTTTATCGGCTAAAGGGATGAGGTTTACAGAGACGGATATCTACTTTTATCGATGACGCCGAGATCAGAGCTTCAAATCAGGCGCTGCAGGCTCCCAGTTGTGCCCCAGTCAGAGGTCATGTCTCATTTTCACTGCCAGCATCACTGCCTCGCATTTTCGTAGGAAACTGAGGCAAAGCATTTACCCATTTCTAAATACCTGTTTAGTCTCTCATTTCCAGTGGTTACAAACCATAAACCCCCTTGATTTCCACATGTTTACTTTGTGTTGCTCCCTAGCATCACTGACAGCAGAATTGTGCTGTTAAGGATTTTACTTTCACATGAACTCCAGAATAGCTCATGATGTTTCCTCATTTTCTTACTTCACCTCAGCAGAAATACATTAAAAATGTAATCAATCATAAGCTGTTCTTTTCATTTATGGTCAGTTAAAAACAAGTATCTTTAGTTCCCTGCCACCAACTGTGTCTTTCAAGACTTGTTAATAAACAAAGAAATGCAATTTAGAGAGAGAAAATAATAATCTCCTTCTTTTTCTTTTCTAGTATAATTATATTATTATTTGTCTATAACATCCCAGAGTTTTAAGGTCTTTCCTGTCAGCAGTGTTCATACTTGGAGGAGAAAAGCACATTTTTAGTAACAGGATGCTTTGTGGCTGAGCGTATATTACGTTTCATGGACATTGCATGGATAATAAAAAATTAAAGTTACATTTAAAGAAAAGAAGGAAAACTCTTGTATGGACCATCCATATGGTTTTGGGCTTGGTGACGCTGTTATAGTCTAAACCATGTGGCTCTACTGCAGAAATCATGGGACAACAAGTTTTTAAAACAACCCATTCTCTCATTATAAGTTAATTTTTCAGGGAGGAAAGAAAAAGCGGGAAGGTGTGAGCAATTTTCTTCTTGTGCCTGACAAAGAGCAGCCTGAGGCAGGACCTCTCCCTGAAAAGTTTGGTCTTTTACTACCTGCAACTGCCATCTCTCACATGGGGACAGTCTCGGGGTCTGCAGGATCCAGGGGCAGGTGAGCTCAGTCCTGTAGGCTGAGCTGTGCTCATGCCAAAAGCTGTGTGACCCCCAGGAGCCCCATGAAGGCTGTTCAGGTTCCAGCAATGAAAGATTACCTGCATTACCCAAGCCTCATAAACTTCTCCTGCTGCCCTGTAGAGCCCCGTGTTCTTGTTAATTTAACTGCCTGCCCTTACTTCCATCCACACTGGTGGAAAGCCCACATTAATTTTATTGGGAGCTGGAGCAAGGCCTATGAGAGCAAAGATCCAGCTGCAGCCCCAGCCTTGTAGCTCCAGTACCTCTGCTCAACCTCTAACACTGCTGACCAGCCCAAGCTCTCTGGGAGGATGCACTCAACCACCCTTTCTTTCCCCCCTCTCTTATTTTAGTGAAGAACGCAAATTGCACGTCGGACTTTGAGGAATATTTTGCCAAAAGGAAACTGGAGGAAGGAGATGGGCATGCAGTCAGCATAGCAGAGTACCTGCAGCGCAGCGACACAGCCATTATTTACCCTGAAGCCCCTGAGGAACTGTCTCGCCTTGGCACTCCAGAGGCCAATGGGCAAGAAGAAAATGGTGAGGCTGTAATTCATTTTTAGCCAGTATCCTGACCTCGTGCAGCTGTTGCAATTATAAATGCACTACATGCCTGGGTGTTTACCTTAAAAATTGAAGAACAGCTGCAGCGGCATGGAATTTCATGAGCAAAGATTGGGGCTGTAATTTCAGTGTATTGTGATTTTTTAGTCAGCACATTTGTATTATTTGGTGGGTGAACTGAAGAGCTGAATTTAAACAGGAGAAAGGCTGCTGCTCTGCCTGGGAGTTTGGGAAGTTTTAATAGAGTTTTGATGCAACAACAGACAGACTAGCCAGCCTATTGCTCTCCAATGCCTTGATAAATAATTGGAGAAGGGTCCGTAGGAAGGATTCGGTCAATGGCATAAGTAACGTAATGAGCTGGGGCTGGAATGCAAATTGCCAATTGATCAGGAAAAGTATTTCTTAGTTTTCCAGCCAGCCAGGTCTGCGGGGGGGGTGATGCCCATAATTAATTTCCCGGGGGTCCGGAGCGGGCCCCGCGAGTCTGCCCTGGGCGTGCGCGGGTGCCGGTGCCTCCCGCCGCCGGTTGGAAACGCCGTCCCTCCCTCCCGGGCGGCAGATTGCGGCGATTCCTCTCATACCATCCCGGGCAATCAGCCCGTGAGCTGCCATTGATTTGCTGACCTTTTGGCCTGCCTCTCTTTCCCCCCCCACCCCATCCCGGGGCGCAGACCTGCCACCTGGAACTCCAGATGCCTTCGCCCAACTGCTGACCTGCCCCTACTGCGACCGGGGCTACAAGCGCCTGACGTCCCTCAAGGAGCACATCAAGTACCGCCACGAGAAGAACGAGGAGAACTTCTCGTGCCCTCTCTGTAACTACACGTTTGCCTACCGCACCCAGCTCGAGCGGCATATGGTGACACACAAGCCAGGGACAGATCAGGTGGGGGGCTGGTTTTAAGTGATTTCTTTCTGTAATAACCCCTTAGAGGAACGATATTGCTTTGATTGGCAATCATTATTAATTTTTCATGGCATTTTGAAGATGCAGATCTTTTAATGGTAATAGCTTTAATTGAGGTCTAAATGATTTTTTGATGGTCTCTTCTAATATGATTTAATAGTCTTATGTTCACGATCGAATGAGTGTGTTAATTTCTAATTTAGAAATTTTATTTGCACTTTAACTTGACTTTAGTTTCGTTTTTATGTTCCTCAAAAAGTGAATGAAACTGTAGCATTTTAATTATACATTATTAAACATCTCAGCAATTTTAATTCCATTTTTCACCTAGTTTTACTTTGCAGTGTTGCAAATAGGAGCTCCAAGACATACTAAAAGATCCGCTAATATTTTTTCATTACTTTTTGAGTAACCTTTTCAATCACATGAAATTATGCGTATTTTGTATAATCGTTTGTTAGACATAATTACACATTTTGAGAAGAACTCTTCCGACAGTACATATAGGCTATCATTTGTGATTGTGCCACCAGAATTGGGCATTGCTCTCATTTGTATAGCCCGGCAGCATATCTGCAATAAATCAAAGCCGTTTTTTCCTCGATGGGGTACATGTAATATTATATCAGTGCCACATTAAAGGAAGTGCTGGTGTCTCAAACAGGTGACTGAGCTTCCCTAGTGCTCCTAGATGGGCTGGCGATAGACCTGCCCCACAACATTCTTTACACACCAGCAGAAAAACTGCTCCTAGATGGAGAATTACTTCTAAAAACCCATCTTAAGGAGGGTTGTAATGGAAACTCAAATGGCATGGTTAAAAGTTGAATAAATAGATGTGTGCATTGTGTCAAATTATAAAGGCTTTATGCCGTATTTATTTTTCTTAAAAACCTGAAAATCACAATCAGCTGGATTTCTCTTGGTAGGTTTTTCTCAGCATAAGGTAAATTCAGTTAGGCAAACACACATCTTCCTAATCACGCGATTTTTGCAATTAGCATTTTTAAGAGAACCGTATCTTTTGCTTGATCTTAAATCAATATAAATGACTCCAGAGCGCTTTCTCCTATTCTTTCCTTCCCATGGCATTTCCAGTAGACAAACACATTTTCCCATGTATATTTTTCCTAACCTGATCCACCGTAAGGTTCTTCCTTTTGCCTCGTATCATTAAAAACACCAGGGGAGGGAACAAAACCCGCCTGGATATTTATCCAACGTAACTGCCTGAAATTTCACATGCGAGAGCGCGCTGGTACTGGCGCATTATGAATGGTAGCTTTGGTGTTGAAAAGTCCCCTCATTTGCTCATGGCATTTACAATTAGTAAATTAAAATGATTGTATCATATTAACAGTGGCACAACTAAAGTTTATAGTAGTCCTCGGAGGGCGATGGGGGGAGACAAAACAGCTGTTGCTGTTTGTTTATGCAACTCAGCAACATATGAGCGCGGGTCCCTCAATGGCGCGCGGCGGGCTGGGCTCTGCTTGATCTTTGAAGGTTGCTGCTGTTTGAACAAACCTCCCTGTGTCCCATGTAACACCATCTGTCTCGCCAGGAATGTGGGAAGAGGCAGCACACCCTCGCAGTTGTCATACCGTTTCGGCGCTGCCTCTTTTTTTTTTTTTTTTTTTCTTCCCCCCTTTTTCCCCCCTTCCCTGCTCCTGCAAAAGGCTTTTGTGTCGTGGTTGCCTGCAAAAGGCTGACCTCCTACCTTGTGCATCCAGAGTGGCTGGCTACATGTTTATCCAGATAATAATTTTTTAATTAATTATTTTTTTCTCTCCAAATTCAAAGTCATGGGGCTTTCCTTGCTTGTTGCAAAAAGGTCAGCTGCCTTTGATTATATCTTTATACCACTTTTAACTTTCAACTTTCTCTCGCCCCTCAGAAGAGCACCAGGGGAAAACATGGCACGAAAGGTAGTTCAAGTCTTTCCTGCTGCTCTGTGATTTTAAAAAACATTTCCAGCATCAGCTTATGCAGCCTCTCCTGCTTGATAATGAATTAAATCTTACACAAAATGCCACTAACGACAGTGTTTCTCTCTTTCCTCCACATGCAGTAAACAGAATTTTTAAACAAGCTGAGTCCCACATGTTCAGAATCTGCTAGGAATATTAAGAGCCACAAATCTTCTTATAAAACCGTTTCTATCATCGTAAGATACCTTAAAGCAACACATTTCTGATGAGAGACTTAGGAAATAATTCTAAAGCAAATATCGAATGCTCATGTGAAAGTACTTTCTCATTTGTTTCGGTTTACTGCCAACATTTTGATTTTTATTGCAACACTGATGAGACAAATAAATGTACATGCAGACCTTTTGGTCCGCTTGACGAATTCAGAGTCACATTAATTTAATTTTTGTTTTTTAAGCTTGAAATTCATGGCTTCTCTTGCATGAAATTCATGTTGGTATCTCTTTTTTTTTCTTCTTTTCCTCCCAGCACCAAATGCTGACCCAAGGAGCAGGCAATCGCAAGTTCAAATGCACTGAGTGTGGCAAGGCCTTCAAATATAAACACCATCTGAAGGAACACCTGCGAATTCACAGTGGTGAGTAGCGGAGGTGCTGGTGTGCTCATTTGCATTTTGTTTAATTAGCTGAGTTTTAAAGACTGCTTAAAATTTACACAGTTCTGCTTCTGGCTTCTTGGAGCTACCAAGGTATTTCATAAGTGATATCTGAGTCATCCTCATTTATCATGCTGTTAATACCGCGGTCTCACTGAAAGATTTGGAAACAGTAAAGCTTCCTGCAAATAATATAGATTGTTTGGCAGTTTGAGCTCAGGAGCGTTCATTCATTGCTGTGCAGAGGGGAACCTGAAGAGTCCATTATATTTTCCAAAATAAAAAGTCCCCCCGAGTGAAATACAACTCATATTCTCAGATAACAAGAAACTGCCAAGCTGCTCAGATTGAATGACTTGGGCATTTTGGCTCTCCTACTTGATGCAGAATTCAGCACACAAAATGTCACCAGGCTCGGCCCAGGCACAAACTGACGTGGAGGTTCTAACACCAGGAGTCAGTTTCTCATACTGATGCTCATATTGGTAAAAATTCCTTTTTTGGGGGAGAAGAAAATAAAAAGAAACAAATCAAATGTGGACAGTCTTGATTTGCTTTGACTCCCTTCCCCACAGGGTGCCTACCTGTGACTTACCCTGGTGAGTCTGGAGCAAATCTCGCACTTTGATGGCTGTTGCCACCTGAGACCCTGGGTCCAAACTGGCCTCAAAACCTGTAGAAAGAGGAGGGTAAAGCAGTGGTGGTGTGTGGCCATGTTCATAGAATTAATACTTCCCTCACAATTAATCACCGGATACACAGGCGGTCAGTTAGATATCATATGCAATCTCTTGCAATCATAGCAGCAAGAATGATCATTAACATTTGGTTTTAATTATCATTTTAGGTGAAAAACCATATGAGTGTCCGAACTGCAAGAAACGTTTCTCCCATTCTGGCTCCTACAGTTCGCACATCAGCAGCAAGAAGTGTATTGGTTTAATCTCTGTAAATGGCAGAATGAGAAACAATATCAAGACGGGTTCTTCTCCTAATTCTGTATCTTCCTCTCCTACTAATTCAGCCATCACACAGCTGAGAAACAAGCTGGAGAATGGCAAACCACTTAGTATGTCTGAGCAAACAGGCCTACTGAAAATTAAAACAGAACCACTAGATTTCAATGAGTACAAGGTTCTTATGGCCTCACATGGGTTTAGTGCAACTAGTCCTTTTATGAATGGTGGACTTGGAGCAACCAGCCCCTTAGGAGTTCACGCGTCTGCTCAAAGTCCAATGCAGCACTTAGGTGTAGGGATGGAAGCACCGTTGCTCGGGTTTCCTGCGGTAGGCAGCAATTTAAGCGAGGTGCAGAAGGTCCTACAGATTGTGGACAACACGGTTTCCAGGCAGAAAATGGACTGCAAGGCTGAAGAGATCTCCAAGTTGAAGGTTTACCATATGAAGGATTCATGCTCTCAAGCTGAGGAACAAGGAGTTACCTCCCCCAATATTCCCCCCGTGGGTCTTCCAGTAGTAAGTCATAATGGTGCCACTAAAAGTATTATTGACTATACATTAGAGAAAGTCAATGAAGCCAAAGCTTGCCTCCAGAGCTTGACCACAGACTCAAGGAGGCAGCTCAATAACATTAAAAAAGAGAAGCTGCGAACCCTAATAGACCTGGTAACTGAAGACAAGATGATAGAGAACCACAATGTATCCACTCCATTTTCATGCCAGTTCTGTAAAGAAAGCTTTCCTGGTCCCATTCCGTTGCATCAGCATGAGCGTTACCTGTGTAAAATGAATGAAGAAATCAAGGCAGTCCTTCAGCCTCACGAGAACATGGTTCCCAACAAACCTGGAGTGTTTGATAAGCAAACCCTCTTGCTGTCATCAGTACTTTCTGAGAAAGGAATGACTAGCCCCATCAACCCATACAAGGACCACATGTCTGTACTTAAAGCATATTATGCTATGAATATGGAACCCAACTCTGATGAACTACTGAAAATTTCCATTGCTGTTGGCCTTCCTCAGGAATTTGTGAAGGAATGGTTTGAACAAAGAAAAGTCTACCAGTATTCGAGTTCCAGGTCACCATCGCTGGAAAGGGCCAGTGCCAAGGTGGCGCTGGCTGCCACCAACAACACTCCCACTAAAGACTCTTTGTCAGCCAGATCTCCAATAAAGCCTGTGGACTCTATAACTTCACCATCTATAGCTGAACTCCATAACAGTGTTACTAATTGTGATACTCCTCTCAGGCTAACAAAACCTCCTCATTTTACCAATATTAAGCCAGTTGATAAATTGGACCACTCTAGGAGCAATACTCCTTCTCCTTTAAATCTTTCTTCCACGTCTTCTAAAAACTCCCACAGTAGTTCTTACACTCCAAACAGTTTCTCTTCTGAGGAGCTTCAGGCTGAGCCATTGGACTTGTCTTTACCAAAACAAATGAAGGAACCCAAAAGTATTATAGCCACAAAGAACAAAACAAAATCTAATAGTGTAAATTTAGAACACAACAATGTTTCTTCATCATCTGAAAACTCAGATGAGCCGCTGAACTTGACTTTTATCAAGAAAGAGTTTTCTAATTCAAATAATCTGGATAAAAGCACTAACCCAGTATTTGGTATGAACCCATTTAGTGCCAAACCTTTATACACAACACTTCCACCACAGAGCGCATTTCCCCCGGCCACTTTTATGCCACCAGTCCAGACCAGTATTCCTGGGCTGCGACCATACCCAGGACTAGATCAGATGAGCTTCCTACCACATATGGCCTATACCTACCCAACTGGAGCAGCTACTTTTGCCGATATGCAGCAAAGGAGAAAGTACCAGCGGAAACAAGGATTTCAGGTAAATGGTTTCAACTGTTTTCTCCTTTGAGAGGCTATAATTTAGTGTTTTGTGATATGTCCTCTAAGAGAAGAAAAAGCCCAAAGCTATAATCAACGTTTCTAAAAAAATTAGCAGAGTTTATTTAAGTCTGAACTTGGAAAGACATGGTGGAGTAGGAAAATAAACTGCAGTTAACTAAAGAGTACCTCTACTCGGATTCAGAAGCAGTACCAATTACTTTGAACAGGCATAATGACCTTTGTTCTGTTAAGAGTTCAGCTGTTTCTCATTAGATTTGTATAGCAATATACTAATACTAATACTAATACTAATACTAATACTAATACTAATACTAATACTAATACTAACACTACTAATAATGTCCATAAAATATCATATCCTAGAGAAAAAAAATAAGAAAACTTTGTAGGGAAATTTATCTCTTCAGGGCATAACTACATTTCACCACAGAGAAAAGGAGCAGAAAAGGGAGACCCCTTTGGAGTCACCTCCATATTCGGACACAAAATTGTATCCCTCTAAGCTGATGTCCATACAGCCTCATACACTCTGTAATCCATTGAAAGCCTTCAGAGCTTCCTTCTCCATATTTTGGGGGAATTGTTCACCCACCATTCATGGGAAAGTTGTCCTCTCTTCTCACGAATGTCTGGGGATGAGAAACATTGACCCATAGCCCCTTCCTTTGGGCCACCTACTGCTCTTCCCAGACTCTTAGCCCTCTAATCCTGCCAGTCATCTGGAACAGCTTTGAAAAAACCCCAGAGATTAAATGAAATTATTTGGAGAGGTAGCAGCCAGGGCCCTTAATCACAGACAAAGTCTTTCCCTGGACAAGTAATCTGGGTCAGCACTTCTTTGTGCCCGGGTACAACTCCTAATTCTTCCCTCAGGCCATCCCAGAGTCAACACAGGTGTAGAAAAGGATTTTGTCCCTTGCGTGCCTGCAGTAAAGAGCAGCTCCACAGAAGTCTTGTACTTTTATAGCCTTTTGCTGGGTGTATTCAGATATAATGTGCAGAGTTTAGTTAAATGAGATTAACTGATTATAGATTAATAATTTTTTCTTACATTTGTGCCTGTTCCCCCATGTCCTATTACCGTCTATTAGTAATTTTACTGACTAGTAAATGTTTTATAGTTTCAAATGTGAAAATCAGGTATGGTTTTACATTACAGACTGTAATCCCTCTTTGCACAATAGGAGCATAAATAGCACTGCACCTCCATAACAGCTGTTCCACTATTCCAATTTACAGTACATCTGCCCTCTTTGTAAATGTATTTAAGCCTATTTAATCTTCTCTAATATTAATTAGTGCAAACCTAGTCTAAGAAAACTGAACTGTGTGATAGTAAATGGAAATGTATGTTATCATGCAAGTTTGCACTCTCTTTGGATCGAGACAAAATAAATATCAAGAAATTTAATAATTTACTGATCCACATTCATTATTGCTTAATGCTGAAGGCTGTTTTAACATAGATAGAACATTGATAAAAAGTGTTATTAATATTCCCTATTTCAAATTACAAAATTAAATATAAAAATATAGCTTGAGGCCTTTAGTCGGGAGACATACATTTAAATGGATTGCATAATAATAACATTTGTACCTAAATATAAAATTCAATTAAAACCTCTCTACAGATACAGAATACATCCAAGTTTTGGAATTTTGAAAGGAATGATCCCTTAGCTGTTGCCTATATTTACCTCTGTAAAATAATATAACACCTTTTGCTGGCCATGAAGAGCCTCCCCTTCACACTTTCTTGGAAATATTTAGTGCTGATAAGGTAAATACTGTTGGTTTGTGCAAACCACACTACTGCCGAGTGCTCAGAGAGAGAGAGAGTTGGTTTGAGGCATAGAAGTAGAAGGCTCCTCGTTATTTCCATACTTTCCATCAGCTATAGTTTCATTATTCATATTCCTAAGCTAAGAGGGACCACCGAGGAGTGATTTTAACTTCCCTGGGATGGCTGGTGGGCAGGATTGGTGGCGGGAGCAGCGTCGCTGACGAGTGATTCCCTCACAGGGAGAATTGCTTGATGGAACCCCAGACTACATGTCCGGCCTCGACGACATGACGGACTCCGACTCCTGTCTGTCCCGAAAGAAGATCAAGAAGACAGAAAGTGGCATGTACGCGTGTGACTTATGTGACAAGACATTCCAGAAGAGCAGTTCCCTGCTGCGACACAAATATGAGCACACAGGTAGGGCAGCCGCGCACGCCGAGGGCAGGATTGGGGGTCGTGCTCTGTTTTCACAGACTTTCATGAGGATATTTTGTGAGGCTTTCAAAAAATTCTTTTGATCTGTTCTGACTTATTTTTTTTTTCTATTTTTCTTGGT
Organism: Polioptila caerulea; assembly: GCA_013397295.1. Taxonomy (NCBI): domain Eukaryota; kingdom Metazoa; phylum Chordata; class Aves; order Passeriformes; family Certhiidae; genus Polioptila; species Polioptila caerulea. The sequence continues at coordinate 168,266 of VYXF01001947.1, forward strand.
GGTTATTGCTTGGTGAAGGAGTTGGGTGTGATAGAGTGAACGTTGGTAGGTGCTGGGGCAATCATCATCTCCCAGGCCAAGCCCTCTTGAAATGAGACAGGCCCTAGCACTCAGAAACAACTGCAACTTGGTCAACACAAAGTCTGGCATGGGAAGGAAGAGTGACGGTGTATTTCTTGTTTCTTAGACACTATCTGGCCTGGCTCCATTTAATCCAGTAGGAAAACTGCCACTGACGTAAGCAGCATGAGAGCTGGCTCTGGCCAAGTTATCTAAAAGTCAACAGCTCAGGGGGTTTCCTCTCGCTGTGATTTTGCACACCAGCAGCACAAGAGGGTTGCAGTTCACTTTTTCACTTCCCAGTTAATGCCCAGGGAAGGTTCCCTTCTTTCCTGAGTAGGAAGTGATTTTTGTCTAGTTCAAGGAATCTTGCCAAAGCTCACCACGTACTGTCAGCTTAAAAAATAGTTTGGTTTGAAAAAGACCTTCCATCACACCTATGCTGGCTGTGGTTCCCCTTACAGACAGTGCTCCCTTCCCCACTGTCAGCCAGGACAGAGCTCTCTGAGGGCTGCACATTGTCTCAGTATGTTTCAGTTAGGGGAAAAAGGGACCGGAGCTTCCCAAATAATAGAGATATCAAGTTATGCTGGACAAAGGGAATGTGAATTATCATCTGAATTATTGTGCAGCAGGACATAAACCAAACTTCAACTTCCTAGAGTTAGAAAAAGTTTACTCAGGAGGAAACTTGCCTTAACTTTGAAAGCTGAGTCCTGCTTCAGGAAATGAAGCAAGTCACATCATCCTTCAATCTCACCACGTGAGGGTAAAAACCTTATACCCTTATTAATACATCTTCCAGGCCCCATGTAACCCTTTGGCTTTTCACAGATGAAAAATTTACAATTCAGAAGTGGACTGTGCCTTTAAAACAAAATCCTTTACTTTGTTATTTTTTCTTCTTATACTTTTCTTCCAAATTTTAAGCTAATCCCACATAGGAAAATACAAAAGGAAGTTAAAATACACATGGGATTAGGAAAGAAAATTAAAAGCAACATTTTGGACTAGATCAGCCAGTGCATTGGCAGAATGTGCTTCCCACTACATTATTCAGATCAAATTGTTTATTCAGTAGAAGGAGCTTTGAAGGCTTTACGTCCCTGCACCTTTCCTCTCCTGAATGATTTTATTACAGCCATCTGCAAACATTATGGTTTACTACACTACTACTGTAAAGCTCTTATGTTAGAACTGGCCTTCATATATATCAGGATCTGGACATATGGTTGAATCCCATAAAGTTGGTAGTCCATAAGGTCGACAGACATATGGTTGAAAGGCTGAAAATTTGACAAGTTGAAATGTGTGCAATCACCTTGATTTGCAAAATAAACTGCATTCGTAATAGCAAAAATATGTTATGGTCTTGAAGTAGCATGGGAACCTACTGCCTAGAAAAATGCCACACAGCTGCAATGCAGGGACTCTTCTCCTGCTTCTCTCCTCTGTCCCTTTTGGCTTCTCAACTTCACGTCCATCAGTTTTATGGGACTCAGCCTTATGATCCAGAACTACCACACCCTATCCATGTATATGGTGTCAGATTTAATATGCTAGAACTACGGCACATCATCAGGCTGGAGCCTGGCATTTAGGGACAGGAAGGGTGGTCTTGTGGCAGAGGCACAGGCAGTGAGAGCGCTGCACTCTCCCCTGCCTCACCACAGACTTCCTCTGTGAATTACAGCAAATTGCTTCAGCTTTCTCTCACCTTCGCCCATCTTTGAAACACGGGGAAATGATACCAGCCCGCCTCTCTGGGGTGTTGTAAACATTAATTCATGATATCCTGCAATGGAGTTCACTGGATAAAGTGGGAAGTACTTTTATCAGGGATGTGTTTGCTTTTATGGAGCCTCAGTGCATTACGCCAGTGTTTGAGTGGCTGGGAGCTCTGAAGGGCTTGGCTGGGCCAGCCCCAATACCTCATGCACAGCCTTCAGGAGGCACACTGCACTGGCTCAGGTGCATCTTCAGTGAATTTCAAATTAATTTGATAGTTTCAGGCAGAACTTGTAATTGCATTAATAACATAGGTGTGAAACTGCAGTCTGTGTTCAATGGAAAGAACTGAATTGAAAGTAACATTCTTTTCTACCTTTGGGGTCATTGTAAGAGCAGGGCCAGGTTTTTCAACCAACTTTTTGAAACCTAAAAAAGAGAAAAAAACACTTCTTTCTGAGGGTGTTGCTGTTTTCTGAGCTGCTGATCATGACCTGTTGTAGCTTCGTTAAAAACATGTTTTAGGAGGAATTGGAACACTTCCTGTCTTTCCTGGAGAAGCACAAAATAATGGATGTTGTTTAAAACAATCTCCTTTTTTTTCTATATGTGTTTTATTAGAACTTTAGGAAAATCAGATTTTTATTTGCCACCCTTTCTCAAGGTCCATGTACCTATTGCAGCCAGTGATAGAACAAGGGTTGAAAGAGTCAGAGGCCCCCAAAAATTTATCACAGAGAAATCATTTAAAGCAAAACATTGACAGGTAAAACTACATAAGCTGTCTCAATAATTGTTTACTGTTAATCAAGTGTTTGTAAAGGAGAAAACAGGAATGTTTAGTTGTTGCAGTGGAGCTGAGTCCATGCCAGGGCAAGAAGAACATGATTTGACCAGTTCTTTTTGCCAACCCAAGAACTTTTGGTAGGACCATGCAGGGGGCTGCAGGACAAAGAGCTCTGTGATTACCTCTGTACACCATGCCTGACACAGCTGGAACACAGTAGAAAAAGGGCCACAAATTTCACAATCCGTAGTTTTTAAATTTGTGCAGTATTGGTGGTATTCTGTAATAGCTTTCAGATTCATGGGGAGAAGGAAAAATTTATTGTGCTACTGCAATGAGAGAATTGCATTGGTTCTGGCTCATCTGAAATTTAGTGTAGAGGCTGCTGTTTGTTTCAGAACCAAATTCTGGCAATTTAATTTTGGGATGCCATCAAATTTTGAGAGAAGTTTTGTGTCCCTCTTAGAGTTTGAGCTTCACAAGGTCCTGTTTCCTTAAAGCCAGGGGAGGCAGAGCTGTAATTAAGGTGCAGAGCATGGCAGGTAGCACAGACATTCAGTGCTCACAGGATTTTCCTATGGAATCTTACGGACTCATCCTAATTTGGACAGGCTGAAATTAGTTGAGCCAATATGGGATGTGTCTAATCTCAGATTTTGCCAAGCTACTTAGCACAAGGCTCAAGACACTTTCCTTATGAAAGGTGAAGAAGGTGGTTGCCTTCGCAGCAAAGCGTTGGTGCTTTGGCGAGCAAAAAAATTCTTTGTGCTGCTGATAGAGGGAAACCAGGAGTGGGTGAGTGAGGAGGAGAGCAAACAGAACAGAGCACCTAGAAATGCAGAACTATCCTGGCTCCTGGTGCAGTGATGGAGGAGTAAGGTGGAGGTTAATGTTGGTTCTGCCCTCGCCAATGCCAGTGTCTGCCACACACCAGCTTTGTTGTAGCTTCACAGGGGAACTCTCAGCGTGCCTGCTCTGCAACAAAAGCTGGAAACCTTTTTTCAGGATCCTACCTAGAAATTTAAAATCCTTTCATTGTTGTTCTATATTACATCATATTCTATTTTATTACTTGTGTGGGCTGTCGAGGGCCTCATAGCTGTGCTAGGGCTTTCATCCTTTCCTTTTCCACTGTATATTTTATTAAGACCTCTTTTTTATTTTTGTAGCTTTCATGCTGATGCAAGCACTAGTTTTATTTCCAGATTGATTCTGTAAACTAAATATTGTTCTTGAGCCTGGTAGCAAATCAGCTCTCTCTGGCTAGTATTTTGAATTCCCAGCTTGGGAGTTTTCTTTATTTAGAGCTTGATTCATAAAAAATTTACATGCTATTTAAAGGTTATTTTTTCTTGCTTTACTCTGATACAAGTTTAGAATTCCCCATTTTACACTCAAATAAAGAAAAGAAAAGGATATATTCTATGTTTGTGTCTGCAGACAAGGTCTCCTATTGAAAATGGAACAGGTGCAGCTTGGGCAATTATATATAAATTGCATTTATCTTGCACCTTTGACCGCTTTGCTATGCTCTGGCCACTAATCCATCTCTATTGGGACTACATCTAACATCCAAACCCCCGAGCAGCTTCAAAAGAACTGCCTTTAAAAAAAATAAAAACAAACTGTCACAAAAATGTTTCCTTCTTTCCTCCGAAGGGTGGGATTTCTGTTTGGCCCCCTCCCATGGAAAAGAGACCCACTTGCCTTAGGCAAAGGATGGGTGATATTTAGTCTGGGACCAGTGACAGCTTGTGATCTGATGTCTTATGACTTTTATACCACTGCAAATGGGAAATGCACAGCTTTTCAGTCAAAGACTTTTAGCCCAGGAAGACTGAGAGATACTTACTATCAGCATTTTTTTTGTTGTTGTCTTGTTTTAAGAGAAATGCAATTTTAGAGACTTTGCAAACAGATTAGTTATAATTTCCCCCCTGTAAATTGAACATGGGCCCCCATGGGAACCTGTGTTTTGCAATGATGGAAAAAAGGGCCCAAGCATTTCCTCTAGATATTTGAGAGAGATTTAGCATTTAATTTGATTGCAAAATGTGGCATCTACATCGCTCATCCTTCTGACGAAATACAAGTGAGCTTTCTTGGGTCCATCTCTCCTCACTCCATCCCCCATGGATGACACAGGGGATCTCCGATGGGATTGGACACAACCTGTGGGTGGGATGTCAAATCTGATGATCTGATGATTTATCTCTACTCCAGTGATCTTATGAATGTTGTGACACTGCATGACAGTGCTCTAGGACAAGGTGATGGCTTCAAAATGAACAAGAGTGGGTTTAGATATTAGGATTTTAGATATTAGGGAGATATTAAGATATTAAGAAGAAAGTCTTCACTGTGAGGGTGGTGAGGCTCTGGCCAGGTTGGACAGGGCTTGGAGCAACCTGGTCTGGTGGAAGGTGTCCCTGCCCATGGCAGGGGGTGAAATGAGATGGGCTTTAATGTCCCTTCCAACCCAAACCAGCTGGGGATCCTATGGTTTCTTAAATTTTTAGGTCCCATCCCCAGTGTAAAATACCTTAGTCCAGCTTTATTTTATGACCTACTAACACATTGGAGGGATTAAACACTCATTTTAAATAACTGAAATACTGGGTTTTGCACGTGAGGGGGAAGAAAATTATTCTGCAAATGTTCGGAAACCCGATACATTTAAAAACATATTTCGATTAGTGTTGTAACAGCTGCACACTGAGCACTGCTAAGGTATGTTTTGTGGTGTCTGAACAAAGAACTTTGCCCAAGCTGTCAGTTTCCCTCAGATCAAAACTGAGGCCTTGATATGGATGTGGTAGACTAAATAGCTCTAGCATTGCCTTTTTAGTACTAACATAAATTAATATGAAAATATGAAGTACTTTATTCATTTCTAAATTAATTTATAAAATATGGATGATTCCCTGCCAGGCTACATCTGTGTGTGGCACGAATGCCACTTGCAAGGGATGAGCAAAGCAGGCAAAGACTGAGGGATGAGCACATTGCCCAGCCTTTGGAAGGGTGGGTGGAAGCAAGTCTGGATGGGAGCAGTGGAGGAGATTGACTTCTCACTGAGGAAAGGAAAAGTGCTGGGAGCTGGATGGAGCACAGGAATGGAGTGAGAATCATAGATAGAATGGTTTGGGTTGGAAGGGATCATTAAAAGTCATCTAGTCCCTGCAATGACCTTCATGACCCTATGGCTAGGCAACCAGGTTGCTCAGGGCCCTGTCCAATCTGACCTCAAATGTTTCCCAGGATGGGACAGAGAAGGGTGTAGTGGGCATCAGATGTAGTGTGCCTTAAAAAAAAATCAGGGAATTCAAAGTAATGGAGAAGTGATGGTGGAGAAGTGGAACAAGGCAAGGGTTGGGCTTGTTGATGTTAGGGAAAAGTAAGTCAGAGGGAGGGACTGAGATAACGTGGGCAGTTCAGTGAGGAGGACACTAAAAAGGTGCTGAGGAAAAGCAGAAAGGAGCAAAGAAGAAACAGAATTAACAATTATTGAGGTATTAGCCAGGGGACATCAACGTGTTGCTCTGAGGGTAATCAGCAGGACAACTGGGTCAGGGCAGAGGTTGATCCCATTGGGTGTTGGTAGTGCTGGGAAAGCTCCCACCTCACCCGTGAGGGTTTTCCACTGGCAGTGCTGGGGTTTGAGAGCGCTTAGGCTGAGAGTGCTTTGGGATTTTAAGCTAATTTGAGTAAGTGACTTGATCGTGCTTAAATCTCCTGAGCTAAGACTCTGGGATTTCCCCTTCATGGCTAAACTTGTGCCCTGAATCGCAGGTAGCTGACTCCAGCCCTGGATTTGGTGCTCCCCTAGGTCAAGGCTGGAGGTTCAAAGCCAGATACATTTATAGCTCAAAGCCCTGAGTTTTCTTTGAGTTTGACTTTTAACTAACAGGTTGAATTGGCAGAAATGCAGATTTAGAAAACAGCTCATGCAAGAAATACTGCTATATTTCAATATATCAAGTTTGAATTTTCAATTTTATAAAGAGAAATACAGTAAAAAAAGAAACCTTGTACGTGTGCAGACCTAGGAAACTCTGTTAACAAAGAAATGCAGTCTGAGCCCTAATTTCCAGGCATCTACTAGTTTCCCTGTCACTTGGGTTACTTCAGCTGTGGTTTCTCCTGTATTTTCCTTGCTGCCAGATCTCCCCTTCATTTCATAACACAATTTTGGCTTCCTTGAGGATTCGTTAATCACACCTTATTAAATGTGAACTTTCACAGTGGGACTTGAAGGTAGCTGTGACTGGATAGAAAAAAAATTAGCATAGTCCTTGGTATTCATTCTTAACAACTTTGCTATGAAAGTGGAGCTTTTTCTATGCCTGAATTTCTGTGCTGTCATGTCCCAGGGAAAAAAATCAGATCATGTTCATATAGGAGCAGCTTGAGTTTTCCTGGAAGCTGGGATCCTTCAGTGATCTGAAGGCATTTATATTTTTCCTGCTGAATTTTCTTCCATGCTGGTGTTTCCTAGCCCTTTGCTCTTGGCTGGCAGTCCACCATACTCATCCTCTCCCTGCTTTTTGCTCCTTTAAAATTAAAGAAACACCACACTTGCACAACCGACAGGATGGAAGGGCTCTGGTGTGAAGTTTATTCCTGTTCTGGTCACATGCTGCATGAGCTAAGTATGATAAATACGCTCAAGGAATCAGGCCAGTTCACTAATAAGTTCCTAACGATCTGCTCTAGCAATAGGACATGCAAAGCAGGGATCCACATTTCAGGCACCAAATACCAGGA
>VYXF01001947.1:180607-192451 GCA_013397295.1 Polioptila caerulea
ACAAACAAGACTTTTCAGGTCAGCTAGAGTTGTTTCAGTATAACTGAGGAAAGAATAAATTATATACAAATGCCCCTATTCTTGGCTAGGCTGAATCCTAATCATTCATTCTTGTGCAAAGCAGACACAAAGAGCATATTAAATGCTACCAAATCACACAATTCCTCTTAAATTCAGCAGCTCTGGAACATGAGATTCATTTTTGCATTTATTTTTATCCAGATGTTAACATACTGCTCAAGGCAGAGAACACCCAGAAACTTGAACAAAGGTGTACAACAGTTTGGGAAGCTAAATCAGAGCTTGTTTTACTTCAAACAGTTTGGAATTATCATAATAAATGAGCCGTGCACTCTGGATATTTACCACGGGGGCTGGCTGCTGTGTTGCCCCACTGTTAACACTGTGACAGTTCTGAGCTACCCACATCCCATTAGCTCAGATCCATCCCACCTCCGTGCTGGAATGTGGCTCTTCTGCCACTGGGCCAAGTGCTGCTCCCCATAACTCATTAACTCAGGCTTTAGTGCAGTGCAAATGCAAGCAGCAGGACACACTGGTTTGCTTTTCTCTGGCTTTGCATGGCTGAGCTCTGGTTCTGCTTTATCACACTGTGAAATTCAGAGCAACCTTCCAGGTTTCACTGACTCCCAGCTGGAAAAGACACATAATACTTTCCATGGGTGTCCATGCTCTACATTACATGGTACCCAGGTTTCTGTGGATCTTTGCTATCCTACCAACTCTATATAGGCTAGGCATTATCAAAAGTCACTAATTTTTGTTGTTCTGGCTTCAGGAAGAGGAGGAGAACAGACTCCTTGCAGTGGTAAGTATGTATCAGCCATCTCCTGGTCTTGAGCTTAGCTTTGAGGCTCTCTTGAGTTTCCTCATACATAAGGAAGACAGTATTTTCCAAGCTGTCCTGGAGAATTACTTCCTCTAATCCAATGGAAGCCTACAAATTCTTGATTGAGAGGATCTGTGTTCTGTCTCACACCTACCCTTAGCATCTGCATGAAACACAGTTCAGCAGAACAAAAGCCTTGGGCATGGTGTGCAGGAAACACAGTTATTATGAAGCCCTAATTGTAGGCATTTAGGACTGAAAGAGAAGCCAGAGTTAGAACAAGGAAATAGACTGGGGTTTTTTGTTTTTCTAAATGCATTTGATGTGTTGGTGTAAAAGTAAGTCCTCATAAAATCATGGATGGCTTGGGTTGGAAGGAACCTTAAAGATCACCTGGATTCAGCCCCTCCACACTCACAGGAAGGGATGCCACCCACTAGATGAGATCTGTTCTAATATAACCTTTTTTTTCTCTTCTGTTTTGGGAGGAAGTATCTCAATATGGGGTACATTTAGCAATTTCAATCCTGTGTTGGACTTTGGCTCTATACTCAAAACCTGAGAATTCACAACTCTTGGTAAAGTGCCTCATGTTTTGATGCAGGAAAGTTTGAAGGTAGGGTGCTGTTCTTGGGTCAGATGTGCTTTTTCCAGCATTCTTACAATAGAATGCAAAAAATTACACCTAGGCTCAACTCGAGCACATGAGTAACACCAGGGGATTACTCAATGTCTGATTTCAAGACTTTGAATCACTGAGGCTTTAATTACCACAAAGGCAACAGCGAAATGTCACAGCCCCAACCACTGCTGTGTCCACACAATGCTGCTCTTTTCTTTCCCCTCTTAAGAATAGATTTGCTCATTCATATTGCAAATAAAGAAACATCTTTGGGCCGCAATCTGCTAGCAGCAAAGTCATTAAACAACTGACTTCAGTCCACATGAGCAATGTTACTTGCCTAAACAGTAAAAGCAAAACCAGAGCCTTGGTGAGCAACCCACCACGATCACAGGGTGACAGCACCACAGTCGATGTAAGTTCAAGACACAAATGAAGACGTTAATGTGTAGGTGTCCAGACAAATGGGGCTGTGGGTATTAACTCATTATAAAAATCACTGAATATTTTTACCCAATAAACTACTCAGCAAATATTATTGAAGCACATGATGAAAACTGTCTCCATTTCTACCAGTTCTAAATGAGATACGAGCCTTTGGACGTTTAGTTGACAAATAATGCAGGTATAAGAATTTTCAAATCCTGTGCAGTCTATGTGGAGTCCACTGGCTCTAGACATACATCCACAATCTGGAGTTGTGCAGCCTGAAATAAACACAGCTGTGTTTATCTGAATGTGTGATCCCATGTACATGGGAGAAAGTTCAAATAAATGCACTCTGTGCGACGATGCTGTAAATGCAGCAACTGCATTTGTCAGATGTGTGATGATGCAATCTCTTAAATAAACAGAATGAGCTGTTTGTTTGAATTCTGAGCTGCAGAGATGTAAAAATATATGTACATTAATCAAAGCCAATAAAATCAAATCCAAAACAACTATAAGGTCTTAACTGAACCATAGCTGAAAATTCGCTTCTTGTCATTATATCCAGAATAAAGTTCTGGGTGTTGGTATTATGTGTATGGTGTAATTTTTAGACAGTAAGAGATGAAGGGAATAGATAACCATCAGTTTTGGGATTAGTGGACCAGCCCTGTTTTTCCTAAGAGAGCCCATTGTCTAAGATCAACTGTAGAAATTCACAGAATCTTAGAATGGGTTGGGTTGGAAGGGACCTTAAAGACCATCTCCTTTCAGCCATCTTCCACTAGACTCCAAGCCCTGCCCAACCTGACCTAGAACATTTCCAGTGATGAGGTATCCACAGCCTCTCTGGACAACCCCTAGGAGTACCTCACCACCCTCTGAGTAAAGAATTCCTTCCTAAGAAAAAGAAATGGTGAGATATCCCCAATTTTTCATCTTACCAACCAAAGCGATAGCTCTATTTTACAGCTAAAATATCTTTATTTGGGTTGTGTGGCCTGCTCAGATCTCAAAAGAACCAATAGTCTGAGGAATAAGTTCCTGATGAGCTGAAGAATACGTGAAGGTAGAAGAAAAACTGAATGAATGTCGATGCTATCAAAGCTGTTGTTTTACTCAGAGTTAACATTGGCTCAGTGTTTCACTATAAACTCATTCAGAACAGCAAGTTACTGGAAAAAATCCTCCACTTCAGAAATATGCAATAGTTACTGATGAGTCAGAAGTTGGAAGTAGTGACACCACCACACACTATTAAAAAGTCCTACTTTCCAATACTGTCTGACTGCTCTGCAACCCAAAATAACATCACAGCAGAAGCACTGTAAAGCTTTTTTTCATTTATCTTAAGCATGTTCCCTTGGAAAACACGAGCTGTGCAAATGGTCTTAAGAATGGTTACTGTGGAATTAGACCATCAAATTTCTTGACTTATGTGCTTTAAAATCTTGCCCAAAAGATGGCACTAACATTGTTTTTAGTAACATATATTGGATATAGATTTAATTCTTCCCCCATGTAAAAAGCATCTTCAAACTGGTCACAAATATATGTTGGAAGAATGTGCTTAATGTGCACTGCCATGCCAACTGACAATTGCTGTATAGGAATTAAGCTTCCCTCACGTTAGGATCATCAGACACTGCACAGAAAATGTTGCTGGACCAGCAGATGTTTCTGTCAAACTGCAGAAACCCTGAGCTATGAAGCCTTCGTCCCAACCAGGACTATTTAAATCTATGTAATCTGCCATACAATACACCAGAAGAGTATCATACATTTAAATCATACACTATTAAATCTCTTGAAAAGTATGCTAAGACTAGATCAACTTCATTGAACAATTTATATCTGATTTAAAATATTCAAAGAAGTATTACAGTGTTGAATTTTATTATCAGTAATTTATTTCAGGGTTTAAAATATTTAAATTACACACCTTATAAGGGATGGCAAATAACTTGTGTGTCTCCTGAAGGAGCAGAAGCACCTATTTCCAATACTTTCAGAGTTTATATTAATATGGTTATTTTGAGTACGTGAAGAGACCATATTTTTTCTTTTCATTAACCAGATCATGTCCATGAGCTTGAAGAAGGTGGGCCCCAAAAGAGCTAAAAATTTGCTCTTGATCTGGCAAGAACAGAGCATTTGACAGGCAGAAGGCTCAAGTGGGGCAATAATAATTTACAGCAGCACTGGGGAGAAAGATCCTGCTAGCTTCAGTGTTGCTCCCACTGAAGCCAGCAGAAGAAAGATGTGTCCCAGCCTTCAGTATTGTGAGCTTCTTATGAACATCTGGTGGTTCTTATTTCCATGTCATGCTCCTTACGTAACAGCAAAACTCATATGAAAACCCCAGGCAAGTGTTAAAGACACTGTGATAAAGCTGAACACCAGACAAAACCAGGGAAAGTGACACATGAAAGAAAATAAGAGGACAAATGGGTCAGTGTGAGGGGCATGACCAAATTAGGGTCAACTCTTCTGCAAAGCACCAGGGAAGGATAGATTTGAACCACAGAATCACAAAGTTGGAAGAGACCTTTAAGATCCAGTCCAACCCATTAAGGAGCAAAGAGGAGAAAGTTTGAAGAAAGAGCTTGGAAACTGATTATAAAGGCAACAGATGAATGAAAATGAAAGGTAAAGAGGCACTGTCATGGTAGGTGTTGAATGAGAAGTGCAGCAGATTATGCTCAATGCCACAAACACAAGGGATGTCACGGGTGACAGAAGGGAGCAGGATTGAAACTGTGACAGAAAGTGGTAGGAGAGGAGGTGGAGGGAGAGTGATGTGCTGGGATGGGAGTGCCAGCCTGGCAGAGAAACCAAAAGGGAGCTGGAGCAGCACAGGAAAAGGGGCTCAAGGCCTGGAGGCACAGCAGGGAAATGGGATGGAGAGATGTCAGAGGAGAAGAAATCACTCAGATGAATGCAATGATAGCAGTGAGGAGAGTGAGGAGGACCCTCTGGGCTTCTCTTTGTGGGAGCCATGTGGGAGGTTCTGTCTGGGGATTGTGCATTTGCTTACATTGAATTTAACCCCAAAATGAGTTAGAGAATGAACATGAATTATGGTGACATGAGGTATACAGAACTTTTCACCTGAAAAAGATGTAGCACAAGTGAGGAGAGTGAAGAATTACAGGAGCTGCCCCAAAGCACATTTAATACTTAACACTACTTCCTTCTGAAGTCAAAGTAATTTATGTCCCCAGCCTGCTGCTCTTCTGCTAGCAAACCCCTTCTGAAATCAGCTAGTTTAAGAAAGCCAATGAAAAAAGCAGGTAGGCTTCCTGGGGAGAGAAGATCTCACCACTGGCTTTTGCTTTTTGTTTCAGTTTGCCAGAGACAGAATCAGGTTTCCTTTCCGACTTGCATTTTTGTTGTGGTATCTGGAGCAAGGCAGCCCTTATCCCTTCCACCTTTAAACTCTATTTTTCTTTGGGAGTCCCATTAGTCAGTGACAAAAGAGAAGTGAAGACCAATGACTGCACCACAAAATAGTAACAGAGGCATCACAATGAAATCGGGAAATTTGCAAAGGGGAAAAATTAGATACAACAGCCAAGACCACCAACCACAGGTGGGTTTCTCTCATATTAATATAAATCCCCTCAGTTAAGAGGAGTCAGAAAAGCATGCTACCAATTATTGTAAGCTGCCATTGTCATTCCCACCGAGGCTCTGTTCAGTCCACAAGAAAAATCTCACACCGTGTTCGAAGGGCCTGAAAATCCCCACACCATTGCTGGGAAACTCCCCGCAACATCCCTGCACACAGATTTTTGGTGGGGGTTTTTTTTGTGCTGCAACACATCTGATCATCTAAATAGAACCCTTGCATAAAAGTAGAGGTACTCATCTGGTTACAGCCCCAGTGAGGCATCCTGCAGGAACACACCTGGGGGAAAAATATCTCCTACAATAGGGTGCTGGACCATAACAGGGCTGTGCTGCCCCTTCCGCCCCCTCGCTTAATGAATCTTTCAAAAACCAAAGGGAACTGCCATCCTAACAACAGGAACTGGACAATTTGCAGTAGGTGCTACGCATGGTAGTGCTAGTAGCAGCAGGAGTGCCATGAATATGGAAGTGAGGAGCTAACAGGAGGAAGAGACATTTGGAGAGAAGTATCTCGCTCAGCTTCTCATAACAAAAACTAGTTTTAAAATCTTCAGCAGTGAAGCAAATGGGTAGGGTGTCACCAGTTCAGCTGAAAACTCACTTGCACCTTATGGTCACCATCTGTGGTGTGGAACGTTTTCAACCTTGACAAAGCAGATTTGTCCGAGGATATTTCCGCTCTTTGAAATAAGAGAATTAGCTGTGGTAAAACCAGAACCCGTGTTGGCACATCTACACTCAGGCGATCTCTGGAAGGGGGAAAAAAAAAAAAAGTATATCATTGCAACAAGCGTCTGGTTGCCAACCTGTAAAAAATAACACCCTGCCACCCCCGGCCAGCTCCAGCTGTGTCAGTGCTCAGCAACACCAAAGGCCACTGGCTTTTCCTCCTCCTCTTTAAAATATGAAGTGCCTTTTTAAAAGCCCATGAGAAGAAAGGCACATGCAGCAGGTGGTCACATCTGTGCCCACCTCCCTCCATCCTGAACAATTTGTTCCTGAGTGCTCCTGAGGAGGAAAAGGATGGAAACTCTGGGTGTGAAAGGAGGATGAGGGTGGGTGGAAGAGGATATGGGCAAGCACTCCTCTCTCATCTCAAGGAGAAACAGAAGATCTTAAAGCCCATGAGCTGTTTGCCCTGTTCCTCTCTCTATCTCAGCATAACCCCTACAGGAGAATTCCCCCAGAGCCCAACTTGCTGACAAGCACAAAAATCAACATATGTCTGAGATATGTATGCACAGGCATGCTCTCTATCACTGTTGAGATGGAAGCAACCACAGAAATATAAAACATAGATGGTTTCCTTTTGATTTGCCCTTCATTTGAGAATTCTCCATTGGCTGTAATTGCACTCATAATACTGCTGCAGTTGTGTATTTTTCAAAGAACTGAGTCAATAATCCAAATGATGGCTCCCGCTCTGGGCAGAGTCTTTCATTTCAACTCATTTAGCATTTTAATAATTCCTTAAGTGTTGTAAGGTTTCTGTGTTGGGCTGGGTTGGAGCACGGCAGACCCACAGCTCCTCTCTGCTTCTGCTGGGATTTTCCATAGTGACTCTGGACAAATCATTTAATGACCCCAACCTGTGAAAGGGGGATGAACTGACTTCCTTATCTTCAAGGTGTATTCTGAGGCTAAATACAAATGCAGAAAATATTTGCCCAAATGGATAGGTCCAGAAGTGCATCTTAAAGAGAAAATGATGCTCTCCTTCCCCCAACCACCACCCTGAATGCCACAGACACTTTGAAGTTTTGATTTTTGGGGAAGCACAGGACCAATTGCTACCAGAGTTAACCACAAAAAAGCTTAATCTGTTCTTCCCAGTTCCAACAACTTGTCCCCCCTGATCCTGGAATTTTACTTCTTCCCCCAAATTTCCCCCTTCCTCTCCACGAAGTGGTGGAATCCCAGCGAGCTGCACTTCAGCAGAGATGAGTAGCACTGTCGGGCTAATTAGAATTCAATTAACACAGTCATATTTTACCACTTCTCTCTCAGTTCTGGTGGGCAATGTCACACGCTCCAGTGACACAGGAAGTACCGCGATGCGAATTAAACATCGTTTGCTACTGGCAACCAGTAGAGACACAGGACGGGGTTGTCTGCCTCCAGAAACCACAAGAAAGGGCTCAGCTCTCACCATCAAGAGCTTTGTATGTAACTCTGGCCTTTAAAATGTGTTACAATGACTCAGAATGGGGAACAAGAGAAAATCTGCCGAAGAAGCAGTTTGTCACGATGTGGGATTCGTTTCTTCAACAGCTATAACCTCAGTTTCCTGATTCAGCAACTTTGGTGCCTATAAATTAAAGAAATAAAGTGAAATGGCATCGTGTTTGCATGGCATGGAGGTAAAACTGGACCCAAAATGAAAATCACTCTGGTGGTCAAGAAAATACATTGCAGTGTGCCTGGGCTCAAGATTGGTGTGAGCAGTGAAGTTAGGGGAATCCTTGTGTGATCATTAAGTTTATCAAAGCCTTAGCAAGAATCAAACATGGGTGAAGTACTGGACTGATTGAAGTCAGGGTGATATTTCCAGCCTCTCACCACGCATTTCTAGAGAGCCCAAAGCCCAGTGCTGGGGCTGCAGAGCAAAATCAAAATAGAACAGATAAATAATAAATTAAATAACATAAGTTAAAGCCTCCTGGAAATGAAAACTGATTAGCCAGATTTCACAGAGGGTTTCAATTAAGTCTGTTTCTCATTTTTGTTTATCTATATTTAATACTGATAAATAATGTTATTTCATTACAAGTCTCTGACGGGTGTTTCTAGCCATTCTTAAAGGGATAGTTAGGCTTAGAAAAAGCCTCCATCACCCATAGAATCTGGGTTAGCAAAATGGAAAAAGCACACTTATTTTTCTTCACTAATGATGTTTGCATGTTTTCTTGCACTCTGTGTCTCCTATGACTTTCCAGATGCTAAAAATGGAGCTCTACCAACAGTTCCCATCTTCTTCCTGTGTTGAAAACCTGGAATATTGGCTACGTCCGTGCTTAAATGCTGTGCTTCATGAGTCATTTATTCACCCTTGAAGACGGGAGAGGAAAGAGCAATTCAAGAACTTCCCATCTCACACGGTCCACTGAGACCTGAGGATGGGGAAGGAGGGGCTCAGCCCTGGCGTGTGGTTTCCCTCCAGCTTCACACTTACACCTGACACCATCAAATCCCTCTGTTCACAGACAAAGGATGGCAAGATTCAAAAGCCACTTCCAATATCATTAGGAAACAGTGACCACCCCTGGTAAGCCTTTAGCCACCCCATAATGACTCTGATCCTACCCATTCTTCCATGGCAAGTAAAACTGCAGCTGCTGGAGATCAATGCCTTGTCCTGGGCAGGTGGAAACCTCCCTTGCACACTTGTTCTTTAGTTAAAAATGGTTCAGGTGAATCGGGGCAGGCTGCTAATGGGCATTTTTCTTTTACAATGATGGCAGTAAAACACTGTTACAAACTGTCTGATGCTTGCATTGCCTGGAAAACACATCCTGTTATCCAAAGACATGCTCTGAACGTGATCTTCACAGACTCTGTCGGCTTTGTTTCCAACCCCAGCCTCTACAGGACGTTTTAACTCCTCCATCAGCATCTTGGGTGTTCCCCAGTGCTCTGACTGGCATCACCATGGAGAGGAGGATGCTTTCCTTCCCCTGATGCTGCAGGAGCTGTAATGAGACACGCAAATGCTAAGCCGTGTTTCTTCACATCTCAACTGGGATCTTTGAGCTCTTGCCATGCACAAATGTAGCAAATTCACTGCCTTCCCTCCCTGATTCTCTTCAGGCCTAAGGCAAAAGCTGCTGCAGAGACCACCTGGGTTAAATTAGCACAATTAAACAGTGTTAAGCTGCTTGAGGAAATGCAATGCTGTTTTCTGTGTTACTGAAGTCATGCTACGTGGCTGTCAAATTACTGTTTGGGAGCAGGAGGATGACCTGTGGGAGGAGCACAGAGCCAAAACCCTCACTTGTGCGTGTAAAGCTCCATCTCCTCATCTAAAGCAAATCACAGAATCACAGAATGGTTTGGGTTGGAAGGGACCCGTAAAGCTCATCTCATTCCACCCCCTGCCATGGGCAGGGACACCTTCCACAATCCCAGGTTGCTCCAAGCCCTGTCCAACCTGGCCTTGACACTTCCAGGGATCCAGGGGCAGCCACAGCTTCTCTGGGCAACTTGTTAGTGTTTCACCACCCTCACAAGGAAGAATTTCTCCCTAATATCTATTCTAAACTCACTTTCTTTCAGTCTAAAGCCATCACTCTTTAATTTCTGAAGAGTCCAGGGGACAATCTATTGTGCTTTATATCTGTGCTATAACCAGCAGCACATCAGAGATGCTTTTTCAGAGCAGATGTGTGTGTTAAAGTGGAGAGGTAGGAATGCTATGCCAGAAATCTTTTATTTGAATAGCTCTATAAGAGGGAAGATGGGTGGCCTTCAGAAGGGCACAGGTAGCACTGCCTGGAGCTGTGTGGGGTGGCTGCTGTTGCCAGACCCGCTGCTGCAGGAAATCATGTTGCTGAACCAGGATGACCTTGTTACTCCAAACGGAGCCACTTTTTCTGCCCCCAGATTTTATCCGATTGTCTGTTTGTTTGGCAACCTGAGCAGAGCAGTGTCTCCAGCTGGGCTGCTGGATGTCTGAAAGACTGAGGCTGTCTGCGAGCAGATGGGAATGTTCCCATATTTCTGTCTCCAGCTCTCAGGGACTTGACTGAGACTCACAGTGCTCAGAATGCTGAAGAAGAGTGCCCAAAAAATGCCATTGCAAATGCAGCTGGAAAGTAATCTTTTTTTACTCACTTTGATTTCTCAGGATTTTCAATTTTTTTTTTTTTTTCAGCCTGAAACCCAGGTCTGGATCTAGTGATGCACAGAAAGGAAGGGTGTTGGGTGTCTGCTCATGTCTCTCTGTCCTACTTCTCCCACAAGTAGGACATCTGGGATTTATGGTCACCTTAGTCTGAAGCTTCAATCTCCGGCTGCAGCAAGCACCCACAGCCCTCAGAGCAGAGGCTGAGCTCCAAGTCAGGCTCTGTGCACTTTGCAGCTCTGCTAAAATAACTCCTGTCACAAGGGGAAGGGAAAGCAAAAGGAACTTTGTAATTCAGTGCTGAGAGCGCTCACCAGCACAGGGGAGCCCTAAGCTGTCGTCCCTGCTACCTTCAAAAGTAATTTCTTCCTGGTTCCTAAAAACGTGTCCCTCTGGGGAGCACCTTCCCTGTTTCCCCTGGAATTTCCCTGTTCCTGGATGGCTGCATTCCCAGCCCAGCTCCCTTGCTGCAGTTACAGGCATTGTGAGCCGTGCCGGCACCATCCCCGCTCAAGTCCAGGAGAGACAGAAAACTGACTAAAGAAAATTAAGCTCCACCTTGATGTCCCACTTTTCTCAGGCTATGTTTTTGCAACTTCGTAGCAGATGGTATGTCTTAGGTATAGCACTTTGGAGATGCCAAGTGATGTCCTATCTATCAGTGTTTTTATTTAATGAGGAGGGAAATTCTGACTCCTACTTACACTTGGGAAGCTGCAAGAGGGAGACAGGTGTGATGCTATTTCATACTGCTGTATCATCTACCCAGAGCCCTTAACAGCTATTTTTAATCTGGACACTAAAGGAACTATTAATTAGGAAAACATATCCTGGTGCCTAATACAAATTGTAGCGACTCTAATTGTGCATTACAGCATCTTAATTTTCTTCAGAGACTACAATTAGCAGTGAGTTGGTCTGCAGTATGATGACTTTTTTTTATTTTCATTTTTTTTTTTCAATCTGAGAAAATAAAGGATGCAAATAAAGGGCAGCTGAGTCACAAAGGGAGAAGGATGGGGGTTCCAGCCCCAAATGCTTCAAGTGTGTCCAGTCAATACATTTGAAATGAAACATTTCACTTGAGGTACTGCTGAATGAGGAGGAAAAATAAAAGTAACTGGGGTGTAGTGGCTGTTTTTAAAATGTGAATTAGGTGACAATATTGCACATAACTGCTCATTAAAAAATGTCACAGTATTTTGCTGTTTACGTATAGCCAAATTCTTTATGTCTCAGCTTTAATGTGGCACAATAGTTTCCATTTCCTGCACATCACATGATAGAAATCAGAATTTTGGTGGACTTTCACTGTTGAACAGATGTAATTGAACCTTCCTGCTTTGTGGGATTGCAAAGAAGGATGATCATGTTGGTGCAAGATAACTTTATGTTTCTTGTCATAATGAAATATTTTTTTTTCTCTTTTTTTTTTTTTTTTTTTTTTTGTGGATTTGGGTTTTTTTTTTT
>VYXF01001947.1:192459-209830 GCA_013397295.1 Polioptila caerulea
TTTAGGAATTAAGCTTGTATTATTATACAGGAAAACGCTTATTAGTGAAACAAACTTCTGTGTACAGACTTGATTATGAAGTCATCTGAAAGCCAAAAATGCTAAATGAAGATGAAAAACTGAACTCTGTTGTTCCTCCACCACATCTGAATGAAAACGTGAGGAACTTTTTCCCTAGGGGAAGGGGATGAGGTACATCCATGTCCTTTAGGGAACCTAGTGCTGATGCTGGTTTTACTGGGTCACTACAACAAGAATGCAAGCAAACTCTTTGCAGTGGTTATTTTTCATTAGGAAAATGTAGCTGAACGGGCAGAAAAAGTAAAGAAAGAAAAAAGGGCCAACAGGAAAACACTAAAAAGTTATAATCTACTGAAAGCACTGTGTGAAGAGATCATACAGCTGATGACCTTAAAAAAAATCTTAGCACCAGAATAAATCACCATTACCATCACTGACTATACCTTTCATTTCCTCTGCACAAAGCAGAGGTACAAGGCACTGGGAAACAAAACAAACATACTTTTGTCTTCTCTCCTGAGGAGGGTGGGAAACCACCTTGTGCAACACAAATCCTCAAGCAGGGGCCATTGTGGTCATGTCCTTGTGAGGAGGAAGAGGAGGTTTGACTCTACCTGTCCAGCTCATGGGATATCCAGGTCTGTGGTACAGCACACAGGGAATGCTGTGGCTTCTCGGACTCGTCACCACCTCTGTCAATACATCATCCCTGTCCCTCTGAACATCCTCACCAACTTCACAGCCACAGGGACAGGTTTATTTTAATCTGGTATGTCTCCAAAATAGATAGTTCATAACTGGCTTCCTTGCATTTCTAAATGTGGGTAAGAAAGCTGATGAATGAAGGAGGAAGCGGGACCTATCTGAGGCCGTGCCCCTGTTTCCCTTTCCTTTCAAAAAGAGGCACAGAAATAAGCAAACGTGTCAATGTGATAGAGGTTGTTTTCATAGAAGTCCAGCCCACAACCCACTCCTGCCCTGGGAAAGCCTGCACTGGGGCTCTGCTCCTGCCTTGGCTCTCTGCAGGAGGGTGCTGGAGCGGGACAGCCCAGCCAGAGGAGCCACACTCCCTTCTTGGAAACATGGAAAGGTGATTACGGATAAGCTGCAGGATTTTGGCTGGAACCAGCAGGTCTCAGGGACACTTAAAGAGGTTTAAGCAGCTGAACGTCAGCAGTTCCCTGCAGCCTGGTCCTAGGCTGGGGAAATAGTCACCCGTACTTCCATGAGTGCCTGCAAAGACATACCTTGTGCTCAGTGAGTATCAGAGACTTGGTATTGTTCTAAATTAATTCTTCAGCCCATACCTTCCTCTGCCATGGTACAAATGAACATTACAGGCTGAACATTAGATATTTATGTTCATCTAACAATCTGTAATAAGCTATCGGGACAGATTCTGACATGTACATTGAAGTTATTGCTTTTTTATCAATATCACGGTACATTTGTCAGCAGAGAATAATAATTGTATTGCTATGTATATAACTGATCTTGCAGTGTGACAGCCCTACACTGTGCACAAATTGAACACATTTCATCCTAAACACAAGGCTATTAATTAAAATCAGGCAGAAATAAAGAATTTTATACTGCCAAGAAGGGAACGTCTCTGAGCAGCCTCTTCTCCAGTATCTTCTCTTGTTAATAACTTGGATTCCTACAGGATCACCTACTTGTCCATGGATTTGTTTTTTACAGGATGCCAGAAGGAAGGCAAGGTCAGAGGTCTGAAATCAAGGGCACAAGAGGTGGGACAAGGCTGTAAAAGGATGAGAGCATATTTCTGAATTTCAGCAGGCATCAAGCAGCATCTGCTGTAGTTATGGCAGCAAGAGGAGCTTTTGTTCCGTTCCTTGCTTTTCACACACCAGTAACTTAGACAAATGCACTGCATATGTGGGCACAGGTAGTCATCTGCACTTTTCACAAGTGTCCAGCCAACTCTGAATTTTAATTACTTCTATATTAATTTCCTTCCAACCTGGCTGCTTTTTCTACAGCCAGTGCTGGACTAAAGATGAGCCTAGGTTTCAAGAAATAGTAAGTTTAAAGCAAGAAATCCTTTTAAAATGATAGATCTTCACTCACGTGTGCTAGAATATGCAGGATATTATGCACAAGGAAGAAAAAAAAAACAACAAAAAACAAACCAACTTTAAACGAGCCAGAAACTTAAGATCTGGGAAAATTTCTCTGCCAGAGTTTAATGGAGATCATAAGAGAGAGAATGAGTCAGACCATATTTAAAAACTAATTGCCCATTATCCAAGTGTGATGATGGTTGACATTAAAACGTTCAGGTTACCAAAGGATTGAAATGTGGTTATTTTTATCAACTGACCAAAGTGTAATAAAACTGTACTAAAAATTCCCTGGGAGAAGTTACTGATCAATATTTGCCTCTTCTGGCAGATTATAAAGAAGAGAAAAAGGAACTGTACCTTACACCAGAGTAAAAGCCTTGACAAGTTTGAGGAGTTGAGATTTTTATGGCATAAAAAATCCCTAGGCCATGGCATAAAATAAGACAAAATCAATGCTGGGAGGAACAAGACCAAGTGGTGTAGGATGAGAGGTCAGGTATTAGAGAAGCTCTAACCTTGTAATCAGCTAAAGGCTTAGATTTCATATTTCAGTTAAAAGTTAAGATGCCATTTCAGTATTAAAACTAGAGATAGAGAAAAAAAACCCTGTTGAAGTAACTGCCAGTCATCTTACCAAACTTATCAGGATTTTCTGTTAGAAACAGGAGATGGACCTGCATGAATACATTCCTGAAACTTCAGCAATTTTCACAACTAGCAATAAGACAGTGCAGAGGTCAAAATGGGATGGGGAGAGCAGGACTAACATCCAGAGAGAATATTCTTCCATTGGGTGTACCAAAACCCAATACTGTGAACGTAGCTATTTCTTTCCCATTCGTTTAAATGTCTTATCATTGTTTTTTTTATTAGAAAAGTACAATGAATAGTTTTGTTGATTTTGGATGCAAACTCATGTTTTGTAAAATCTTCTTACCACAGAAGGGTGCTAAGGGAAAACCATCATCTTTTCTCACCTTTGAGTATCCAGATTAAGTGATGTTTATTAATTTCAGAAGTATCTCTGGCTATCAGATCCACCCACCTCTGCTTCCAGCAGTACCTGTTGGAACAGTTCTGTGACAGGGCCCCAAACCTTTGCAGTCTGCAGCTCCTTGGTTCCTACTGCAACAAGTTTTCTGTTTTCTGATAACAATACCACAGGCAGCAGTTGGAATAATTTCCTAGAGAGAGGCAGATTTTTCTGCTGTTTCATTTCCATGCACAGATGGAGACAAGACAAGGCCTGGTTTAGCTTTTAAACATGACAGTGTAGCTAAAGTTGCTTTTCAGCTTAAATTCTCTGTATATTCGCTACATATTCTTCATATTCCAGCACCTAAAGGGGCTCCAAGGGAGCTGCACAGGGACTTTGAACAAGGGCATGGAATGACAGCACAAGGGGCGGTGGCTTCCCACTGCCAGAGGGCAGGGTTAGGTGGGATATTGGGAAGGAATTGCTCCGTGGTGAAGCCCTGGCACAGGGTGCCCAGAGAGGCTGTGGCTGCCCCTGGATCCCTGGAAGTGCCCAAGGCCAGGTTGGACAGGGCTTGGAGCAGCCTGGGATAGTGGAAGGAGCCCCTTCCTATGGCAGGGGGTGGGACTGGATGATCCCTTCCAACCCAAACCCTTCTGGGATTCTGCAGTTCTATGAAAATGATGTGACCATGTTTCTATATTACTCAGTAATATACTATGCACTAATAAAGTAATCATTCACAAAACACTCTTTAGTTTACTATGCCAAAAAGAAAAAAAAAAAGAAATCCATGACAAGTATAATCTAGGAAAGATCTTGTTCCACTAACAACTTCCATAAACAGCCACATGTAATTTTTTCCAGAAATGAGTCAAAAGATCACTTGCTAAGTCACTGGCTGGTACAAAATAGATGCCATTAGGTAAAACTCATTCCATGAGCTCCAAAAGGGCACAACGTTGAAGTGCACTGTGGGCTTTGGTTGGAAAACGTTCTTTCCCACACACCTGCTAGGCTGGCACAGCTGAATTTTCCCTTTCTTGTCAGATCTTTCCTGTTTAAGATGAGTAATAGTGCCAGATTTCTGGAGTAATACACCACTTAGTGTCGTATTCCCCGGTACAGTTCCTCTTTAACACTTTTATTTGCAAAGGTTACTATGACAGCTGCTTGGCTGAATATATTTTCAAATTGGGTATTTATGTTCTTCCATAGCTATTTGAATTCTTCTTTTATTTCATGTGTTGAATCTGAAAGAAAAATTTTATCAACTTTGGAATGTGATTCATTATTTAATTGATCGGGATCTTTCTATTTAATTGCTGTAATTCACCTCATGTAGAGTATATCCGTCTTCTACCTTCAGTCTTTAACTGACTGCAATTTTATTTGCTGCACCTTTTCCATCTTTTATTAATTGATCGAGCTGTGACAGTTCCTTTTGAAACACCAAGCAGAAAAGACAAAATGTTTTCATGGATTCTGAGGCCATCACAGTTCTTCAGCCTCCCATCCTGTGTGGGGTGGATCACAGACATTCACACAATCCACCTCAATTTTGAGTTATTGAGTCTGCAGCTCAGTCACTTGTGGTTGACTTGGAATGTATCTTCTAGGAAGTTTTCCAATTTCAGAGACTTCAAGTGACAAAAATTATCCCACATCCCATGTGCAGTATCCAAATGTTAAATTGTTCTAACAGCTGAATTATGTGCAATCTTAAAAATTTACACCTCATTTCTGATATAACTTTTTCAGCTTGTGTTTATAGGCAGACGACCATTTTCTGCCTCTATCTTTCTTGTGATTAAAAATGCTTGTGGAACTGTGTATTTTCTGATTTATTTAATGGGCTTAAATGCAGGCTGAAATAAGTGGTATGTAACTGCAATAGGATTTTTAAAGAGATAATTTAAGGCCTCACTGGACAGCTTTGAAGGCAGTTAGTGAACATGCAGCTGGGTTCTAAAAAAAGTAAAAAAAAAATATATATATTTTAAATATATATATTTTATATATACTATATATTTATATATGCTATATAACCCTCATACATATATATAAATATATGTATGAGGGTTATATAGTTATATACAGATGCTACAGGTGTGGAGAAGGGACTGGATACCCAAGCTGGGAATTTCTGTAGCAAATTTCCTATGCCAACACAGCTGTTTAAAGGTTAGTGAGTTCAGGGCATGATCCAGTTACTCTCTGCTTCCTTCCTCCTCTTCATCTTCTTGTAGGCATCTTGGAAATTGGTCTCAGGTCCTAGATGGGTAAGGTGAATATATCAGGTGTTTCTTAAACATAGAGGGAAAGCAGGATATGAGAACTACAGCCTGTGATGTTTCAGGGAGTGAGGGAAATTACCAGACACTTCATGAAAAGTCTTTTTCTTTTTTTTTTTAAGATTTTCCTTAGTAGCTTGGCAACATGTAATTCTCCAGTCTCCCAAACCCTGTCATCTAAGTTATGTTAGGATTCAAACAGCTAGCAGACTGTAAACAGGAGAGATTAGTCATCCTCAGATCCCCAGCATTACCATTTTGGAAAGAGGGAGAGTGGTTCCTGTACGACCCCGCGCTGTTTACATTGGGGTAGCAGCAGGGAAGAACATGGCAAAGTCAGATATAAATGGCACTTCAGAAAAAAATTGAAAGCATTTGCCAGCACTGCAACCTACTACGTAATAGCTCCTGAGTGGTGCTCAGCTCTGTCTCACAGATGCCCTTCAGTAGGATGAACCCGAGCATCACAGTCTAGTGAGCGGGAGACAGTCTGCTGCTCTGTTTGAGCTGAATTCCCTCCTCACCATGGTGACCAAGAGAGTTATATCTGATCTGCTATTCTGGCAAGGTCCTCCATCATTTCTCTGTCTTCTCAGCGCAAGCCTCCTCATCGGCGTTTTCCAAGAAACCTCAATCACTCTACCTGACAGAGGAGGACTTCTTTCCAGCAAACGAACACAAAGGCCCAACACTGTCTTTGGAAAAATATGTTCTTCCCTCCTGGAAGGATTCCAAAGGGCAGGCTATCCCAGCAAACCCCCTTGAGGACCAACAGCCTGACAGTAGCTGCCCCAAGGTTGTGTTTCAGTTTGTGTTTATAAACACTAAAATAGAGTAGGGTAATGGATGGGTAAAGATGGGGCCTTTCAGAGTGCAAGGGAGGTTTACAAGAAAGATTGGATCAGATGTTTTGATGGGGTTTGTAGTGACAGACAAAGGGGTAATGGCTTTAAATTAAAGGATGGTAGATTCAAACTAGATATTAAGAAGAAATTCTTGGCTGTGAATAAGGTGAGGCCTTGGCAAAGGTTGCCCAGAGAAACTGTGGATGCCCTATCCTTAGAAGCGTTCAAGGCCAGTTTGGATTTGGTTTGGAGCAATTTGGGACAGTGGCAGGTGTCCCTGACCATGGCAGGGGTTGGACTAGATGGCCTTTAAGGCTGTCTTCCAACTCACACCATTCTCAGTCTCTCTGGAGCCATTTCATTCTGTATTGGAGCACTGACTTTACAAACACTCACTGGGTCATCCTGAGGTTTCCAGCCCCAGCTCTAGGATTGTAAGGCAGAGTGAGGTTACCTTTAGCTGAGACAACCCGGTCTCAGAGGTGCTGTAAGAGTCATCCAAGCCCTGTGCTATTGTTCCTGCTGCTGTGTTTTGTCTGGAAAGCCCAAACTCTTATAAACAGGAAACCAGAGCCTTCAGATGATTTCTCCGCTTGAATAGAGATTGGTACAAGTATTCGAGGTTGCTGCCCTTCTTCCAAACAAAACTCATTTATATGAATATTCATAGGCAATTAAACTGTCGTGACTACTTAAGGAAATGCCTGGACTTACACATAGATTAACGTGTGTGTGTTTAGGCTACAGGTCTTGCTCCAGGATCCACGGATATCAATCTATTGTTTGGTCCTTAAGCTGCCAGCAGGCATGTTTTTCTCCTGAAACTCTTCTCCCATAAATACCAAATAAAACTATAGTTTGTGCAATAGTCCCAGAGATATCGGTTGACCCAGACTGTATTTGTTTGCATGAGATGTCTTTACAGCACTCTGGGGAAAAACCAGAGTTTCAAACCCAGAACATCTATCCTCAGACAAATCTGCTGAACCGTGGAGCCGTATTTCCTGACTTCCAGGTATTTCTTTTGGAGTAGATACAGTAACACTTGTACATCATTCTGAGTCATTCCTTGTGCATATGTGCACATTACATCCATTTTCTCCCGCGCTGACAGGGCATTGCCAAACGATTTAGTTTAGATAGAGCTGGCTCTTCAGCATAATTTTTCACACACACATTTTAGCGCCCTGAAAGCTGAATTCTGATTTACAACCTTTTTGGAATTTGTTTTTCACCGTGGTTTATGCCAAAGATGTTTTATTCATATAAAACAAATGCCTGACATTTGTTTCATTAAGATATTAAACTTGCACTCCGTTTGCTCTCCTGGAAGATACCAGCCATGTAAAGGATTGCCAGGCCAGGCTCTGGCGTGGGCACGGCTGAGGGACTCAGAAAATTGCATGTGAGCTCATCTTTTGCAGCTCTAACCAGGCAAGCCCTGTTCAGAGTCCTGATTCAGTGGCTATTAAATAAACCAGAAAAGCACCCAACCCCACCCTTTGCAGCTGGAGCTTTGTCTGAATGTGATAAGAGATCATTAATTTTCAATTTGACCTCAGCCTATAACATTCAAGTGGCCTCTTTGTTCTCCTAGCGATGTTACAAGCAAGGTCTGAGTCAAGGGAACAGGAACGGAAATATTAAAATAGTCCTAAAAACCTCTTTAGTCTTGTGATCTTGCTCCCCCTAACTTAAACTGAGCACACCTTATCCATCCGACCATCACGGCCCCACGACAGAGATTTCCTCTTGGTGACTGCTTCTTTCCCAGAACAAACAACCCTGGTCAGCCAAGGTGAGCAGTTGTGCAATGGTAATAATGGATACTGAAACTCTGCTGCGAAAACATGTTGTGAACAAATCACTGGGGCAAAGTTTATTTATATCAAATGTCTGTGTGTAGCATTTATAACAAACCAAAGTCAGAATAAAAGCTGAAACTCACTGATTAAAGTGCTCGCTGTGAATAGCTCATACAGCTCTGAATTCAAAGACAGAGTTGAAGAAGTTGTTATTACAATCCACTGCAAAAAGAGCTATTGTGAACCTATGGGCACATCAACAGCTGTCTATGGAAAATTATTATTATTAGAGAATAGAAAATGTCCTATTTTTAACAGATAATCCCAGAATCTGGGTTGAATTAGAATGAAGGAGAGCCCATCTTCCACATCCTTTTTCATTCAGGCATTTGGCAAGCTGGGACTTTACACAATGTAATTTAGGATGTTTAAATTGCTGTTTGTTACTGGTGGTTTCTCATTGCAATACCTCAAATACTTCAGGAGAGGACGTAAGTCTTGGGTCCTTCTGTAAATACAAAATTGCCTCCTACGGCTCTTAGGTGCTTTAGGCTGCTCAGTTTGGGTTCACAGGGCTGGAACAAGGTTGTTTTAGGGTTGTTTTAATGTGGTTTTTCTGCTTTCAAGTAAATCCAGTTTTCCATCAACTAACTCATGATTTGTACTGGAACGAACCTTTAAATACTAAGATTCCTCTCCCTCTAACAGAATTAATAGGCCTGGATGGCACCAGAACTAGGACTGGCAATCATTAGAGACTTCATTTTCTCTTCTCTGTAGATGCTCTGGGGGAAGAAATCCTGCTGGGAGATTGTCCTATCAAGTGTGAGGAAAAGGGATGGGTAGCACCTTGACTGTGTCTTCAGAAATCTTCACAGCAGCCTGAGACCTGCTCAGAAGCTACATGGGCAAAAAAAAAATTATATGTCGAGTAACTGACCCCAAGGAATATCTTCTTTTAAAGATCTGAACTATTTTATGTAAATTTAAGGGTAGTGCAAAGGGAGGGGTGAAGGCTTAACTTAGATGTTTGGTGACTTTCAGAGTCAAGCACAAAACCTATGGGATTTTTCATTAGGATTTTTTGATGATGACTTTAGACTTGTAGGTATATGTAGCCTTTCTATGAGAAAAACCCAAAAAGCAGTGTGGGTCTGACAAAATTTCAGTTTCCTGACGACCTGTGCTCAGACAATCAGGGAAAACAAGGAATATTATCTGGGTTCCACCACATTATGTGACCTATGTGAACTGCTCAGGCAGAAACTGAGACCTGATAGCACTTTATGATAAATATCCTTATGAGGAAAAAAAAAATATTGTGAAATATTTACACAGACAAGAGATGATTTGAGCAATTTTCTCCTGGTCAGTGGGCATTGCTGAAACTTGAACCCCTGCACAGATTTTAAGTATTTTTGCTTTTTTCAGCTCTAGTATTAATCTGCAGCGTGCCACTCTGCTCTGGAGTGATTATCAATGAGTTGATGGATTTAACTGCAAATATTGGGAAGAGTTCTTCCAGATCTTCATTTTGTATTGCAGGGGTTATTATTTTTTATTGCTTTTCTCACCCAAATTTTAACTGTCTGAATGTCATGTTAATTAAACAAATTCAGAGTAGGTTAATTCAACAACTGGAAGGCTTATATTTATCATTGCTCAGTAATACTACCCAAGTGTCAGCTCTTAGTTTGAAAAATTCCTCTGAACTAGTAAACCAGAGAATAATAAAGATACTGTAATTTTCTTTCACTAAAATAAACAGAATATTTTCCTAGTTAATTGTTTACATGTCTTACTCCTGTCACTTCTTTCCTTTCATCCTTATTTTTCTTGTTTTCCTTTATTCACATTTCATCTCTTGAACTCCTTATCTCTCTAATCCCTTATCCTTTATGTTTTTGTTTTATCTCTCATTCCACCATTTTATTCCCTGTTTCCTAAGCCTATCTCCCTTTCCATGCTAGGCTCCCCAGGCTTTAAATGCCCTCTGAACCCTTTTTTCCCTTTCCCCCAGTTCTCTACCTTTCTCTTCTCTTTCATTTTTCCTTACAGCAATCTCTGCAGAACAATACTAGAAGTTGAGCTGGCAAGCTGACAAAAAAGAACAGTTGGAAAGAAAAGTTTACTCAAAGACAAGCACACTTCTTTAAGGGAAAAAAAAAAAATCTATAGGAAGGTGTTGCCAAATCATCTGCTTTTTCAGATGTGAAACTTTTAGCAAAGCTCTCTGCAGCGCTGATGTGAGGGAAGGAGCAGGAAACACTATCAGGTTGCCAGATGACTTGAGGATGGTGAGGTGGGATTCTGAAGTGCACGTGACAGCAGTAATTCAGGATATTATTCCTCATGTAAAAATAGCTATGCAAAATTAACACAAAGGCTTTGGTATAAAAAGATAAAAGCCAGGAAACTCAGAGGCTGTGCAGCTCTTTTTATCTCATTTCATTTTGGTTTGGGGATAGCAGGGAAACAGCAGAGGATGGAGAGGGTTTACACTGCAGCATCTGGGCCAAGGTGTAGTCAGGACAAAAGGTCACTGCACTCCTGCTTGGCAAATGGGTGGGAAGAGGACTTGAGTGTAAAGGTGACAATCTCAGGCTGGGGGCACATGGACAGAGATGGGAAAGGTGAAAGAACAACTGGATCAAGGCATGCAGCAGCATGTAGGCACCTACAGATCTATGGGGGTCTATGAACGAGAGAAAATTTCAGCTGTGACTTGCACATGAGTGTGTTTGTTACTGGGGGTAGAGTAAATCACTTCAGGCTTTGCCTCACAAAGTCTCAGCTTTCTAAAAGCTTAAAGCAATGTTCCTTCCCTGAAGCCCGAGCAGCTTCAGTTGGCAAATCTCTATTAGATTGCATTAGTTTACCCTGAATTTGAATTTCACTCCTGGAAATTACATGGCCATGTGAAGAGAGCTGTGGATGGGATTTCTTTTCCCATCCCCACCATCGGAGCCGATGACCCCAGGCCTTGACTTGCATTCCTAATAGGATAGGCCTTCCTTTGTAAGGATTCTTTAGCACCTGTAGGTTACGTGTTCAATTAGCATCTATATCCTGAACTGAGCCGAGTTGCACAAGCTTTGAAAAAAGTAACAACCAAATGGCTAATTAGGTCAAATTTGGGGCGTATCAAACTTGACAGTGTCTGGCTTACATCACTGTGGATTTACATAATGGAACTTAACGGTGCTGAAGAGTCTGCTGTGTCTACTCTGATGACTCTCTGGAAGCTTTTTTCCATAATTTTCTTTAAAACATAAAACATTCACTCAGGAAAATATCTTCTTGGTAACTTTTCTGTGTGTCTTGCATAGAGAAGGGCTTATACTGCTTATTACCTGGGCTACTAACACAATAGTATTGCAGTTATCTTATTTTTCTGAACTCAGTAATCAACGTCAGCAACCAATTGTTTAGCAAATTTCCTTTTTAAAACCAAAGCTATTTTTCAACTGTTTGTTCAACTACAAAAGCCTGGGAGAGATGGCAAAACCCATGAGGACTCAAGGTAAATGCCTTTGTTTGTCTTTTCCAGAGATACTGCCTACCAATGAGCAATAATAATAAAAAAAGCAAACAAACCAACAAAATCTTAAGTTAATAAAGTTTTATGTTCTTACCGTGGCTTCCTCTGTCTTCTAGCAGCCCATCCTGTACATCAAAGGTCAGAAAGAACACAATGAATCACTATCAAAACCCAAAGAATGCTTCGTGAACAATTACTATACATAAATTGCAGCCTGGTATTTCATTTCTGTGCCAACTCAAAGTAATACAGCCCATTTCCTCTAGTTTTTTTTTTTTTTTTTGTTTTGGTTTTTTGGTTTTTTTTTCCCCCTGCTGCTTTTGTCCATAATAGCAAACAGCTTTGTTAATCTGCTCCCAGAGCTTGACTTTTTTTGGTGGGGTACTGATACCATTGCCTTTTTGAGTAGTGGGCACCAGTGGTATGAAATCTTTTGCTCCAGCTCTGTAGGCTACACGTCTTTGGTGTCAGAGTCCCCAACAACTCTGTAAGACTGCCAGACTTTGCAGCCAAAAGAAATCATCAGGAATACTGAAAGGGTCCCCTTTGAAACCCAGAATCAAGGTTTTCCCCAGAGAGGATTCAGCTGTACATTAGCTCATTCCTAGCAGAGCAGGTGAGCCCAGAGCAGCTCTGAAACCTGTGCCCATCCCTCAACACATCCACTGTCTGCAGGAATAACCCCAGGATCCATTCACCCAGTTAAGCAAACTTGGTACCTTATACACTCTTATGACTGTGCATGCTTGGAGCCAAAAGTACCTCTTAGTGGTCATCATCCTTGGCATTTCATCCTGCCATTCCCAGTTTTCCCACTTCTGGCAATGCCTTGTGCCCGTGACTCTTGCTGCAATCCTCTCAGAGAGACGCTGAGACATTTGTTCTCTTGTATAGTATAACATCCAAGAAATAAAAATCTTAAAAAAAAAATAAAAAATTGCTGAACAAATACCATGAAGACAAATAAAGCAGAATTGTCTTTCAGAAGGTAGGTATTATGTGTGTGTGCAATTAATGAATGCAAACTCAGATTTACAATGTCTTCATTTTATTATCTATGCACTGGTCAGTTTTAAGTAGTTTGCTGGTTAACATTTATTGCCTCTAACGAGCAATAATATGGACTAGAAAGTTGTGATGACAAGTAGCAACAACTGGCATTCTCTCAACAATTCCACAATAAGAAAAGAGGGAAGTAAGATAATATCAGCCAGCTTCCTTCTGAAGAGGTTTGGTTAAGTCAGAATTCTTCGTTTCAGAAAATTACAAAGCAAAACTACTTCAGACTACTATTCTACCTAGCATGGGAGGAAGATAGTAGATATTTTTAATGTTCCTAAAATAATCACATCCTATTGTACTCAGCTCTAGTAAAAGGTAGACTGAAGTAAAACATTGCTTTTTTTTTTTGCCTGCTGAATTGTGAGAAATGTTCGAGGACCCTTCTCTTCATAATAACAGAAATAATCAGATGTGTTTGAGGGATCTATTATGTACCCTGTCCATATGCTGAAACACAGGACTCAGGCAGGTCCAGGGTTTTGATTTGTCTTCAAAAATCCTCTCATCAACTACTGACATGAAGGTGACTCCAAGAAGGGTTTATGACTGTGCTTGCAATACACTTGACAAGTTTGGAGCTTAAATTGTAATTATTGACTTGGTTATTAACCCATGCAGTTTCCTGTTTTCAATCTCTAAAAAGCAGGTGGTAGCACTTACATATCTTTGGGGATTAAGATCTAATCCTGCAGGGGCTCCAGGCTGACAGCAATTTGTGCTTATAAAAAACATCACTACAGCAATTTTGAATAGACAAAAGTACGATCAGGCCTTCCCAAGACTGGGATATGTTGTTAAAATGCTTTTATGGGGCAATAGTACAATCATAGAATGGTTTCAGTCAAAAGACCTTAAAGACTATCTCCTTCCAACACCCCTGCCATGGGCAGGGACACCTTCCACCAGAACAGGTTGCTCCAAGCCCCATCATCATGCAAAGTTATTAATTATTTATAAAAATAGAGTGCATTTAGCAAGCTTGAGTGAAAGCTGCTAGAGCAGGCTAATTCATAAATCTATTTTGAGCCAAATTTCAGCAAAGCATTTGTAGTTTTTGTACATTCTTGGTTGATTAATTCTGAAAACTTGCATGCGCACATATAATCTCCATTTTTGCATACGCTTATACCTATCTGCAAAGTACAAGTGGCATAAGCGCTGTAGAATTTGCATACATCCAAACAGAAGACTCAGTTCTGCAGGAGAACTTTTAGAATCATGACCCCTTCTAAGTTATACCAGCAAAATACAGAAAACTCGCTGTCACTTATGATGTAGAGCAAAATGAATGTAGAGGTGATGAAAGCACTTGCTTGTGAATGAGAGAACAATACATTCTTCGGTCCTTCCCTGCACAGAAACTATTTCTGGGTTTTTTTTTCTTTTTTTTATCATTTTCTTTCTTCTCTCACACTAACTGGATGTGGGTGGAAAACAGTAGAAAAAGAAAGGGTCATGTTTGCTCCTCAAAATTTGAAGACGGTGTTTTTTTCCTTTGCCACAGATGCTCCGTGCTCATCAGTTGCCGTGTACTTCTGAGAGAGAAAAGAGAGAGAGAAATTGCCAATAACATTGGTAACCTTAAGTGTAGGCATGCATAAAAATTTGCTGAAAATTGGGTTGTGGTACATGTTCTTATTTTAGATTTGCCCTTGTTAACGTCTTTTTAATAAACAGGTGCATACACTTCCCCAAGCTGTCACTGTTGTTTATCCAGTCTGCACACTTTATAAATCTACTAATGGAATAAACCCAATCATCTTAAGGATCTGTGCTTTAATAAGCTACAGTCTCAAAGTTTTCAAGAAAATACTTTCTGGCACTATGGTTCTGCTGGATAGAAGCTTCACAAGGTTTGCTTTTCAAGATTAAAAAAAAAAAAAAATGACACAATTTCACTTCTAAGTTCAGCACAATGTAATAGAGAGTTTGGCACATGCTTGACATTAAGATTAGCAACAAAGTGGGATGGATGGAGGGAAGGGAAAATAAAAAGGTGTAAGAAAGGTGGAGCATCTCCACAAATGGAGAGAGCTGGGTTGTTCAGCTTGGAGAAGAGGAGGCTCCAAGGAGATCTTACAGCTCCTTCCAGTGCTTAAAGGGGCTCCAGGAGAGCTGGAGAGAAACTTCAGACAAGGGCCTGGAATGACAGAACAAGGGGGAGGAGTTCTAAACTGAAAGAGAGTATGTTTAGATTGGATGTTAGGAAGAAATTATTGCCTGTGAAGGTGGGGAGGCCATAACACAGGCTGCCCAGAGAAGCTGTGGCTGCCAAATCTCTAGAAGTGTTTAAGACCAGGCCTGGATGGGGCTTGGAGCAACCTGGGATAGTGGAAGGTGTTCATGGCCATCACAGGAGGGGTTGGAAAGTCTTTAGGTCCCTTCCAACCCAAGCCATTCTAGGATTCTGGATCTTGTTAATGGAACAAAACACTCTGCATTGAAGGCTTCAGCATAAACACCTTGATTGGATCCATCCCCTGGCTCTTTGAGAACAGAGATGCTCCAGCCCCTCAATCATGTTCGTATCCTCTGCTGAACTCACTCCAGCAGCTCAATTTTTCTGATCCAACTTTAGGGATTTCCAGAATTTAGGGGAATGAAAGCAGCAAAATAAACTTTCATCATCTCACTGAAGTTGCTTGGAACTGGATGATCTTTAAGGTCCTTTCTGACCCAAATTGTTCCACGATTCTATGATACATAAACCCAAAGTTACCTCTATTGCTGTACCAGAAAAGGAAAATTTCCAGCTATAACCAGCTTGGTTTGCAGTCCAGTCCATGGCCTACATGTCAGAAGTCAAATAACCCCTACATGTCAGAAGTCAAATAACCCCATATTTACACACAGCTCCTAGAAGGCTCTTTTAACCTAGAACTTCATAGGACTTGATGTGGTGTGGGTTTCACAGTGCCTCATTAGGTGAGGAACCCTTGAGCAGCCGCTGTGCTGGTCTGAATCATGGTGATCCACAAGGAATTCAACACACAGACTTCACTGCTAGCTTTATTCCCTCTGGGAAAAAGGCAGAAAAAGAAAA
Organism: Polioptila caerulea; assembly: GCA_013397295.1. Taxonomy (NCBI): domain Eukaryota; kingdom Metazoa; phylum Chordata; class Aves; order Passeriformes; family Certhiidae; genus Polioptila; species Polioptila caerulea. The sequence continues at coordinate 208,134 of VYXF01001947.1, forward strand.
ACATTTTACAGCAGCGAGCCTGGAAACAGGACAGATCGAGTGATTTGCCATGGAAAAAATTAGAGGGGCTCATTAGAGGCAAAGTTATTAGGCCAAGCAAACAGTTAATCCCTGTCACACAGAGGTAACAGAGTTGCCAGCCTTGAACTCTAAATTACAGGCACTTTCTGAGCACCAGAGAAGTGACTCTTTTTTGCAGCTTCCTCAGTACCATCCATCTACCATAATGCTGTGGTGTTTTTCTTTCTTTAAATTCTGGGCTCCAACTAATTACTGGCAGGAAGTGCCTATTTTTATGCCATTAGTATGCAAATGAGTGAGAAGTAGAAAAATATTCTAAAGGAACTGTTACAATATCTGTCCACAGATTACTGGCCAATTAGAACATGGGATTAGGGCTGCAGGACCCCAAAAGAGTATGGCCAAAGTCTTTCTGCTTGGGTGCCTCAAGTGTAGTTTCAATGGGAACTGTATATACACGGTCCTTTTCCTCAAAAAAAGGGGGAAAAAAAAAGTTTGAGCCTAAATTGCCTGCTTACAAATGAGCACTTCTACACTTGGAGAATAAATGCCTTCACTTCCTTGCCTCAATTTTTCTATCCATAAATTGGGGATAAAACATCCTGTTTGTCTGCGTTGCAGCACATGCCAGGGGCAAATTATTCAGCTGGGCTGGAGGCCTCCTCATCTGTCATCCTGTCTGAAAGATACAACCTTATAAAATTATTTATAATGTGTGTGATAAATATTAAAAGATTTTCAGGCCTAGGTAAAACCCATGAAGAACTGTCTCCTTTGTGATGTTTTCACATTTCCACAGCTTTGCAGTGTCAGGAATTCAGAGGTGCAGGACAGTGGAAAGCTATTGGAAAACAACTTTACTGGGATTTTTGAACCTAAAAACTTGTGAAACAAAACTCTGCATTATCCTAAATGTATTTCTCATGCAAATCAGCCTTCTAGTCACTGTTTCATAATCACTGGCTAGCCAGAGTAGGAAAGAAACCCCATAATTCCTCAAGTTTCTGGTGTTGATGCTTCTCACAGCTGTACTCTTTGGAAATTCTGCTTTGTCACTCCATTAGGTGTTACTCATTTTGACTTCCTATTAAAAAAAAAAAAAAAAAAAATTCTGTCTACATACCAGAGATAACACCACTCTAAACTGAGTCAGTGTAATGAAACATTTGTCCTCTAAAATAGTTTTGCTGGGAAGGTTTGTTGCTCAATGTGGGCAAAAAGAGGGTTGATACACCTGCCTGTAGCAATTACACCTCCAAAGGAGGCTGCCAGGTTGATGAGAGAGATGGAGCACCTCTCCAGTGACACACGGCTGGGGGAATTGGGATTGCTCAGCCTGGAAAAGAGAAGGCTTTGGGGTGGCTTCATTGTGACCTTCCAGTGTCTGAAGGGAACTTACAGAAAAAATGGGACAACTTACAAAACCATGTTGTGACAGGATAAGGGGGAACATGTTCAAACTCAAAGAAAACAGGTTTAGATTAGATATTAGCAAAAAATTTCTTTACTGGGGAGGTGGTAAGGCACTGGAACAAGCTGCCCAGGGAAGTTGTGTCTGCCCCATCCTTAGAAGTGTTCAAGGCCAGGCTGGATGGGGCTTGGAGCAACCTGGTCTAGTAGAAGGTGTTCTTGGCCATGGCAGGAGGTTGGAACAAGGAAGTTTTTAAGGTCCCTTC
>VYXF01001947.1:210432-266759 GCA_013397295.1 Polioptila caerulea
GGCCCCGCGGCCTGGCCTGGCCTGGCCCCGCTCCGCGCACAGCGCGGCCCCGGCGGTCACGGTGCCCGTGCGGGGCGGTTCGTGCGGACAGCCTGCTTTGGTTTGGGTGTGCAGGGCACGGGCTGCTTGTAGTGAGCGGCAAAATCTGAGCCCGCTTTGATTCCAAGTGTCGAAATTAAGATGTTGATACTTCCGAACAGTTCCTGTCTGGAAAAATTGCCCCCTTAGGTTTGGCGTTCCGTTGAGCTTTATAGAAGAAGGAAAACAAACAAAAAAAAAATTAGAAACGCTGTTTGTACAAAATGTTGTGGATTTTAGGATGTCGGTTTTATTATTATAAGCTAAGTGTGCTCTGGAACAGAGCACTTTGCAGCAGAGGAGCTGCTCAAATATACTTTGTAAACACATCCCAACTTCAGGAAAGCGTGTCTGGGATGAATGGGACTTGGCAGGTTTGCACAAATCTTTTAACACATGACTGCAGTGACTGGAGTAGCAGACTAGAGGAGAGAAACTATTAAGGTGCAAAAGCATGCACTTGTTTTTTTAAAGAAGTGTAGGAAAGAGTTTGAAGCTTAATTTATGGCTCAGAGCTGAGCCCAATAGTCAGGTAAAGTCAAATAGCAGATTTTAGTGTGGGTTATGATAATGGCTTGGCATAATTCAGTAGAACTATTTTATTGTACTCTATTAACCTGGTTAACCTTAAATCTTAACCATGACAGAGTTTTTATGTTGAGAGCCTCTATACGAAGTACAATATTGAATTTTAATGGAGGCTTTCAAGGCCTCATGTAGAGTGTGTTCTTGCCTCATCTTTTTCTTCCCTTTCTTGAAAGTCCAGGTGTACTAAAGCCGGTTTAAATCCTGTGAGTCCAGGTTGCACAAATCAATTAAGGTGAGACAGGATTTTAAATCAGTCCTGGTTTTTTTGAGTTTGTGTATATCTAAAAATGTGAAGGTTATTCTCAGTGTATTGTAAACAGCTTGGTGTTTGAGTGTAGCAGTGTACAAGTGTGGTTTGTCATTGACTTGTTTCCAAACTTTCTGGTCGATTTCCCCCTTTAATGAATAATAGTGAGGGTAGAACCTGGCAAAGAAAACTGCTCAGCTCAGGGTGTTGGTACTTTACGAACAGAGCACTAAATTTCTCCCTTGACTGATGAAATGCACAGTTTGCTTTCTGGTACACTGGAATTTGAGTCTCCTGGGATGTGCCATGAGTTAAACTCGTGTAAATTAACCCTTGTGGATCCCTTCCTGCGTTAGGATCAATACCAAGTGCAACAGGTGCTGTTGCAAAAGTGGTGCCTGTAGCTTTCAAGGTGCCTGTGTTACAGCTGAAACCTGTCACTTTTGCTGCTAAGTCACTCAGACTCTAGTGTAAAAGTTATACAACTTCCTTAGTGTTGTTTTAAAACCAGAGATATAGACATATTTTAAAGACCTAGCTGGCTGTAGGCCCATTTTAGAGTGGCCGGTAAAAGCCATAAACGATCCTCAAACATTTCTGCTCAATAAAATTTGAGAATATGAAAACAAAAAGTTCCTGGTTTAGCTTTTTATAAATGTTTTCTACACCCTGTGACTGCAAAGTGCTTTGAGCCCATAGCTCAGAGCCACATGCCTTGAGTGTTGCAGGCCTCTGTCCCAATTTACAATGTTGAGTTTTTTACTTTCTATTTTGCTCAGAGCAGTGAAGTTTTGTGGTCTCTGGCCAATGTCCTGTGCTGGTGAAAGTGTCTAAATAGATGAGTTTGTCAGCAAAGCAGCACATTTTTAGTGTACTGTCCTTCACTCAGGGCTCCTGGAATCAGCTGCTTGTGCAAAACCAGAGTGGCTGTTGGAAGCTGTGATAACACCAAGCACTTCCTGACATAGAGAAGGCCAGTAGTTCTGGCACCATTTGCTGTATGTAAATTCCTTGCTGTCTGTAAGCTGGAATATAACTTACAGAAAAGACATTAAATACCTGTGCAACTCATTGTGTGGCTTCAAAAGATCAGAATATGTTTATCCAAAACAATCCTGTATAGTCCGGCTTGAGAGAGCCATGTAAGGCATTTCTCCTGCAGCTGCTGAGCAAGTATTTAACGTGGGATGCTGTCTTGGATTAGCTATTCCAATTGCAGTGAGGATGTCTTGTCCATAGACTTGAGATGTTACCTGGCTAAATAAAAGTGGTAATGGCTGTTTCTATAAAAATTGGGTTCACAAATGTGACTTACATGCTCCTGTGTGAACAGAATTGTGTTCTGTTGTAGGGAAATACACTGAAGGTTTTTAGTGGTATGAGAGTTATTCTTGGTTATAGTAGTGATAAGTGTTCAAGGGCTTGGAGCAACCTGGTCTAGCAGGTGTCTCTGCTTATGGCAGGGGGTTGGAATAAAATGATCTTTAAGTTTCCTTCCAACCTGAACTGTTTAATGATTCTAATTTATTATACTGGTATGAAGAACAGCATCTTAATGTTGTCTGTTCCACTGCTTGAGACATGAGCTGTTGTGTAGTGGGAGTAGTTACAAAACCAGAGCAAATGGTTTTGCTGACTTGAGCAGAGTGAGTCTTGCATTGTTTGGAATTAGTTATGTGACATACTATTATTTTTAATTAAAAAAAAATTGCAAAAGTGAAGAGCAAGCTCTAAATATAAAACTCAAGTGTGTTAGGAGCTCATGCAGCAGGCATTTCAGAAAAGAAAAAAAGCTGGCTACCATGTTGGGGTTTTTGTTTTTTTGTGTGTTTTTTTTTTTTTTTGCCATTTGTATGTGAGAAATATTCTCTACCAAGTTTGTAAAGCAGGCAAATCACTTTAATCATTGGTGGCAGAATTGTTAACAAGGGGCTGTGGAGAGCCAGCCTTGGGCTGCCCCAGCCATCCATAAGTGGAGCAGTTATCGGTGGGGAAATGGGGCCTGAGTGCTGCAAGGACACAGAACCCAGTGTGAATTTCACTTCTCCATGGATTTATATCAAAGGATGTCTTAAATGTACACCTTAGCTGGCCATATTGCTGCGTGTCAGATGTGAAAGTAAAAATAAACGTGTGAAGCACCAGGCAGAGTAGGAAATGTAAATCTGAAAACCACATCTCCAGCCTCTTTTCCTAAATCCTGGACCCCTTCTATAGGAATTCATAGGAGCATATATATGTTTTATTTTTGATCGGCAGTATTTCCTGTAGGCAAGAAATCAAAGATCTTTTCAAGTTATAAATGACAATAAGTAGGGATGCCAGTATTTCAAATTGCTGGCATTTTGGATATGAGTAGCTCTTTGATGTCCGAATAAGAACTGGAGGAATGTCTAAAGTTAACAGTGAAATATGTAACACTAATGATGAAATGCAGAAGTTGGAGGAAAACAGGCAAGGCCAGGCACTCATGGTGGTTTGTATTTTTCCCCTGAATAATTATTTTTTATAGTAATAAAAACAAAGAATACAAACAGTTGTGATACATGAATCCCAAAGTAAGTAGATCTTGGATAAGCAACTTTGATTTAAATATTTGTGTATGTATAGGTTTGCATATAACCAAATGTGCAAAATTTATTACATATGTAATTTGCTGAATTGTGGAAAAAAAAAGTTATGGTGACCCAGAAAAGGGGAATTTAATTGGTTTTGCATCTAAAAACATCTGTGTGTATTGCGGCCCTACAACAGTGTGACCAGTGTGGCTTCACATGCTGCTTTCCAATTTTGTTCCAAGATAATTTTTGGGCAGGCAGTGCCTGTTTGTGCAGCAGGTTGTCTGTGTTACTGATGCTTAGTGGTAAAAGTATGAAATTGCCATAAATACCATGGGAATGTTTTCCTCTTGGAGGTGCAACAGGTTCTTAAGAAGGTCACTTTGGCCATGGCCCTGGCAAGAGAAAATGTGTGGTGGTCATGGTCTTGATGGATAAAACACCATCCAGAGTGCAAGATTTCTTTCACAGTCGTTTTTAGAAGCTGTCATTGAGATAAAAACCCACCCTTTGAGTTCACACCTAAGTAATTGGATGCAGATTTAATGGGATGCAGTGCTTCATTCCTTCTTGGAATGGAATCCATGTCCCATGTTGGACTTGACTCACCCTGGCAGTGTTCAGCGGTCAAGTGTGTTGGAATGAAGGCTGAAGACCTTGCTGTTGCCATGCCTTATTTTCTTCAAGAACTGAGAATCTTGGTTAATCCTCCTAAAGCTTAATAAAATATACAAATTAGAAACAGAGTGTTGTAAAGCCATAGCATGGAAGGACTTCTGGAACGTCACAAACCTTTGTGCATGTGTGGAAAAGGAAATGGTTGGGACTGCTTAAAACTCAGAATGGGTGATTAACCAGAGCAGTGGTGGTGTGGCTTAGCCCCATTTCTAGACCACCTCTTAGAAGAATATCCCGCTTTTTTCTGTTCTTTCCAATCAATTTTGGGGGAGGGAAAAAAGCTAACCTCAGAGCTTGTGTGTTAATAAGCTTATTGTGGGTTATGTGACTATATAAATCTTGATTCTGTTTTATTGGTGTTTATTTACCAGGTGACACCTTTGTAGATAAAATAGAAATGAAATCCCTGTTGCATTATGAAAATAAAGTGTTTCTGTAAGTATCTTGCCTAGTATATATAATTAAACAAGTGATTTCTCAGAAGCGCCATAATTCCCATCACTTTAAAACAAAAATCTTAATTGAAGTACAGCTCCTCATTTCATCTGAATTGTATTTCCTATGTATCTTCCTGCTTTAATATTTACTACAAATATGCCCGAAACCAAAAATTCCACAAGTAGTTGAACATATTGCATCTTTTATATTTTGATTCTTTTCAAGGTTTACACAAGGAATGTGCTGTGAGATGACTTTGCTAAATAAGAAATCCTTCAAGATCCTGTGAAATTCTGTGTTTTATGATTTCCCAGTTGAAAGTTTTCCCTGGCTGATTGCAGTTTAATACCACAAATTTCTGAGTACAACTTTGAGTTTGGTCTGAGTTTAGGCTCTCCAAATAAACAATAGCATCAGCTTGTTGACTTTACAGAATAATTTCTTGTCTTGATCTTGCTTTAAGAAAACTTTAATGAGAAATATGCTCTTGTTGTTGTTAAGTCAGTTTTCTTGTTGTGATTTAAATGTAAAGGCAAGATTTATGGAAATGACTGCAGGGTGGTACTGGCCTAATTAGTCATTATTTCTGGCAAGGCATAAAAAATTGGTTGTTCTTGTGCCTGAAACTAATAGTGTATTTTGTATTTAATCTGTAGGTCTTTTGTAAAACAAATGATTGTGCTAAAAACTGCAAAATATACACATTTAAAGTTTGTATGCTATTATTTTGCGTGCTGTTTTGGCATGTGATTTAAATTTTTTGTTGATAGTTAAATTTACTATTATGCATATTTGATATGTATATATCCCTTAAAAACCAGGAGTAATAGTAGCTAAGCTGGAATTTGCAGCAGAAATTTTAGAATTGAGTATGGCTTTTCTACCAGTATCTATTCAAGGATTAAACACGAAGCACTGCAATGCTTTATGAGAGTACTAATACCTATAACAAGTTTGTTTTTTTTTTTTTTTTTTTCAAAGAGTTTTAGGATTATCTGTGTGATATGTTCACCATGGGGCTCAGAAGTGTCTTTTAGGGCTTTCTTTTTGTGGGCCTTGTTGAGATGAATTCCCAGTAATTGGTATTTCACCCAGAAGCGACCCAGGTGACTTAGGAATTCCAGCACCTTCATCGTGTGGAATGTCTGTCCTAATCAGGCTTAAGAGAGGGGGGCATTAACCCAGTAATGATTGAAACCTGCCTTCTAAAGGGAAATATTCATCGGTGCATGTGACATGAAAGCCCCTCTGTGCCTTTGCCCTCTCCTTGTCCAGCCACAGCTCTTGGACATCTTTAGTGGCCGTGGGATGCTGCTGAAGCACAAAGCTGCTCTGCACGCTCCTCTCCATGAATCCATTTCATGATTAAACTTTTAAAAGTCACAGCCCCCAACACGCAACTGCAGTTTCATGGTAGCTCTGACATTATTTTACTCTTCACGCTGTGAATTTCATTCTATGGTAAAATGAATATTATATTGGCCTTTTTAGTTGGTTGTCAGTGGAGAATAGGGAAGCTACACTTAGAGCATCTGTATGCAATCTTGGCGACAAGTAGGACCCTCTGGAAAGCTGTTACTGTTGGGGCAGAACTAATCATTCCATGGGAAATTATATAAGGAGAATTAGCTCTGACTCTACCTCATTTCCTTTCGTACTGCTGTGAAAATAAGCTTAGAAACGTCTTCCCTCCTTATTTCTTGAAATACTTTGTAAAATACTTCTTTTTGTAAGGCTTATTTTTCGGAGGTGCTAGAAAAGAAAATATAACCGTCTGTATTTCTAGGTACTAATGGGATGTGCATCTTTGTCCAGTTTGGCAGTTATGATTTCCTTCCTGGGACTGGATTCCTGGGATCTGTTCCTGTTGCCTTCTCTGTACTTTGACTTTATTTCCCTGGCGGATCATCCCGAGTACTCAGCATTTAAGGTAGCATGTTTCATGTGAGAGAAAATTGTCAATCACAGCCTGCCTGGGCTATTGAGAAAAGAGAGATATCAAAAGCCTGCTTGGAGCTCTAAGGAGCAGTCAGGTCACCTGCTGAGTTGCCTGGCAGGAGCCTAAACTCGTGCAGCCTTTAAGTTTAGGAAAGAAAACGAGAATCTCGGGAGGTCATGGCTCTGTGCTGAGGCCCTGCACTGGATGTGTGAGCGTGTGGTTCAATGTCAAGCCAGAGCAAGATGGACAGGCCATTCCTGACATGTTCTTCTTTACCAGGTCTTAAAAACAATCAGTGGAGATTTGTGTAACCCCCTCATAGCCTAATCCCATGTTTAACTATCCCTAGAGGTAGCATATTTCCTCTAATACTGTTCTAATTTTTTTTAACCTGTTAAGCTTTTTTTTTTTCCTTACAGTGGATATTGCAGTAGTGGGGCATGATTCTTTTAACTGCTATTAACCAGTTTTGAAGCCTGTCTCATCTTTCTTCACTTTTTTTGTTTTTTGTACTCACTGTATAACTCTCTCAGATTGCTTAGATTTTCTTTTGAGCTTGTTTCCTACATCTGTATTGAAACCTGAGTGTAATGTATGACCTTAAGATCAGTGGCAAACAGAGTAAATACTGCCATTTTTTTCATGTGATGCTCCTATCACTATGATTATAAATTGGAATTATTTTTCAATTTTGGCTTTCAGTTCAGTATTAAACCCCCAGTTTCAGTCTTGCTGTTAATCCCTTAGTCTCAATTTTTAAAATTCTGTTTCCCAGAATGCTTGCAGCATTTCCCAGGTAACTACCCAATTTTGCAACTATATTGTTCATCATCCAAGAAATTAATGAAAACATTAAATAATCCTGCACTGGAAATGCCAAGGGGAAGCTTATTATATTCAGAGTCCTGCAACCTGTATGTTGTTGCAGACCCAACCTTTGGAGCTGGAGTCATGGAATATCTGGGTTGTGCTCTGATTCCCTCATTGTCTTTGGAGCCATTGCTGGTCTTGGTTCTTTGTCTGTGTCTGCTTGCATTGAGAAACCTGAAATAGGACAAATCAAATACAACATCTTGTAGCTATAGGTGTTTAGGGAGGGGTTTTTTAATGAGTTGAAAAAAGCTTGGAGAATGTTTGCATGGATCTGTACCCATGGGTGACCCATGGTGTGTAAAAATCATCTTTAATTATACTTTTATGTCTCATTCACAAATGGCCATTCTTTATGGCTGCTAGATCAACACTTAAAAAAACCAGCTTTGATCAATCAGCTCTCAGGATTTGAAATGGTTTTCTGTGAAACGTGTAGACAAGGGAGAAGGGGAAGAAATGTTCTCTGCTTCAAAACCTTTTCTTACTTGCTTGGAATATAATCTGCAGATGTTTTTCTTTTATGTTGGTGTTATACCTGATGTGATCAGAAACAGTTTTTTATCCTCTGCCCTGGTGTTTCCAAAACCAAAGCAACTAAGAGATGCTGACAGAGTTGGGAAGACACAAGGACTGTGGCTTACAGTTAAGGCAGATGTGATTGCAACATCTGTGCCTAGGAAAGCTGCAGTCTGATCTGCCTTCTGTCTTCAGGATTTCTGGGATTCCAGAAGCAGAAGTGGTGCAGATAAGACATGTCCTCTGAGGTTTTGAAAGGCTTCTGCTCAGATTGTAAAGCTCTTCCTTATTAGGCCCACAGGAAACACATCTCCTCCAGCGCAGCCAAATTGGTATCATTGTTAAATACTTCTCCTCGGGCTCTCCCGTGGTAGCTCTGCTCCGTGGTGGGGTTATTTGGGATGAAGAGCCTCTGTGGCTGCCTCTGTGTATTGACTAGCTGAGTATATTACTGGCATGTAACTGTGTGTGGTAATTTCTGACTTGGAAGCCGTGATGTGAGCCAAAGAATAGTTTATAGAGGGTTTTCCACCTTTTTCCTTAAATTGGACTCTGTAGGCCTAAAATTTGGGACTTCTAACTTGAAATATCCATTAGAACACAATCTAGTATCTAGGAAGAAAAACCCCAAAGCCTTGGCATCAGACAAATGAAAATTCATTTTCTTTAATGACTCTCCCCTTTGCCAACTGTGTTCTTGGAAAATGGGTCTTTGCACTTGGTTTGTTTTCAGTGCAGCAACTGAAGTGTGCTGGTTTCTGGGTGGCATAAAATTGTGCATATTCCTCTCTGGGTTTTGAAGGAAGCCCTGCCCTTTCCCTCTTCTCTGAGCAGCAGTCATGGGGCGACTTCCTGACCTTGGGACTGTTCTGTTATTGGGGTTTCCCACCTGCTGTGCTTCTCCTCTGCTCTTGTGTCCTGCTCTGAAGGCTGTGCCAGGTGAGATGTGCTTGCTGTTCTTTCTCCTTTCAGATGGGATCCTCTGGCCTGATGTGCAGCTGATGGGAAGAGAGAAGCTGGGGGCCTTCCTCTGTTCCATCTGTACCTTTGAAAGGACTTCACTGCCTGCAGTGCATGGCAGGCAAAGCAGGTATGATCTGTGGGAGGTCAACAGCAAACACTTCAGAAAAACACAGGTTCACTGGCCTAAGTTCACAAATCTGCCCTGCAGGAGGAACAGTAAGTAAGACATTAAAAAAGTGACTAGATGAGACATTAAGACAATGTTCACATGACCAAAGCAGGTGGTTTGAATAATTTCTTTCATGCATAGTTTGTTGTTGTCATCATAACAATAGGTGACAAATGAATATGCTTTTCTCTCAGTGATGTTTAAAATTTGATTACCTGAATATTGATAATGTTTGGTGCTTAGAAATATTTGAAGAGTTTTGTACTTCACTGGATTATACATAGTGTAATTTTGGGAGTTGGACAGTATATTTCACTGCAGACAATCCTAAAATAAGTTTTTAATAGTCTGGATGTATTAATATTCATTTTAAGTGTTTACATTGCTAAATGTTAGTTATTAAATTCTGTTCAAGATGTAAACTCTATTCTGTTTTGTGGCATTAATTATGCAAGTTTAAATTCTCAGTTTCATTTCAAGGTAGGGCTTTTTATTTGTACGTAGCTGTTGAAATAAATTACCAGTACAAGAAAACATTCTCCTAATAAACGAGGGATGCCTGGAGTTGGCTCTGCTAACTGAGACAATTTAATTCATCCATCATCAGGGATGATGTTTCTTAGCAACACAAAGTATTTTCACCCGGGGCGCTTTCACAAACTTTCACATTTTTCTTCAAATACAGCCTTGGTAGTGTTTTATATGACCTGAAGTTCGTCCATCTGTCCTGAAGCTCCCAATACTTTGCCATTCTCTCCAGTGATCAAGTGATCTATGATTTTTTTTTTTTTTTCAGCTTAATAATACACAAGTTGACTAGAGAATCATTTTGCGTGTCAGATTTTCCAAAGGGTTCTGGGAAATTATTTGTTGCTCTGTATAGCAAAGCTGAAAGTTATTGAAAATGTGTTACAGTTTCATAATAAAACAGATCAGAAAATTATTGGCTGGAGAGCCAAGTAAATGCTTTCTGATAGCCATAGCCTCAAGGGGGATACTTGGATCATTTGTAATAAAGGGATATCTTTGATATCTTTTGGTGAATTGACTAGTATTCTGTTTAGATCATTATTTATGGAAAAAAAACTGGCTTTGTACGCAATGTTACGTTATCAAATTGTTTGGGTGTAAGAATTGCCTTAATGTATTGCCAGAATTTTCCATGTTTATTCTTTTCATGTGCTGCATGAAATCAGAAGAAGCTGTTGATCCATTAAGACTACCTTTACTTCTTGCTTTCCATTTTTTCAACATGTGTGGGGATGATTTGATCAGTGTAATTACCACCTGGGGAGACTTGGCTTGCTCAAGAAACCCCTTCAGGTATGTAACAGGTGTTGTTCAGTATGGAGAGCACACATCTTCCAAGTGCAATGTGTTATTTTGCTTGGAGAAATAATGTATCTTGATTTTTTTGGGTAAACTGCTCAGAAAACTTCTGTTATGTGAAGAAGTGACTAAGCCTTGCTTCTGTCTTGCTTTGAGAGGAAAGGTTTTAGTGGTTCTTTGTCAGCCGTGCATAGTGACAAGTGCTTGGAAAATGTTGTGATGAGGTAATTATTACTCAGCTTATTTCACAAAGAGGGTGTACAGAAACCCTTTTAAATCCTGGGAAAAGAAGCTACAGAGCCATTGGTTTGATTCCTCCTCACAGGTAGAAAAGTGCTGTGTTGTAGCTCATGTCATCTTAGCTGTAATTTGCTGAGTTTTCATGTGAGCACATGAAGTCTTTGTACACATATGCAAAAAAATTGAGACAGTTGTATGTTCAAGCTGGGAGATCTTGTTTTAAGTGATCTTACTGCAGTGTTACTGTTTCATGTCCTGGTGTTACTGTCTAGCATCTTGCAAGATCTTCAGGTGTTCCCTGAAGTCCTTTGAAGAATCACTGAAGTTTGGAGCTTTTTGTGTTATCCCACAGAAAACAGTATCTGATTAAAAAGGGGGAGAAAATATTTTGCTGGCCAAGCCTCTATATCTCAAGTCCTTGCAAGCAGGAGCAGTCACTTGTCTCTGATGCTGCCTTACCTGTAAGTTGGAACTGTGGCACCTTGCAGAAAGGTTAGGGTGCTGTTTGTTCCTCTTCCTGCAAGGCTTTGTTGCATGTGGTGACAGGCTATCTACATTTCTGCCTCTGCTTTAGCACCCTGGCATTATTTGGGAAGCTCCAGAATCAGTTGTAGGCTCTCCTTGCCCTTTCAGGTTCTGTTTGAAAAATTCCTTGCAGTCGTGGTGGCTCCTTGAGGCACGTGCAGAGTCTGATGTCAGGGATGTTTCCTGCAGGCTGGTGTTTGCATAGTAAATAATGTAGTCATAATGTAGGCCTGTATTTGCACCTTGGTGCAGTCAGTGAAGACTGACATGAAGGCTGGTAATTTGTCTTTCAGGAAGTCAAATTTAGAAGATTAGATATTGAAATTGGTCTGTAATTGAGACTTGGTTTTTCCAACTGTAAACCCGGTGTCTCAATTTCAAATCTAACAAAGACTGCCACAGGCAGGTAAGCACAACGTGTTTCATATGAAACCAAGCCTTCCAAATACTCTCCAGAAATTAAGAATAGCTTTAGTTTGAAGAAAGCTTTGCTTGAGGTAGAGAAATAAAGAGTTCCCTGGGATTCACAAGAAAATTACAGCTCTCTGCTGTGAAGTACTGGAAGCAGTGCTTGTGTCAGTTTAGGGTGGAGAAGAGGAGAAAGGAATTGCAACTCCCTTAAGTAAGTTCCTTCTCCTTGGGAACGTTTTTTGTGGAGGAGAATGGTTACTCAGGTTAGGTAAATGGTAGCAAAATGTCACTTGAGTGCTGTGCTGAGGGCAAAATAATTTCCCTAGGTTGCTTTTAAACCATAGCCTCTCTTGCCTTAGTGAAGCAGATATTGGGGTCCTCCTCTTGTCCATGTTCCTTCTCAACTAGGATTTTCTGTGTATTCTATGCAGTTTCCTATAGTTAGCTATAAAGACATGAAGAATTGATAAAAATTGTCTTTTAGAAGGTAGTGAAAGGTCTGGAGTCAGTCTGATAAACAGGGAGGGATAACTTCTAACGATAAACACACAGTAGTGTCAAAACTGTTGTAAATTTTCAAAAACTACTTTTCATCCTCATCCAACCATGACACAAATAAAGAACATTCCCTTTATGGCCTGCAGCACAATACAAGTTGTACTTTGCTAGCTTTCAGTTCAAGCAATGAACATATTACTTGAATTTTAGGAAAGAGAATTTGAAAACGTACTATATTTAGGGTTTAGTCTTGAAGTTATAAGAATAACTAGTGGTTCTTGCTGTTGTTGGATCTTTCAGTGTTCATGTGCAAAGAATGACTTAATCAGAGTTGTCACTGGGAACATTTAGTTTTTCATGCAAAGTATTTTTGGGCAGCTTTTATTTGGAAGAATATGGGATGGAATATAAAAGAATGAGCCTAAGAAATCATCACTTATATTAAAAGGTCACAAATTATAATTGTTTGGGTGTTGTTTCTGCAGTTAGTCTCTGTAAAAAGGTGAGTGCAAATCAGGCTAAAAGCACTTCTCAAAGTGGGTGTTTGACCTTGGAATTCTCATCATTTGAGGTGGTTGTCTTTTCAGATAGCTCAGAATTCTGTGATTTCTATTCTAATTGGAATTTGGACACGTTTAGGAATGAGCAGTCAGTTGTTCTGTTACATGATGTGTTTGCATCTAACTCACATAACGTGAGAGTTTGCACGAAAGCAGATGTGATTTCATTCAGCCTCTCGAGTACACAAAACTTTTGTGTTGTCAATAAAAATCATAGTTTCTCTATGTTATTGAGCTTTATTTCCAGCCAAGGAGTAGTACATGAAAGGGTGAGGGCATTTTTAGAGTCACAGAATGGTTTAGAAGGGACCTTAAAGTATAGTCCTGAAACAGGTATGAGCAAATCCTAGTAATAAAAACAAAAAAATGAGCATCAAAATAGTTGTGTATCCAGTGTTAATTATCTGTATTTTGTATGAAAGGCTGACCTTTTTGGGACCTTTTCTTCAGAAGTAAAGAACAGGCTGATCTGTTTCCCCCACACTTGGAGGGGCAGTTGGAAATACGGTTGATCTTATTTTTTTCAGCATAACTATCACAGGGAATGAGAGGGCCAGTTGCTGAGATTGCAGAGGACTGTGCAGCCCCAGGCACCTTCCACTACGTGCAAAGATGGATTCTGGTTAATGCAAACAAATAAAAATGAAGTGCCTAAGTTCAGACCAAACACTGATTCAGATCAGGAAAAATCAGTGATTTAAAATGGATGCATGAGGCTTATATGTGATGGTTTATATAAATCAGGGCAAATGGGCATTAGATTACACATTCATCATTGTGATTATCACTTGAATTGCTTAGCATTATAACCTCGTAAGCATTGGCCAGTGTTGTATTTAACTGTAAAGAAAGTATTAGAAAATTATAGTCTGAATTTGATTTAGTTGAATATGGTGGTCTAAAGCTCTGCAGCTTGGAGTTTGAGGCAGAGATAGAAATGGTCAAGAGGCTGCACATTCTGCATGTGGGGCTTTTTACATTTGATGATCTCATTACTCAGGTGTAAAGCAAGCATTTTACTGCAATAATAATCTATTCAAGATGCTACTTTTAGGCCAATATAAACATATTTAAAATAACCTATATTAAATATGTAAATGCTTTCCTATGGCCAAATGAATTTTGTCCACACAATTGTGTAACTTTAGCTTAAGCCACTTCTGATCTTCCAGCCTCTTACTTGTTCTTTAATCTATGGAGCAAAAAGAATTAAATGTGTCCAGTATTATTAAACTTTTGGTTCATTTCATTATAATCAGGGAGATGATTTACAGTTGGGATTCTGAGTTGTGGACCATTATAATTTTTGTGGACCAGCTCTCTTTCCTTTGTTTGCCCTGAGTGGGTGAAAAGGTCCAGGAGTATGTGGAGAAAATGTCCAGTCTGTGGTATGATAAAAGTGAGCAGTCTTGCATCATTCTGTGCCTGGCTGGACAGTGATTTTGCCTGGAATTATGACCTTAAAGTTGTCCCTGGTTTGAGAGGAGCTGCAGATGTTTCAGGGTCACAAGTGAAGTTTCTCACCTGAGACTGATGTTGGGATATGCAGTTAAACATATCTCATTTCCTCTTTATATTCTTTATCCTTAACAGGATAAACTAGGAAGGCCTGGTAAGTGTGAAATTAGTGTTTATTTCCTTTTGTGGTCAATTAGACCTGTCACCAGATTTGTTCCTGCATTCTCATGCATCTTACACAGCCATTCCTACTGCTTGTCATGCCCAGCCCTCCCTGGTTTTCGTTAGTGTGGGCTCTGTGGCACTTGATTTAACATCAGTAAAAAAAACTCCCTCTGAACTCTTAGTGTTGATGAGCTCTAACCACTTAGAGTATTTTTTTTTTGCATGTGACTCTGATTTTTGAGGGGAGAGGGGGGAAATAAATGTATTTTATTTGTTAGTGGAAACCACAAATGGGAACCTCAAAGAGGAACACCGAGGGGCATCCTCTGTAGGTTGTCCACAGCGTATTTGGTCAAGAAAAGAAACAGTTTAAGGAATGTGACGTGTGGTTCTTGATGCAGAAAAAAAGCTTCTCTATGCCTAATACATTGGAAAACATTTCAAGAGCAAGTCTCCCCTATGCAAAACTTGCCTCTGTACTGTTATTAAAGGAAGTGTCCATGTAGGTTCTCATCCATACTCAATGTGGTGCCTGAGGTCAGCTTTGGCTTGTAAATGCAACTTTAAGGAATGTTTTGTCTGGTCCTGTTAAAAGGCATCTAAGTTGTTTAGAAACTTACTTACTCCTGCTTTTCCTGGGCTTGACTTTAGTTCCTGCTTAAAAAATATCAGCTGTAAATGAAACATTGTGTCCTGCTTCACGGGGTTTGTGGAAATAATCCTTATGTGTATTCATACACTCCTTGACTGCCTTTTGGTATTAATTTGAAGGTGAATATTTTCAGTTCTGGATGTTTAGGAGACTTTTCTGTGTGAAAAAATGTGTCGTGAGAATGACTTGGAAGTTAATGAATACTATAGTCTATGATCCAGGGAGGAATTATCAAAATGCTATTTCATAAAAATCAAATAAACTCTTTGGCTGATCAATTGGGCAAGTTCACATGTCCCTGTAGTTCTCTGAACATCCTGGCTTGACTCATTACTACCAGTAAGGTGTCTGCACTTCATCATGTGTTGGCATGTTCCCTGAGACTCAGCATTCCTCTTCTGTATTATTTCTTGATAGTTCTTTCATTAATCCTTCAAAAGTGCTGCACTGCTTAATGGAGTCAGAATAAAAATAATGCATTTTCAGAAAGTCTTGCAGTGTGTTCTGTTTGCCTTCTGCATCTCACTTAAGTGTTAATCAATTAAGTGATTCTGATTCTAGTCACTCCCCAGGTTAGATCTCGACGATACAGGGATGGATGAATGTACTCTGTAAATTAGGTGTGAAACGGTTGGGGAAATGCACAAGCTGGTGCTCTGCAGAGCCAAGGCAGGTCTGGCTGGGCTTTATTTTAGCTCATGTGTGGGCAGGCTGGCAAGGCTAGTGCTGAGCTGGAGAGAAGTGGATGTCCTGGGAAGAAATTGCTCAGATGTTCATTTTCTACCTGTTCGTTTTTATCTATTGAGTTCTGTTACCTGGGCTGTTTTATTCTGCTCTTCTGGTTTTTTTTTACACTTCTAAAATTCTTGGTTGGTAGTTGTGAGTCTGAGGCCTTCAGGTGCCACAGTTCTGCTTATAAACAGGACCAGAATATTTTTAACAAAAAAATTGCCAACTCTCTTTAAGGATTCTGCTAAAAAGTAATGTTAGTTTGTTATTGCATAGTTTGTTATTACATGGACAGTGAAAATAAAGCTTGTGTTTCTTAGGTATCATATTTCAAAATTAGATTTATTATAGGTATATTATGATAAGCAGAATTGTAACTCGGAGTGACTCTTCCCTGGAAGTGAATGTGTGCTGAAGGTGCCCAGTGTAATCTCTGATTGAACTGGCCTGGACATAATGAATTGGTTATTGATAGAAATCCATTTATGTGCTGTGTGAACAGTGGAAAAAGATCAGAAGTAAAGGTGCTGCTGCCGCCACGTTCCTGGTAAAGAATCTTCCAGTCTTGAAAACTCAGCCATGGCAGATGCCAGGACTGGAGACCTGGGCCTGCTGTAGTCTTAAGATACTTCCCCAAAATTCTTTTGCCCACTCTGAAATAATTTCACTGAATGTATCTTAGCCCTAGCATTCACATACTCGGCAACCTGCAAGTTCTGCTCAAGCTGTGAGTTTCAGAGGGTGTCTAATGTTCTGTTTAAAGGTGAGGATCCTGTTACATTTTTTCTTTAAATTTTATGAGCGTTTTATATAATCGTGTTCCTGTCATGCTTTTGGCCATGAATCAGCACAGCATTTCTGTGCAGGCTTTAATTGAAGCATGGAGTTGTCTTGCTGTGCAAATGTTGAAGTCAGTGAGACTATTAATTAAAATTAAGTATCTGCATAAGTGCTTTTGCTAAAAATAAGTTGCTTCATAACAGCTTTGGGCCATATTTGAGAAGAAGGGGGTTGTTTTTTTCAAACTTTGGAAATAGGTATATATTTCCCTCTGAACTGCATGATGATAAAATGTAGCAGCAATACCAGAGGGCAGAATATTGATGGGAAGAAGTGTGAGCTTTGTGCCTTGTCAGATGTCACCTAAGCTGCTATTTATTGATTTTTAAACAGACTAAAACTGTTATGGCTTTTGTATTGCACAGAGACTTGTGGAAAACTTGAGAAGTTACTGCTTAAGCTGCCACTGTAGTGGAAGCACACAAGTGACAGGAATCAATCAGTTCTTTATCTTCCTTTCCGAGTGCCTGGTTATGGCTCTGTTTTTCTTCCATCAGTTATTTAAAGTTGGAGCTTCTCAGACTCCTTAGCTGCTTGTGCTGTGTGTCATTGTTTTCTAGCTGTGTTTGAAGCCATTAAAAATATTACCAGGGAATACTGAGCTGCGGCTTTTCCCATATGTATTAGACAATTTACAGTACAAATTTACTGTACAATTTACCTTATAAAATGATCTGATTTATGAATTCTCATGATACCTTGGCAAAATAGCCTCCTTTTATCTCCTCAGTCTGGCTCTTTACTAGACTCACTTTATCATGCCAGCCTGTTACCTTTTTTCTGCCTTCTTTCAAAAACACACTCCTTACAAGCTCTAGCACTCCTCACCTTCAGCAAACCAATAAATTAATAGTGGAGGGAAGAGATCACTGGAAACATGGATAAGAGGAGTGTGCACCAAGCTGCTTGTGCTGTCAGGTTTCTCATTGCGCCTTTCTGTCTGTTCCAACATTGACTCTAAGATCTCTGGCCTGCCTTTTTGCAGGTGTATGTGGTGTGCATGAAGCAGTGGGCACAGAGCTAAGCCAGAAAAGATGAGGGACCCTGTTTCACGTGGTGCCAGCTGGGATGAACCTTGCTTGCCTGAGGTCACGCAGAGAGCTGATGCAGGGTTGGAGCGCAGGTGTTTTCTGACCACAAGATGCTCTTCAGCACGATGTGTGCTGATATCTCCAAGCTGTTGGTTTCTTACTGCTGCTGTCCTTAGTCTTTATCATTTATCGTTTGCTCCATGGCTAGTAGCAGATGCTGAGAATCTTGCTTGTATGAGAATACAGTGATTCTTGCTGAACAACACATGGTTGTTTCTAAAAGTGGGACTCTGTGGGTTCCTATTTAAAATAATTTATTAATATTGTTGATGGGGTTTGCATTTGTTTAGTGTCACTGCCAAAAGTTTCTGTAAAACACTGTTACGTGGACACAAAGCAAAATTTACATTGTTTGGGGAAAAATATCAGTGTTGCCATCTTTACTATGAGCATGTCAGTTGCTCTTTATTGCTTTTTAAATTTGATTTTGTTGTTGTGTGGTGAGCTTTCCAATAAACATAGTGGTTTCATTTATATCACACTAGAATTATTGTTAATGCCCATTTTCATACTGTGAGTTACGTGTGTAATATTGTGTCCAGTGGGATCCTGTATCACAGAATTTGCATAGTTATAGTGCTGGTGACATCGTATCTCATACAAAGAACCCAGGGACCTGATACAATATCAGTAAAACTGTCTCCTAGGTATGATTCAAACAGTTTTATTAGCAACATATGGGGTATGAAGGAGCCACAGAGGGTAGTTTTGAGTGTAAGGGTGCTGGCCTATCTTTTTCAGCCTGTAATTATATCAGTCCTCTTCTATGGCATTATTTGTTGCTGCTCTGGGATTGCAGAAAAATAACTACTAATATGATGACACAAAGGATCAGAATAAATTATAATTGTTGACTTTACAAGAAATTCATTGGCAAAAAGGCTTACTGTCCAAAGCTCAGATGTCATTTCTGGTGCAGCTTCAGAGCGAAGCCACTGCACTAAATAATACAGTTTTGAAAGTGTTAGAGTTTTCTGGCAACCTTATCCTGCTGTATTGGATGCTTTTGTGATCTGACAGATAGAAGGAAGAAACTTTTTGGCTGCATTTTGGTTTTTAATCTTAAGCTAAAGGAGTGCATTTTGTTTAATTGGTAGTGGGATATTGAACTCTTGTTCCCCAAATGGAACATATTCTAATTAATCATCTTGAAATAAAGAGTTCATAATTTAAATTATGACATTAAAAACTTGCGAAAATATAATTAGAAAATTACAGTAGTGCTCTGTTTAGTTGTACTTCTACATGTTGTAAAAATACAAAAATATAAAATAACGTCTACGTGTTGTAAAAATGATAAAAGTTTGGGGGGTTTAATGGTTCTGCCAGTTGGCTCAAGAGCTACAGTGTGTATGTAGCTGTTAAAGAAAAATAGTATTTGACTACTTCCCAGATAATTTTTTAAAATCCATGTTAAAACACTGTTTTAAAACACTGGGCCTTTTAACATCTCTTTGCACAAGAGCCTGTGTAGGGATTTGGGGCTGTTGTTTGGACTTTAGTCAGAGTTACTTCTGAATATTTTTATTCCCTATTGAGGTTCAGCATAGAGCAAAGAGTCTGGGACCTCTGTGCTGCTTCACTGATATGGAAGCATCTTTTTATCTACTTGTTTCCATTCCATACTGTGTTGATCTTACTGTGGTTGAAATAATATAATAAATATATCATTTTATCTGGAAGGGATCCTTATATTTTTCATCCCTTATTTTCAGGTAGGATGAAACTTTTTTGAATCATTCCTGACTTAATTATACATTAAACAAGATAATAAAAAGAAATCTAATTTGCAAATTAATTGCTGAACTTGTCTTAGGGTTCAAGCTCTCTGCTGGCACTTCGTTGTTTTTATGAGCTTTTCTGACTTCCAGAAACTTTTGAAGGTAATTGCAGGTGGTTGAGGAGCTATTTTAACTTGTTCCCATAGTGTCCAACTGTAAAAGACCTCAGACTTTTCCAGTTTGAAAAATATCCTCTCATCCTATATCTGCTTTATCTCTTTGGGAGCTTGGGCTGGAAACTCTCACAAATTTGCTGCTGTTGAGAATTTCAAGTTCTTTTGTGAAAATTGAAATAAAATCACAATAAGCCTTGTAATTTTAAGAAATAAGTAGAATCATGAAGTGAGACTTGTGATTGAGAAGTGGACAGATGTCAGCCTGTAGGTGCATAAACATCACAATCTTCTGATCTTTGTGTGCAGTTGTCCCCTGGCTCCAACACAACCAGCCACAGGGTGAAATGGTCATTTCCAGTGTGCCTCAAAGTCAGCTTGCTCTTTAGACATCATTAAGCATAAACTTGTACTGTTTTAATGCAATTTTTTTGCCTTTTTAATGCCACTTTGCTTTTTTCATAGTTTTTTCCCCTTTCCCATATCATTTTTTGTTTGGAGTAGAAAGTTCACACCCACTTTGCTAAAGATGGTAAAGGAGTGATTTCTGAAATTAACTATTAAATAAAAAAAGTTATATAAACATATCTGGACATCACATCATAGGGACTTCAGAGCTGTCTCAGGAGCCTCTAGAGCCACTCATGTTAATTGTTGCATATCTTGTAAATGTGTTTATTTCAAAGTACTGGAAGCCTTCCAAGAAATTTCAGTATTTAAAAGGGCAAAAAGGATGTCACAGTGGATTTAGCCCAGGACAAAATAAAGTAAAGGTTAACTTGGACTTCCATCAGTGAAAGCTTAAAAGCTAAAAATAAAAATAAATGCTGGTCACTATGATTCTGTGATAGAAGGATTTGTGAGACAAAGCTGATTTTTTTTTTTTATAGGATTGTGTGTCTGGCCTTTATTGCTATATTTAACTAATTTCTTTTGAAGCATTAAATTTTTGCAATGCAGTGTTTTGATATTAAGACTTAGGCTGTATATAGCTAAGATAGAAAAGATGAAAAATGTCCTGTTGCTTAAAGGGTAACTTTAATGAGGTGAGAAAGGCCTACACCTTGTGGTTCCCCAATGTGTTTGTTGCCCACTTAATCAGCTATTTCATTGATGATTTAATTTTTGCTGCTTAATTTTCAGAAGATACAAGGAATGCTGGAGAAATATATCTGCAGTTAGTCACATAGTTCAGTCATCAAAATACAGAAAAATTGTAGTTGGGACAGAAGACAGGTTGGGAAACCCCACTGTGAGAATACAGGGGTGACACGAGGGGAGGCAGAGTGAGCTGGGACAGTTCAGCCTTGAGATGAGTCAGGGCTCAGGGGCACCAATTGAAATAGAGGAAATTCTGTTAAAATGGGAATTCTTTTGCTGTGAGTGGCCAAACACTGGAACAAGTCACCCTCAGAGGCTCCATCTATGGAGTTAGTCAGAACTGGAGGTGGGGACCCTCCTGTTCTCTGGTTTGGGCAAAGGGTTTGGACTGGTCACTCTTTGGAGGTTTGTGGGATCTGTTGTTTGCCTTGGTCTCCTGTGTGGTCTGTCTTCCCAGACATTATTAGACTAAGGAAGGTATTTGGGATAAATATGTGGATGGTGTAGTATTGGGCAGTGTTTGGATGGAACTTGCTCACAGAATCACAAAATGCTTGGGATTAGAAGAGACCCTAAAGATCATCCAGTTCCAACCCCTGCCACAGGCAGGGTCACCTTTCACTGGACCAGGTTGCTTCAAGCTCCATGCAGGTCTTGAGCACTTCCAGGGATGGGGAGACCACAACCTTCCTGGGCAATGTTTAACCTCTTCTTAGCCTAAAACAGTTGGAAAGTTAGACCGGATGAGCTCAAATTCTCTTTTCTTTTCTTTCCCCAACTCTACATAGGTTGAAGAGTGCTACTACACTCAGGAAAATTGCACTTTGAAATCTGTCCATTGGACTGCAGCAGGATGGATTGGATGAAGTACTGCTCACCCGTGAGATCCAGAGCCAGGATTCCCAAACTGCTTAGGTGAAGACCTCTGAAGCAGCAGCACCTGGTATTATACTGCTCCCAGTTTTGAATGCCAGGTAATAATGCTTTTGATAAATAAGATGTGTTAGTTAGATGAAGAGGGGAGAGAATTCTCTGAGAAGCTTAATAGGTTTGGAATTCCTGGTGTTATTAGATATCTCCTAATGGCTTTTTTACTCTGTGTGCCCTGAAATGATGGCATGGCTCACATTGTACTTCCAGTACATGGTAAGTCTGACAAGGTTACAGGTTTTGGAAATCAAAGGAATCTTTCTTTCAAGGCACAGTTAGCAACATGTTTGATTCCTCTTTTTCTCCTTTTCAATCAAAGCCTGGATTTGTGTGGCTGCAGCACAGAGGGGAAGTGTTAAGATCATAAATGAAGTAGGTCTGTTAACAATTAGGCTGCACCTGTACTTCAAGTAGACTGGCTTCATGTAACAGAGTGACAGACCTAAATGAAAGCTGAGACCTGCATCAAAATAGAGGTGACCAAAAAACTTTGGCTATTTAGATAAATATTTATCACCCTGCTGCTTCCCCTCAAAAAATCCACATATATTCAAACTAATGGTGGTCAGCAGTGAAATGAGATTGTATTTTATAGTTTTGGTGAGGAAAATTAGTTTCCCTCAGACTGAGAATTAATAAATTTGGTTGTATCTTGGGGTTAAAATGACACTTCAACATAACTTCTGTGCCTCTAAAACTGCTCTGAGCCTGGGTTACTTGAGGAAACGAGCTGGTGTGACATAGGGTGTGTCAGTGCCATTCCTTCTCTTCTCCCCTTTCTTTTCCAGTAACTTCTGAATTCTTCAGGCAACCTGTACTGAATTTACCAGAAGAATAGGTGCTACGGGAAATAACAGACTTTCAGCTACTCGCATGAAATCTGTGCCAAGGACTCTATATTCTTAAGCTGTGAATTAATTTATGATTAATGTTTTAATTATTTGTTTGTGTCCTCATTTCTGCCATGTTTCAAATTTAATTAAGTTTGAGATACAGGAGCAAACAACAAATTCCAGGCCCTTCCTTCTTTCTCAAATTGCTTACAACCCCAGTGCTTTCTCACTGGGGGATTTTGCCAGGGCTGTGATGCCTCTGAGGCTGCGGCTCGCACAGAGGAAGTGTCATGAATTGGGCAGAGATGAAAGTCATGTAACCATAAAGGAGTGTTGTGTTCTGGTGTGTGTCAGCAGGTGGATGGGGACAGGTAGGACAGCCCTGTCCTGAGCTGGGGACAAACAGCCTTGTGTGGGGAGAATGATGTCACTGTCTCCCACAGAGAACTTGATGTGATGAGAGAAAAAAAGAATCACAGGTCACACAAAAATTACATATAGTGTAATTTTTTTTACCATAAATTGTAAAAATTGTATGTTTTGAATTCCTCCTAATGGGCAGCCATCTATGATTTGCATTATGTAGGAAAAGGTTTTCAAAATTTTGAGTCTTTCAACTGCCATCATCAGAAATGATTCAAACATTCAGGTGCCAAAGTCTCATAGCAGCTGCATGAAACTTTCACCTCTCCTTTGAAAATACAGCTGACAGTTACTTGGATAATTTTCTAGAATACTTTAATTGTGCACAATTTAATCTGGTGTGGAGCTCAGGGGAGGCACAGGCACTGAAATAGCCTGAGCACAGGCAAAGCAATCCCAAGGGCAAATGGGCTTTTTATTGGGATGAGTTGAGATCAGATGGACACCACCAGTGCTGCCCTTGGAGGTGACCAACTTCCAGTGTCTTATTACTCCAGGTGTATCCTGGGTAGGTAAAGACAACCTGTGCATTTGTGACTTGTTTCAGTGTGCAGTTAGTGGCTCCATAAATGTTACTGATTTCCACATACAGCCTTTGGCACCCAAGCGTTACTCCTAAGCATAGAAAAATAAAAGGTTGGTGTCAGCCTACCTAATTTTTCACAATTAGTGGGGGTTTACAAATGATAAAGCTTAATTTAACACCAGGAAAGGAAGAAATTTTTCTCTGTGAGGGTGAGGAGGTCCTGGCACAGGATGCCCAGAGAAGCTGTGACTGCCCCTGGATCCCTGGCAGTGTCCAGGGCCAGGTTGGATGGGGCTTGGGGCAGCCTGGGACAGTGGAAGATCCCCTGCTTGTGGCAGGGGATTGGAACAAGCTGTTCTTGAAGGTCCCTTCCAATCCAAATCATTCTGATATTCTGCAGTTTTCTACTGCTTTGTAGGTTGTTGCTGCTAGAATCTTTACTTTTTCTGAATTATGAAGACACAGCACTTTAAAGTCTGAGGAATGTGTCTGTGGAAAACACAGCAATATCCTGAGTTCAAACAGCAGCAGTGAGGAAGGAGCACAGACACTTGAGTCGTGTGGTTACTACTGTGAGTGTACTTCAGAGACTAAAACTAGACCCCTTTCTCACGCTTTCCCCAGGCAGAAGAAAAGGCAACTGCAGACCTTGAGTTGGTACCTGGTTTGTACTCATACCTGTTTATATATGGGCTGATAGTTTTTTTTTTTTTTTCCAGACAACTTAAATTTGACTATTGTCTACTGGAAATTTCACAGGATTCTAGTAAAAAGTTAATAATTATTTTTAGATGATTTCCAGTGTGAAACTCATTAACTCACTGTTTCAGCATATTTGGTGACACTGTCTTTTTTTTTTGTTAATGAGACAATGTTGGCGTAGTTACTCAGATGTTTACTGGGAAAAACAGCAGGATGGATGCTAGCTGGAACCTGGCAGTTCAGCTGGGCTAATGTGCTTAGGAGGACCCTGGTGTAGTCAGAATACATCTTGCAGAAGTAAATCTTAAAATGCCAATTTTCTGTATCTTTTATTATCAGGGATTTTTTTTTTAATTTGTCATAAATGTATTCTTAGAGCAGAGAAATTCTAAGCATGCCTTATGGGCACACTTACAAACAATTTAAAATATTGCTTAGGATGGGCCCAAAGGTCTTCTAAATGTGTACTTTATATAGAAATGTATATTTTTATTTATATAAGTTCCTTCACTTTTGGGATATTTTAATTTTTTTTTATTATTTCACTTTTGCTGCCTTAGAGACCTTGTAGCAGAATAGGGGTGTGGAACTGTAGGAAGCAATATCTCACTGAGGCAGTCTGTGCAGAACTCTTGATCCTGGCTCACCTGTAGCATTGAAGTTGTGGAATAAACCCTGGATTTTAGAGCATTTTGAAGCCTTGAACGAGCTTTCTAGGCTGGTTCATCTCAGGTTAGAATGGAAACTAAAAGCCCCCCCTGCATGGAGGGGGGGAAGCCTGAAGAGGAAATAATGACTTAAAATATGCTTTCATCTGCTGTACTGAAAGAAGGTAAAGGTGGGTTGAGTTGTTTTTTTTTAAAAAAAAAACTTTTTATGCAGACTAGCTGCTTTTTGTCATGTAGGTTTTTGGCAATTTAATTACAGCCTTAAAAATGCATAAATGACTGTACAGTCCTAAAAGCATTTGACAAAACCTAATTGTGTGTTCTGTGGTCAGCAAAAAA
The DNA here is from genome assembly GCA_013397295.1 of Polioptila caerulea. Taxonomy (NCBI): domain Eukaryota; kingdom Metazoa; phylum Chordata; class Aves; order Passeriformes; family Certhiidae; genus Polioptila; species Polioptila caerulea. The sequence continues at coordinate 235,394 of VYXF01001947.1, forward strand.
CTTACTGGTTGGGGTTGCATGTTGTTAGTCTGTGAGGCTATTGGCAGCTAAAGGAGTTGTGTATTTCTCTATCCTTTGTGAAGCTGTGATGAAAATGAAGTTATCATTGTGAAGCTTCCAGTTTTGACAGTGAGAATGGCCCTTCGATCTCCAAAGGCTGCTGGGTTCTCCCTATAAGTTGAAACCATAAACGTTTTATGGCACAAGATGAGTTGCTGGGATTCAAACATAAATTTTAGAAAGAAAAAGGAAAAAAAAAGAGTGAATGCCTGCATCTGTGAATGTATTGAATTTCTGCAGTAGAGAAGAGCCATATGGTATTTTGGTAACTTCTGTGCACTGGGAAATTAAAGATTACAGGTGAATTGGACCTGCAGACATTCTGTGAGTAGGAATGACTTTATTTTAGTAAAATAGCACTTTTTGTTTAGCTTGTATTGTCTAGATTGCTGAAGAATTTTGCCAGATTAAGTATTTCTATGAATTAGTCATTGTGGAAGGAGAATGGAGTCCAAGACCATGGGCCAAAACCACAGTCTGTAACTTTCTTTTTTGCACAGAAGAGCATGAAGGGAAAAGAATATTTTCCTGTTCCTTCTTTGAAAATGAAAACAAAGGAGATTGACATCCTTTTACTCTTTCAGTCAAGTGTCACTCATCCTGAAGTTGTAATAATCAATTCAGAATGGCTACTTACACTTCTTTACAAAATTGGATGAAAGAGCTTTGCAGATAAGTTAAGGACCACAGGAAAAAAAAAGCTCATAACTTCATAACTTTAAACTGAATTAGTTGTTTCTTTGAATTGCTTGTTTTTAGTCATGTTGCCATAGGTATCAAAGCAGAGAGCTATTATCATTCCTTTGTAAGGATTGCTGCTGTTTTATATTCACGTTACAGCAGATCAAAGGATGGGTCTGCAGACACGGAAGGGAAGGTGTGTTGTTTCAAAGATATGCAAACACACCTAGAGCGAGTCAGTCCAGGTACTGTGGATGCACTGACAGGGATTTGCACATGGCAGCAGCATTGTTTCATTCCTGAAAATCTTTTCTCTTGCTTGCTAAAGCTTTTTTCTGAGTTTTTTTAAATCTCTGCCAGCTAAAGCTCGCTCAGATGCTCGCTCCCTACACTTACAGCTTTGTCTTGCTGTTTGGAAGGACCTGGCTTGTTGACTGCCACTGAGTGTTACTGATACATCCTGCTCTTACTGATCTGTGTTCAGCTCTGCTTCTCCCAAAATGATGTCTCCATCTGAAGTGATTTACCAAAAATTATTGAAACTATTGCCCAGAGGAGCTGTGGCTGCTCCATTCCTGGGAATGTTCAAGGCCAGATTGGATGGAACTCTGAGCAACCTGGGATAGTGGGAGGTGTCCCATGGCAGGGGGTTGGAGTGAGATGACCTTTATGGTCCCTTCCAACCCAAACCTTTCTATGATTAGGTCTTTGATACCTTGGAAGAAATCTGAAGACCTAAATATTCTTAGAATGGGGGAATGTCTCTGTAGTTTCTTCAGTGATTGTGAGCAGTGTACCAATTACTGTCAGTCTGTGAATTAAGGGCATATTTTGGTTAGACTTTGGGAAGACCTTAGAACCACCTTCCAGTGCCTAATGGGGCTTCAAGAGAGCTGGAGGGGGACTTTGAACAAGGACCTGGAGTGGCAGAACAAGAGGGAGTGGCTTCACATAGGCAGAGGGCAGGGTTAGATGGGATATAAGAAATAAAGTCGTCTCTGTGAGGGTGATGAGGCCCTGGTACAGATTGCTCAGAGAAGCTGTGGCTGCTCCTGGAAGTGTCCAAGGCCAGGTTGGATGGGGCTTGGAGGAACCTGGGATAGTGGAAGGTGTCCCAGCCCATGGTAGGAGATTTAGAACAAGATCATCTTTAAAGTCCATTCTGTGATTAAGGAACAAATAGAAAAAAATAATGTTGGCATCAAAGATAAACGTATTGTAACACATACTGGGAAGTTTTGGCTTAACCTTGTGCATAACTTTATCCATGGGACTGCCAGTAATTTAGGTGTGAGCCACTCATCTTCCTGGTGGTGCTCTCTAGCACAAAGAAGTGATTGTTTTATTTATTTTTCCATAAGTACATCTAGTCAAGTCATGGAAACACAACAGCAGAGCCCCCAACTCACTCTTGCAAGCAGAGCTTTTGGAACCTGAAGAGATTCTTGTACCAAAGCCAGGGTATTTGGGAATGATTATTGTTGTTTTTACACTTGCACCTTTTTGTACTGTTTTTATTTAGTGTCATTTCACTAAATAATGGTTTATTTTAATCCAAACTTGAAAGACCTGCTTTAAAGCTGCATGCAGTGACTGATTTTCTTTTGAAGACTTGAATCTATTTACAGAATCTCACTACTGTTTTTAACTAACTTCTTTGCAATGTTTTCTTTCAACTTTGCAAATTCATTAGCTGTAAACCACATGTAAAATGTCTTCAGTCTTTGAACTGATGTTTTATTTAGAAGCCTGGCATATCTGTGAATCTAAATTAAAAACAAAAAGCCATTTTGTGAGGAAATAGTTAATATCAAAACATTACAAATAGTGTCTGAAGAGGCTGTTAGTTTGCTCAGGAAGTTGTCATTTTCTATAATTTGCTGCCTCATTATTTGTAATAGTGAAACTGCTCTTTACCAATCATACCAATCCCTTATATGAAGAAATGAAAGTGGTGTTTGCAGTTCTGGGTGGAAAATACTGAGTTATGCCTACTGGGCCATATTCTGTATTGAAGTGAAATGTAAGAACCCAAACTATTGCCTGGAATGGTCACTTCCACAGGACTGGAAACAGGTTTCTTAGTATCTTTTTGGAATGGCTAAGATTCTCCAAAGTATATGACTAAATACACCTCAAAACTTGATGTCAGCTGGTCCAAAATTGGAGTGAAAAAACTGGAGGCGAGTGTTCAGAGCTGCTCCAGGAGCTGCACTGGTGGTGCTGGTGGATGGTGTTCTCTCCCCAGTTGTGTTATGGGGTAATTTTTGCTCTGTTATTTCAAGATTGAGGTTTTGGTAGTCACTAAACTTCTCTTTATCATGGATGATTAAATTGAAGAGTCTTCTAGTCTGAATAATTATAGTTTACCTACTTTTTCCAGCCCCAGAATACCTGCTTTTTTAGTGCCATCAATGCATAAACTCATAGTGGATAAATTGTAAGGTGATTTTGTTTTTAATCAGTCACTTGGATTAAATCCACACTGAGGTGGATGTTTTAATAATTTTGAAAAGTTAAATGGCTTATTTTAAAAAGTTACTGATTTGCACTTTTTTCTTAGTTTATAAAGCATCAACATTTTTGTCAAAAATTTGCATGCTAAGTATCAGGTGAACATGATTAGAGGGATGGAATACCTCTCCTATGAAAGGCTGACAGAATTAGAGTTGTTCAGCCTGGAAAAGAGAAAATTCAGATTGATGTAACTTCAGATTGTGAATTTCCAGTACCTGAAGGGAACCTACAAAATGGAGAAGAGGCTGTTTGTCATGGAGTGACCAAGGGGGAATGGAGTCATGCTGAGAGAGGACTGGGTGAGATGGGATATTGGGAAGGAATTCCTCCCTGTTTGGGTGGGGAGACCCTGGCAAGGTTGCCCAGAGGAGCTGTGGCTGCTCCATGCCTGGCAGTGTCCAAGGCCAGGCTGAATGGGGCTTGGAGCCACCTGGGATAGTGGAAGGTCTCCCATGGCAGGGGGTGGCACTGAATGAAATGTGAGGTCCTCTACAGCCCAAGCCATTCCATGGTTTTGTCTCTTAGTGAACAATATAAAATGACAATTTGCAAGTCACGTACGTTTTGTATCTACTGCTTCCTCCTAAGCAGCATCTTTCAGAAGGTTCAGTGTGTTCCTTTTGAATATAAAGCAGTTTGGTAACACTGGAGATGCTTGAGAGAACAGCAGCCAGTTGTTATGTTGAAAGACTTGAAGAGGCAATACATTAGGCTAAAAGCAGTGGCAGTACCTGCAGAGCTCACTGTACGTGCCCTTAAGCAAAAGATAATAATTAGTTGGTTGTATTCCCCTGCAAACCTGAGCAAGTGGCGATGTTTATGAATTGCAAAGATCACCAACTCGAGCTCTGAGCTGCCAGAGTTGTTTATGCCCTTTCAATTTTTAATGTACCTATAAGATGTTTTGATTAGGGCGTTTAATCCAAAGGGATTTGCATGCCCTAATCATACCTCTGGTAATTCCAGCACAAAAGTGAGGGTAGTTCTTCAAGATATTGTGAGTGCTAACTTCCACTTCAGTTTTAATAATGAACATTAAGAACATCTGAAAAACTTCGTATTTCCTTGGCCAAACAGGATTTGGTTGCTTGTGGGATGATGGTCATTAAAAGTGCTGAAGTATCTGCTGTTGGGGAGCCTGAGGAGTGAGAAGTTGTTCACAGCTTGGGAATACCTGCTTTGCTAATTAGTTCATGCACATTCAGCTCAGGCGATTTGCACTTCAGTCAAAATGAAATATTTGACTAGAATCGACTTTCCCTGGCATTCTGGTACAGTGGGTGCTGCTGCTGTCTTCCCTAAAACCACAGTTGTAAGAACTTTGATTTAAATAAAGATAAAATGTAAATGCTAACAGCAAGTTTACACAGGATAGGAGTAGTTTTTTGTATGTATAATTTGTAATATGTTTAAAAATATATAGTGTGTATGCATATATAATTGTTTAATTTTTACCATGTGTATTTTAAAGCATGTATGCAGGCTCCCTAAGGTTTTACCATTTTGTCATTTTAGAAGTCTCAAAGTTTAATTGCATGCTCCTGTAAATACAGCAAAAACTAAAAAATAAGATGAAGAATAAATCTCAACCTCCTTGTGCCAAATATTTCATGCTTGATGGAGTTGTGGTAAGCTGGTGGGTGACCTTGTATTAGCTGAATCTGGGGGGGAAAGAAGTAACATTTTATTTTCTTTTTTTTGACTGGAAGATGTGGACATGAAGTATTAAATGAAAGCTCCTTGAGTTGTCAGGTTTATCTTCTGCTTAGCAAAAGAATCAAAAACTTCCACTTGGGGATGGAAGGAAATAACATAATTATTAGTATTAATAACAATTATTTTCCTGTCACAGAATTACAAAATGATTTGGCTTGGAAGGAGCCTTAAAGATCTTCTAGTTGGTTTTGGTGAGTTAAAATAAAATATTAGGGGAAAAAAAAGAGGTCATGTGAGTATATATTACCTGAACCATATTTAAGCCAATTTAAATCTGAGCTATCTCCACTGAAGGATAAGAGTGGGAGGAGTTTTTCATCAGGCAAAGCAAAATATCAAAATGACAAATTACAGTAGCTGGGCTGAGGAGATACAGCTAATTCCTGAGCTGCAGAGCAGGTCTCTTAAACTGTGGTAAGACTATCCCCTGTATAAATCCAGCTGGTTGTATTTTGGTATAATTCCATTAGTTGTCAGGGCTCTGTTTAGGAGATCCCGTTGGGACAGTGCTGGTGGCTTCGTGTGGGGTGTGAACATAAAGCTGGGACACATTTGGAGTGTGTGTGTTCATCTTATATAAAATATACATACATAAATAGTATTTGTTATTAAACATCAGCTAGGTAACAAGGACTATCATTATGCAATGGCTATTATATAATCTATCAAAATACATAATAGAACATGTAGATTATTCCATGTGAGCCCAGTCCTGGGAGCTCTCATGTGAGTAGGTGCAGCTCGAGGGAGGCTGGCAGAAGCAGACCTGGTGTATTTTTTAGAAGCCTTTGGTTAACAGCAGCCCTGTTTCAGCCACGTGCTTTTCCAGAAAATGGCTTTTTCTTAGAAAATTTTAAGCCAACTGGCATTTTTAACTTCAATTCTGTAGCAGATAAGAATTTTTTTTAGATCGCAGGAGATAGTGTATCATGTGTTGGTAGCCTCCATCACAGTTTCTCAGTAAGTCTCCTCTAGGAGGTTTTGCAGAGTTTTAATTATGATACATTAATGTAAAATGAGTTAATTTAACCTTAAATATTTCTCAGATGATCATATGAGCAGAATCTCTCCTCCTGGACTTTCTTCCACTACTTATCTGTTTCTGGTTCTTCAGGTAAAATAAAGTTACTCCTCTGCTCTAACAACTCTACAGAACTCACACCTTGTTTTTTTTAATTCCCTGTTTTTAAATATTGCTACTTATTTTCTGAACACTTAAACACAGGGCAGCAAAGGGATTTAATTCTGTCAAATGCAGCCCTATCTAACAACTTATATTTCTTTTACTGATCATTTAACATAGGTGCTGCTGGAATAGTTTGCTAGGTTGATGAAAACTGAAGGATCTCTGTAACCAAAACAAATTTTTTTTTGTTTCAGCAAAGATCAGTACAAAAAGTTATTTGGAACATTGCAGCAAAATAATTGTCTTACTGATGTGATGCAATTGAAAGGGGGTGTACAATCCCAGTAACTTTTAGGCAGAAATAAATCTACAAATAAAGAGGTTTACGCATGCAAAATATAAATTCTATGAACATAACGGATGCATTGAAGAGCCTGAACAGCAGTTGTCAGAATTCTGTTAGAAAATGATTCCTCAGAGTTGTGAAACATGAAGAAAAGCATTTGTAGAGTCCCACCTAAACCCTGTAAAGAGGGATTTTTTTTTTTTTTCTTCTGCAAGAGGTAAGCAGTTACAGAGTGTTACTACTTCTGTGATAGTTGATTCATCCCTTTGCTATGCAAATTTAAAGTATACAAGGATTCAGAACTTTTATTTAAGAAATATGCCTGCAGGCTGTATTGGTAGGCTTTAGGGAGAAGTCTGGTTTGGTGTGAAATAAATAGTTGTTCAAAGATCACATGAATTTGTGTCTTAGAAGATGAAAAGTGGCGCTGTGAGCGTTTTGAGAGCACCCCTCTGTACCCAGCACATGAGCTCGCCACTTGGTTTTGGTTTTTCAAAGAAACTTCACCAACCTCACAGAAAAATCACAGAGCAGCAATGTGTCACCTTAGAAATGCAAGAATTAGGATGTGAGTTGGAGACACCCCAAACTCTGGAGATTTAATCCTTGGGGTAAATCCTTACTGGTCCTGGTCGAGGGAGTAGTTGCTTTTGCTCCAGCTTCTGTCCTCAGCCCATTTGAGGGCTCAGCTTTTAATGAAGAGATTTAAATGCCATATTTCAGGTTTATGTGCTAGTTGTAGGCATCCAAGTCTGCATATTTTGAGTAGAACAGGAGGAAAGAAAAACAAACCTGAAAGCATTTGTGTGAGAGACAGCTCTGGTATTTACAGTTGGTGTTGAAGGTTTGTCTTCCTAAAGAAAGCAAAGCATTTACTTAAAAAGCTGTTTGCTGCCTAGTATGAGCCACATTTTAATACACATCTACCAAGTTATAATACAAATTTAATAAAAATTAGGTTGTAAACCAGCTATTTGATTAAGCCCAGCCCCTTTTTTTTTTGTTACTGTCAAAAATAGTAATCACCTCCTCCCTACGGTGTGAGATTCACTCTTGGTGCAGTTTTATTATCCTTTCTCTCACCCAGCATTATGCTTTCTGCAGAAGTTTCTTTTCTGAGGCAGAGGAACAGCATGTTTGGGAAATATTTATTTCTTTTCTGTGAATAACTTGATCTTCATTTATATGACTGTAGTGAGGACTTTTATGCCTTAATGAACTAAACTAAAGAAATTATCTTGCTCATTACCTTTTGGAATAAATGACTGCTACTTCTGACTTAAAGTGTAAATCAGCCCAGAAATGTGAGTGCCTGAACTTGTTTATTGTGTGTGTACTCAGGTAATAGCTGCTGAAATTAAAAATTTTTGATGCTTGTCTCCATGAAAAAGTTGTTACAGTGATTTAAAGAGTTGATGGAAATAAATTGCTATTGTCTAGGTGGGGTGGCAGCAGCAGCCCTTCCTCGTGTGCCTCCTTGTGTCTCCCTTTCCTACCTCCCCCAAATGTACTCCCTCATCTTAACTTTGTCATTTTTAATTCTGTCCTATTGTTTCCATTGAGAGGGATTAGTGAAGATAAATTTTAGCTTTCCTAGCATTAACTTTAGCTTATATCTGTCACACGTTTCCTAGCTAAACTAAATACTGCCTTTTTTTTTTTTTTCCTGCCCTGTCACACTTCATTTGAAAGAACCAGTGTACCTAGAGCTGAGTACTGGGTTTTTAATGAGGAAAAAAAGATTAATAGTTTTATATTTTCAGAAGTTTGATATGTTTTGTTTTTTTATGCTGCTAGCCTTTGCTGATTGTCAGTGGCCATGGGAACAGTGCAGAGCTGTGGGCCCCTGTGTCTGGTGTTGCTTGCTGGAGGTGCAGCTGCCAACCCAGTGGCCTGGATGGTGACCTCACCTGGCTGCTGGGAACTTCCAGATAGTGCCAATTAGGCATGGAAGCAATTAAAATAATGTGCTTGGCACTGGTGAGGCCACNTGACAAGGACGTTGAGGGGCTGGCGTGTGTCCAGAGAAAAGGAATGGAGCTGGGGAAGAGGCTGGAGCACAATTCTGATGAGGGGCAGCTGGGGGGCTCAGCCTGGACAAAAGTTGTAAATTGGTTGGACTCACTTTTCGCTAGCTTTTAAACAAAACCAACCAAACAAAAAAACCACCAAACAAAACCCCCAACGTGGAAACACATCACCAAACAACTTGAAGTAAACTTAGCCTGTGTGTCCTGGCCAGTCAAGATCTGCATTACTGCATTTCTATGTTCCCAGAAAGGCAGTATGTTTATTATTTGCAGAGAGGAAGAACAGAAAATGGTAATTTATAGAAAAACTGCCTGTCTGCATCATGGCCTGTACACGTGTGAGAGTTGGAAGTTTTCTGCTGTTGTTTTAGGTACAGATTTTAACACAGCACTTGCATGCTCAATTGCTTTCCTGCCTTCTCTGACAGAGAGTACACAAATAATTGTTAAAATAGAGATTAAGATGATATTTAGGAGCATTTTTTGTTTCTGAATTTGACAGAATTGCTACATTTCATTTGCATATCCAGGTTTTCTTAGGTAGTGATTTCCTCCTGCGTGTAAGTAATGCTCTTAGCAGTGACAGTGCTTTGAACTGTCACTTCATCCCTCTTGAAGTTAATTACTCAAAAACTGGGGAGTGTTTCTATTTTTTAAATTTTTTAAAACCAGTTTCCTATCAAGCATCTCCCTCTGCTGAGGCTATCACTGAGGTAGGAATAAGTGCAGTAAAGTGCAGAGCAGATGAGCCTTTGATCATGTGGAAATGTGAGCGTGTGTTGGAGTTTGCACTGGCTGCACGAGGCTTACACCGCCGTGTTCCCGGGGTCCCTGGCTTGGGGGAGATTTGGGAAGCCCTTAGCAGGCTTGGCAGTAAAACCCAAATATCCTCTCAAGTCAGAGTGCTTTAAGTCTTTGCTCAGACTGCTTAGCAGGCACAGAAGGAGGGAGATAATATATTTTTAGCATTCAAATTCAAAGAGACCTTTCAATTAAAGGAATTCTTGACAATTTCAAGTGCTCTGTTCTTGGTGTGTTTGTACCAGATGATGAAGAATGGGATGGTTTTGATTTTTTTTTTCTTTTGGAGTAGAGGAAAACCTATCCTATTTAGTTTATATTGTGGCTGTTTAAAGCATCAAATACTCTGTATTTCCTGTTCTCAGTGTTCTCGGTATTTTCTTCAAAAGGATTAGAAAAATAGGCTTCTCATCCTGTGGTGTTGTGAGTAGGACACTGAATATACCAGAATTTAGATACCAGGAGGTTGCTTTCAAAATAGTTGCAGAGGATGGTCTGATTTTTGTGATTTAATAGCTCTCTACCTGGGAAGTTGTGCAGATTGTGAGGATTTTTCCTGCAGTTGGGAGCAATGAAACACAAAACTTGAAAGAGTTGTTGTATATATATATTTGAGAGAACATAAGTGTCACAGTTCAAGAGAGAACTCTGAAAAAACATGGTGTCATAGGGTAATTCAGATTGGAACTGTTCTTTGGAGGCCACCTAGTCCCACCTCCTGCTCAGGGCAGAGTTGGCCATGAGCCTATGGATCCCCATATCCAAGAGGATGTAATCATGGAATCCTTGAGTATTGCAGGATCTCTCTGGAGTGTCTGCATTTCATCTACTGCAGCTTTCTAGTTCGTGTTGAGGGATATGACACACAAGGCTGCATTTGTATTTATTGCATTTTAAAATGTGCCTTACAAAAGCTTCAGGTGATTTTTCTTTTAAGATTTGTATTATGTGTGATCAGAATTAAAGCCAGTACAGATTGAAGCAAGCATCTCCTTGGACTGTGTTCTGGGATTATGTGTAAAGTAGAGAAGTATTTATAGTTTTCCTTGGTGCCAACAATGCCTTCCTTGCTGACATTTTTTTGTGGAAAGATTTAGTAAGTTTAATAGTTACTGTGAAATACTTGTGTCTCCATTCTGTAAAGAATTGAATGAGATCTTTTTTTCTACTGGCATTTAAAAAAGCAGAAAAAAAGTGACTACTACAACAGAATTTTATTAATGAATGATTTACACTGGTTCCAGCTGTGACCATGTGATTAGTCCTTCACTGAGCAACAATGGGTATTTTCTTTCTGCTTTTATTTAATTTCCAAGAATGTGTCATCTGTTACATTAACTGCTGCCAGTATACCCCGTATAAACTGGTATTTTTTATTTCCCTGAAGCATAAGATGAATACCCACCCATATCCTTCTGGAGCTGGAGTTTTAAATGAATTGGGAATTTTATTGACTATATCTGATTCAGCAAGCCAAAATCATAAAAGTTAAAATATTTATTAAATGCACTAGACTGTAAGATGCCTTGCTCCTCAGTCGTGCAAAAGATAGATATTTTCACTTTTAAAATTCTATCTTAATATTTTATTACAGCAATACAACGTGTTATAGAGGTGGACAAGCCTGCAGATTGAAATGTGGATAGTCCAGATTGTTCCTTTCCCTCGACCATATGGTGTAGTTCTAAAAGCCTTTTGTACGCTGTCTGTTCAGTTAATTGTAAACTCTGTCTTTAACGTACCTTAAAAATGAGATATATGTGAACTAAAAGTCAGCATATCCTCTGCTAAGTAAAGTTTGCGTGAATAAATTGAAATTCACAGTCCTGGTCTCTTGGTAGATTTTCTTTCTGGGTGAATTTGAAAGTCTTTCACCGTTTCTTGGTAACGAATGTGAAGCCTGTGTGTGTGGAGAGACAGGTTTTTCCATTTCCTCCTCGGAAAGGGGGGGGAGATTTGAGGATATAATGAACATTTCATAATATTTTTGCTTGGCAGACAGCTCTGCCAGTGGGTGATGTGCAGGAACATCGAAGATTTCTGACAGATGGATGGTAGGACTGCTAATACACCTACACACGCTCCGGCGTCTGATGTTCCCAGTGTTGCTCTGATGCCCAAGAACCTCGTGCTCGTGCCTTGCTCTGATGTTGCCCAGTGAGAGCTTCAGAAGAGCAGAACCAACTTCCCTTCATACACCACAGAGAGAAGGGGTGATTTATTGTACTCCTCACAAAGCGTTTATTACGGAGGCAAATGGGTTTTTAACGTAATAAAGAGATAAAAAATTAATTGTTAGAGAGTTTCAGGAGCAATTTTGTCTTCTATTCTTTCATTGTGAACTATTTAAGAAAAGTGACTGTTTAGAATGCAGATAGGGTTGATATATCTAAAGGGGAGAACACAAAATGAGTAGGAGTCTGACTGAAACTAATTTTCTGTGGGTTCCATCCTGGATTTCAGCATTGAAGAGTGTTTGCTCTGTGGCAATTTCTGTGTGGCTTTGGAGATAAGAATCCACCAAAATTAAAAAAAGGAAAAGCCAAAACATTGGGAATCAAGCAAGAAGTAAATTACAGTAGTGGAGAGTGAGATTAATGTGCTGAGAGGCCTCTCATAATGAGACTTACTGATCTCTGCTGCATAGCTGAGGTTTTCTCAGGATTTCAGATACTTCTCTCAATGGCTGTATGCAGAGGAATTGGTAACCTTAGTGGATATTAAAAAGAAAAAAATGCAACTTTTTGTGCCTACAGAGGTTAAATAACCCCTGACTTTTGTGCATGCAGAAATGGAGAAAATTTTAGTATGTCGTCTCAAAATGGAAACAAATAGTAACCAATAGCCTGTTTATTTCTTTCCAGTATTTCGTATGCTTGTTATGAAATAATGTGAAAATGGTGAATTTAAATAATACGCTGGTAACTAAACAGCAAAAAGCTGTTGCAAAATTGTATTTTCCTTAACTGTTTTTTCATGCTCTTAGACAATCACAGAATGGTTTGGAAGGGACATCCCATTCCAACCCCCTGCCATGGGCAGGGACACTTTCCACTCTCTCAGGTTGCTCCAAGCCTTGTCCAGCCTGGCCTTGGACACTTCCAGGGATCCAGGGGCAGCCACAGCTGCTCTGGACAACCTGTGCCAGGGCCTCCCCACCCTCTCAGGGTGTGATTCCTTCCCAAAATCCCATCTAACCCCGCCCTTTGTCCATGTGAAGCCATTCCTCCCTGTCCAAAGTCCCCCTCCAGCTCCCTTGGAGCCCCTTTAGGCACTGAAAGGGGCACTGAGCTCTCTCCTGAGCCTTTTCCTCCCAAGGTTGAACACCCCCAGCTCTCTCAGCCTGTCATGATAAAACACTTTGTGTAGCAGGTTTTTCTGACGGGTCACCTTTGTGGGGTGATGGAAAAGGAGTAGATGGGTTTTGTGTGCTGCAGGGGCAGATACAGCTCCTGCTCAGCTGCAGTGTGTCTGTGGGGATGTGCTGTATCCACTGAACAGCAGATTCCATGAAACAAGTAGCATTTGGTACTTCTCTGGCTTTAGCATGAAAATCAGTGGGAGCAAGAAAGTGTCTGTGGGCAGAGCTTCTGCGTCTTGCAATTCAAGTAGTTCAGAAGCTTTAAAGTGCAAGAAATCACATGTAATGCTTAAAGAATCCAGCTGTAATTTTGAGAGCTGAAGGAGAAAACAGTGGCTGAACATTTATTGCAGCCTCCATATGATGAGAGCAAGTTCTCAGAGCCTGCAAGATGTTGCTTGCAGAGTATATGAATAACAGAGCTACCTATTTTTACTGTGCTCTGGCAAGTGTAGGCTCACTTCATTAGAGCAAGCAGTACAAACAAGATGTGCCAACTTGTGTGGTTTAAAAAAAAAGTCTAATTTAACTTTATATGCTGATTCTAAAATAAGAGAAATCAAGTCATAGAAAAATCATATGACTTCAAAAACATTTAACAGTTGTTTTGTAAAAAAAAAATCTTCTATCAACTTGTATTTTAATGCAAGTTTCTATTACTTCAGTTGTCTAAATGTCCATTCAGGAACATTTATTGTGCCACCTTACAGAACATCAGAGGTGGCCACTTTATAGAGGACAGATTTGTTAAATTTGTGAAAATACACAGGAAAGTGAAACTGGAGGTTAGACAAGGAAAATAAGGTGAGAGAACTGTGAAGCTTTTGCTTCTGAAACACTGAAGAAATGACTGTATTCAAACTGGAGATTTTCTAATAAGAAATATGGCAGAATGGGGAAAGAAAAGAGTGTTTGAGGTTGTGGACTGTCAGATGGAGGATGTGTTCATACACAGCTTGGAAGTAAGAGTAGTTTGTGACAGGAAAAATTGATGTGTGACCCATTAAGGCAGTAGTTGATGTGCTATTTGTAAGTCAATCCTGTGTCGATTTTGTTGTACCGTTAAGAAAAATTAAAGAAGAAAAAGATGGTGATGTAGGACTAAGGAAAGAGAAGTATAACATGAAGTAATGAAGAACAGGGAAAAAATAGAAATTGTTAGGAAATGCAAGTAAAAAGAGGAAATCAGGGATTCAGTTGCATGAGAAACAATTCATATGGTTTCAAGAAGTGTGAATTTTCCTTTTGAAGATGGAATTCATCAGCTATCCAGATGAAGAGGATACAATTTTGTCTCATTTTCATAATGAAATAATGGTAGTACAATCTGGGTAAAAGATGTATTTGTCTCTATTTTCTTAGAAGGGCTGATGCTAATGATAAATTGACACTGTTTTTCAGAATATTTTTCCTCACATGTGGCAAAGTGTCAAAGTCCTGCTGGTTTGAAAGAGAATGTGTAGTGTGGTGGCTGGGAGCAGGGACATAGGAGTCACTGCTCCTTTCTTCTGCTCTTGGTTTTACTGTAAAGCTACGGTGGGGAAATGGTGCAAATCACAATTTTTAATTCAGGTTTTCTCATCTGTAAAGCAGAGATAACAATACCTACCTACCTCACAGGAGCATTGCGAGGTTTAATTAATATTTGTTAAGCTCTTCAGCATTTTTGGATAAAAGCAGATAAATAAAACCTCTTGTTGTTAATAATGGGAAAACCCCAGGCTGAAGGTGTAGTATGAATTTGGGGTTGGAGGGAGGAGATAGAATAATTACAGTTTGTTGTTTAAAGCATATTTAGACAGAACAATTGACTGTGTTTGGTTAGAAGTTATATTTTTAGTTCTGTGTAAGAACCAAGCTTTTTCCTTACAAATTGCTGGTAATTTAAGCTTGTACACAGATCTAGTGTTTTGTTTTATTTTAGAATTATAGAATGGTTTGGGTTGTGAGGGACCTTAAAAGTGATGTATTTTCAGCCCCCTGCCATGGGCAGGGACACCTTCCACTCTCCCAGGTTGGTCCAAGCCCTGTCCAACCTGGCTGTGGACACGTCCAGGCTTGAGGCCTTTTAATACAGGTTAGGACTCCTTTGGCTTTGCAAAGTTGAGTAAATAATCTCTACTCCATTTTTGCTTCCACTGTAGGGTAAATTCCTTATAGTCTGCCTATATATATATGCACAAAAGCAAACCAAGTATTTCTCTGTCATCAAACACAGCATCAAGGTTTCTAGGACTGAAGTGTACAATTTAGAGGCTGTGGGCTTTGGAATAACAGGTCAGTAGGCAACAGTAGTAAGAAACAGATGAAGTTCTGTGTATGCATGAATGTGTCTCTACAGTATAATTTAAGCAACCCTGTAATATGGTCAGGAGGAAATTTTCGAAAAAAATCGTCGACAAAAGTAATTGAGTGAAATAGTGTTGAGTGATAAGAAAATCAGTGGGGGATTAACCTTGCTAAAGCTTGTTTCTGAAGCTTTTTTCCCTATTCAGATAGGATATAGTCAAAGTAACCATTCTTGTTACAGTCAAAGGAAACGCTGTGTGTATTCCCCAGCACATTTCTTAGAATCCACTGTGCCTGTAGACTCCAACTTTACAAACGTAGTGGTGTGTCAGCAACATCCCAGGTGTCATTATAAATGCCAGCAGTATGTAAGTGGTATTTGTAAATAAGCCCAAACAAGTGAAATGGTCTGTGTTAGTCAACCATTCTGCACCTTGGATACATTGAAGGCTGATGCTTGGTTGAGTAGCTAAACTAAATATCAAGTGGTGTTACACAGCTTGAAAAGAAACTCAGCTCTAAAGAGAAAAAGCAGACTTTTTTCTAAGTCATTCTGTTAATGCCCAAGGAGATGTTTCCGTGAGTGTTAAGAAACCAACTGTCTATAGACTCTAGGAAAAATGGTTTATGGATCTCTCTTGCCCATGCTCATTCAGAGCTTCAATGGGGAGGCAGAGTGCTGCAGCTCTGAAGAGTAGCTTGAATCATCTTGCATGAATATTGCTCTCTCCAAGGATATTGGCATGCAAAACAGATTCTGTTCATCTTAGAGGATGTTGAATGCACCTCACACATGGCTTCATAACCACTTTGAGATGAACAGGCAGAGTTTGGATTAGGTTCTTGTCAGTGGAAGCATGTGTGTGTGTGTGATCAATGCAGAGAGGTGGAAATAGTTCCTTTTTCTCAAAGCATTTGCTTGGTATTGCTTAATTTGGGTACCCTGTCTGTGTTTTTTTTTTCTACCATGTATATGTTCTGAAGGGAGCTTATTCTTCTCCCTCCTGCCCTTTCTGCTCCCTCATAATTATATTTTATCTTCAGTGGTCAAAGGGGGAGAGTGTCTTCCAGATTTGTTTCTGCCTTAAATGTGGGGCTAAATCAGTTTCATAAGCACCTTCAAGTATCTACTGCTGACAAAACTTTGTGGGATTAGTCTCTGCTTAAACACTGATGGGAAGATGGGATCTGAAGATGTTTGGAAAGATCTGCATCATTCACTCTATAGTAAGGCCCATGGAACACCTCTCTTGGCTTCAGATCCACATGATGATTTTTGAAAATCACAGCATAAATAGATAATTGAATATAGGTTTAATGTTGTCTCCATAACCAAAGCACCTCCGAATCTCTAGTCTGAGCTTACTCTCTTGTCAGTCTGAAACCATTCACTTTTGTCCTGTCCCTCCCTCCCTTGTCCCCAGTCGCTCTCCTGGAGCCCCTTTGGGCTCTGGAAGGGGCTCTGAGCTCTCCCTGGAACCTTCTCCTCTCCAGGTGAGCACCCCCAGCTCTCCCAGCCTGGCTCCAGCCCCTGAAGCATCCTCATGACCTCCTTTGGATGCACTCCAACAGGTCCATGTCCGTTGTACATGGAAAATAACCAGGAGTTTCAGCTGTAGCACTGCTGTGAGTCTGACTGCACGTGGAACACTGTTGTGAGGTCACACTGCCTTGATTACAGAGGTATTTCCAAATTCTCTGTGTGCTGTTGTTCTCCAGGCCTCCAAGAGCTGCTTATGGCTGCTGTGAATGCTCAGCTGGGGGTATTGCCAAGAATTTCCCAATGGCCAGAGTAACTGCACTACCCTGATGTCTTTAGTAGGAGTCAGAACAGATTTTTAACTTGCTGGCAAAGCCTGTGATATTTGTGGCTTTGAAATGAAGAAGTGGGAATATTAAGCACAGACCTTGAGTGTGTGAGGTGTGAGCGGTTTCTTGCGTTGCCTTGTAATGGTATTTCTGGGATTTTTATCAGCAGTGTCAGCAAGAGCACCTACTAATAGCCAGCTAAACTTTAAATAGTTTGGATCTTCCAGTAACGACCTTAAAATAGTTCCTCCAGCTCTGAGCCCTGCAGTGAATTTGTTTTGTTCTCTGCACCCCTGTAGTCATGGACTTTATAAACCACACTTAATGTTCCTGAGCTCCCAATCCTGGAAGTGTTCAAGGCCAGGCTGGGTGGGGAGCAGTCTGCTCTAGTGTGAGGTGTCCTTGCCTGCAGGGTTGGAACAAGATAACCTCTTAAAGTCTCCTCAAACTCCGACTATTCAGTGATTCTTAGTGTTGTACCAGAGTGTGGGAGGGGTGTGCCAGGTTCTGCAGGTGCTGTGATGGTGCAAGTGGAAGGAGCTGATAAGTGACAGCATAATTTCAGTTTTGTTGAGCAGGATGTTTTATTTTGATAAGGATTTTCAGGTTTTGAAGAAAAGTTTTTTGAGTGTGGCTGTGCTTGCTCAAGCACAGTAAATAGCTTTCAGACTCTCTTTTCAGATAGGTGCAGAAATGATTCCCAAGTGACCCTAAAGCTGAAATCCTAAGTGAGTTATACTGATACATTCATGATTTATAGTGAAGTCAAATTTAAAAAAATCCCTATTTTTAATTCTTTTTGTTAAAGGCTACAGTGCTGATCGTGGGTTATAGCCAGATTTTCTTATGTGCAATAAAAGCCAAGTTTTTAAGGCCCAGGCTTTTTTGAGCATGATGATTATAATGGCACTTCTCAGCCATCTGAGAAACTTCAAGGAAAAAATTTACATCTTGATGTCCTCTGTGAGTGTCCTTGCCTTGCTTTATCTGTGGCCCTGTTAAAAAGGGCCACACTTGTTTTGTGTCTGTTAGGGTCTCCCCCAGACATGAATATTTATTTGCTTTGCAATATCTGTTTTGAAAACATCAGCTCAGAACCTAAACTTGTTTACAAAACAACCAAAATAACCTTCCAAAACAGATTGTTTTGAGATGCTTGTGTATCGCTTTTATTCATGGAAAACAAATATTTCCTGCAATGCTCACCATTTCAATTGGCAGATGATACCAGACATGTTTATTTAACTTGTGTCAGTGTTTTTCAGCTTTCTGCAATGTGTGTATCCATAGATACTTCCCAGTGGAGGAGGCAGACCCCTTAACTTTCTGATACTTGTGAAGTAAAATAAAATGTATGAATACACTTTCCTTCATTGCTTTAAGCCAATCCTTGAAGTATTTTGCAAGCTCTGCAGACAAGAGGATGGAAAGAAGTGACTTAAGTCATTAAATGTACTATTCTTGGGTCAGCAGAGATGCTGGGGAACACTTGCAGTGAGCTGTCAGAAAGCATTTTGGCCAGAATCTGGAGCCTTTAATATTTCTAGAGCCCTTTCAGAGGGCTTAGTCAAAGCCTGGTAGGGAAATTATTTACAGGAAACAGGGTGCTGCACCACTAAATCAAATTGGCATCTCCTATTGTGCTGGATTTATAAATTGATGTGGGTAACATGTCATCTGCACGTCAAGTTGTAAATAGCATATAAATATTGTTAACGTGGAAAAATATGTTTAGTGCTGTATGAAGCCCTCATTCAGTATTGTGTGATGTTTGCTATTGACTCTGAGAGCTTTTGAGGGGTTTCTAAAAGCCATAACGTGGTGCTGACTACACAGAAGTTAATGAGAGGTATTTCTGTTCTCATGGCTTTATAGCATGAAGCCCTGGTTGAGCTTTCTCCTGAGGTGAAAAGAGTTGGGCAGGTGAAAGACCAAAAAAGTATTTCATCTGTTGAATTTTAGTACTTAAGGTTTAAAAGTGACAACTTGTTTGTACAAGTAGCATTTCAACCTTGAAGTTACTTAGTGAATCCCAGGAGCATCATACCCACACTGCTGTAGAGATCTAGTACTTAAATGTTGTGTCTTAGGAACAAACAATAACTTGATAATTTATTCTCTTCCCTTGGTGAAGGATTTCATAGGTTGGCAAAATTCTTGTGATTTTCCTTTTTATATTGTTTTAGTTGCAGATCTTAAGGTGAAAAACATTTGGCTCCCCTTTTGAAGTCTATTTTTCATCATGGTTGAAATAAATTTTTTTTACTGACGTATCTTGTGAACTTTGCATCACAGAACGGTTTGGGTTGGAAGAGACCTTAAAGCTGATCCTGTTCCCACTCCCTGCTGTAGGCAGGATACCTTCCACTGTCCCAGGTTGCTCCAAGACCTGTCCAGCCAGGCCTTGGACACTTCCAGGGATCCAGGGGCAGCCACAGCTTCTCTGGGCAACCTGTGCCAGGGCCTCCCCACCTCACAGGGTGGAATTTTGTCCTCATATCTCATCTAATTCTCTCAGTGTGAATCTGTTCCTTGTGTCCTGTGCTTCCATCCCTTATCCCAAGTCCCTCTCCAGCTCTCCTGGAGCCCCTTTAGGCACTGGAAGGGGCTCTGAGCTCTCCCTGGAGATTTCTCTGCCCCAGCTCTCACAGCTGGGCTTTGCCAAGTTCACAACTCTCTCATGCCATGGACTCTAGAGCTGGATGCAGCTTTGCAGTTGGATCTCGTGGGAGCAGAGGGGCAGAATCCCCTCCCTCAACCTGCTGCCCCCTTGGCTTTGGATGCAGCCCAGGACAGAGATGGCTTTCTGGCCACCTGCCCTCAGAATTGCTCCTGTGTGTGGGACCCCTCCCTGATTTCACAGCAGAACTCCAATTGACAGTAGATCTCATTCCATCCTTTTCGTGGACTCAAGGTGTGACTGAAGATGCAGATCCTTTCATCACATATTCAGAGGGATACCTTCTGACTGCAAAAGAAATCTGGCTTGTGCCCACTCAAGTGTTGCTGCCAAACATCTCAGGCTACCAAGCCTAATGTTTAAATTAACTCTTGCAATTCCAGCTTTTGTTTTGTTGTAAACAAGAACAGTTTAATTCCTCAATCCCAAATTCTATTGACATGAGAGTGATTTGGTCTTCATTTAGCATTTTGATACTTCAAATTTGCTGGGGGAAACAAATCAACTTTTTGATGTAGGGTGATTTTTATTACCTCACATAGTGACTAATGATGGCTTCTAGCAAGTGCTTTGTCTTTTATTCAATCAGCTAATATGAACTGTAGACTGTGACTTTCAAATGAAATTAGTTAAAATATTTGTGACTTTTAAAAAATGAATAAATATGTTCTTTAAACTGGCCATGAATGCACATTGTAATTCTTACCTTCTGTACAGAAACTGGTCTGAAGCTCAGTGTGTGGAGCACATTTCTCATCATATTCCTAATAAATCGGAAGAATCTCAAAGTGCCAGCCCATTATTACCAGACTGGGACTTTTTCTATAATAGGGAACTAGCAACTAATATGTCTCCTGTCAAGTTTAAAAATAGTGCTACATCTCCCATTACCACACCTATTAGTTCCCTCTCCTCTCAGAGATACTCTAAATCAAGGATCCTTCATCTATTTAAACCTAATGTAAGCCTTCAGCATCATCAGTGCTATCAAATCTATAGTCATAGGTGCAGCACTGGAAATGTTGAGTCCTGTAAAGTGAGTTGATCCTTCAGGTGCTGTAAACATGCTGCAAATAAGTTGGATAAAGCCAACATATTTAACAACTGTAGCAGTCTTTGTTAAAATCCATTTTCATTTTTCCAGGCTTCTGAATTACATGGCAAATGGGAGCTTATAATTAACTGTTAAATCAGAATAACTAATTTTCTCTCACATCCAATTGCAAACCTGGCATACTCTCATATGTGGTTATATTCTCATGCTAGAGCTGTTTTTTTTTTTTTTTTGATTTTACTTTGTTAAAAAAAAATTCCTGTTAGTGGTGGAAGAGCTCCTGAAAATAATATAAAACTTCTTGTGAAGATAATTATTTAATATCTTCTGCTCTGCATCATATTCATGTCAACTTCTGTAAATCCATTTGGACCCTTAAAGGGAGGAGACAGAGGAACAAACCCTGTGGAAGAGTTAATTGGGTTTGCTGCTGATGGGTGATGGTGGCTGTAGTTGTTTCCCTGGCAGAGCATGGCCCTGGTTTTCCATCACACCTTTTCTGTGTCTCTTTCCCTTCTGCCTTGCCTTTCTTTGGAAGAAAATTTTATCCTAATTAAATATTAACAAGGCTTCATTTGCCTTTGTTAATCTGAATTTGTGAAAATAGGTTACAGAGTACTGAGTATCCCTCATCCCCTGTCCTGAGTAGTATTTAGTCCCGTGTATACAATTTAGGAGGTCAATTAGACACAAAGAAACCAAGTTGCATGTTGTAATTGCCATTCCTGGTTGAGGATCAGCACATCAGTCAGGGAAATTTCCCTGAAAATGTATCTTTGGAGTGCTGTGCTCCAAGGGGGAATGGAGGCTTCCCCACAGAGGTAGCCTTGGCTCTTGTGGTTTTGAGTTAACCATAAATGAGATGCACAGATGTTTTTCTCCACTGGAAAAAAAGTATGAATTGCAATAATTTATTCAGTATAGATTAAGATCTTCAAAGATGTTGATTGAGGATGGCTAGAAGTATAGATGCAAAGTATTTATAACAGTCTCAGACTGTGTCAGGGAAGAAGGTGAAAAGAAAATTCTAGGGATTAATTTTTTTTTTTTGCTTTTCTGTAGCTGGAAAAAAACCAAATTTAATTTACAACAGAAAATTATGAAGATCATTAGTGCCTTTGCCTAGATAAAATAGTAAAACAATTTAAATTCTGAGTTTTAAAATGCATACACTGCATATGCATTAACAACTTTTTCCTAAGGATTTGTGGCAATATTTTTAACTTAGCATTCACAGGGTAATGTGCAGATTTTACAGCATGTTACTTTCTAAATGCATAAACTCTAAAAGGAGCCTTTACTGTCCCTTGTGTCAGGGTGTCTCTGGATTGATAGCCGTGGGACATCTTAAGACTCTTAACTTCCAATTCCTGCTGCTCCATCTCAGGGCTGAAAACACAGATATAAGAACTGAACCTGGCAGTCCTCACATTTCACGTAAGATCAAACCAATTCTTTAAAAATTACATTGTTTGCAGTTCTGATTGCATCACAGAATCACTGGATGGTTTGGATTGGAAGGGACCTTAAACCTCATCCAATGCCACCCCCTGCCATGGGCAGGGACACCTTCCACTGTCCCAGGTTGCTCCAAGCTCAACCTGACCTTGGACACTTCCAGGGATCCAGGGACAGCCACAGCTTCTCTGGGCACCCTGTGCTGGGGCCTCCCCATCTTCCCACCATCACAGGGAAGAATTTCCTCCTAATTTCTGATCTAAACCTACGTTTCTTCAGTTTAAACCCATTCCCCTTGTTCTGCTGCTCCCTGCCCTTGTATGTGTAAATCATAAGCACAGTAAAAATGAGTTGTGGTATTTTAGTGAAACCAAAGCAGGCTGGGCAATCCATGCATGTTTCATTCCCTGCTGCCTCCAGGTAGATTTTGACGTTCTGTAGGTGCTTGCAAGTCTCAGGTTGTGTGCATGGCCCAGACTGTGGTTTATGAGTTTCACTTGTAAGTTAATGTTACTGCTGCTCAGCCATCCAAATACAGGGGAATGATTTTGGCTTACCATGTTCTCAAAAGAAGTGGAGGATTTCTTGCTTTTTCCAGTTGATTTATATAAAAGATAAATTGTCGTTCTCGCTTATGCAGTTTGGTAATGACAAACCTCAGAACCGGTACTTTTGTGTGATCTAAATACGAGTTAAATTTTGGTCAAACCTTAAGATGTGATTGTGTTTAAGGTACAGCTTTGGGGTTTCGATGAGTCACTGTCATGAGTGGGAGGGCGGTGCAGGCTCTTTCAGTCTCTGTGTGTGTGTATTTACAGCACATCCCCTCTTCAGGTAGGGATGGGAGGGAGAAGGGGCAGAGGAGGAAAGGTACAACCCTCAATAGTCCTTTGGAAAATCGCATTTTATCGCAACGTGGAACGTGGAGATTTTTTGCCTTTCTCAGCCATCACAGCGTGTTTATGTGAAAGCATCAAAGGTTTAAGAATGCTGATGTCCACAGGTCGTACCTGGTGGGTTTTGCAGTGGGTTGAGTTACGAGACACTGAACCGCGTGTGCTCGGATATGGCGGCGGAATAAATTTCTCATGCGTGTGGGACTGTGACGGTTAAAACAATCATTACTGAAACCATATACCTTATTTCCTGTAACTAATAGCAGACCTCTACCTGTGGAATATATTAACAATTATTCTATTGGGTTTGGAAGGTTGCTCAGCTGTTTTGTTGGACAGATATTTAGACGTGGTCTGTAATTTATGTTGTCTGAGTACGTCAATGAACAGAGCTAATTATGGCTTCCTGGTGTGAGCTGTGCTGGTGTTTGTGAAACCACACTTCTGCATGTAAGACAGAGTGAACGTGTGTTCTTTAATAAATTGTGGAAAATGATGGGTTTTCTCTGCCTAGGTTGGTTAACAAAAATACCTAAGTTGCCGTTCACCTAGAGTTTAAAAAGAAGCCATGGTTTTGTGGCTGGTTGAGCAGTTAATTCTCCCGTGCCTTTAAAGTAAATTTTTATTTATTACTCTGTATAGTACTCAGACTTCCTTTTGAAAGGAAATTATTGGTTCAAACAGCAGTGGCCCTTTCAGGGACTTCATCACTTGCCGTGTTTCAGTGTGGGGTAGAAGCAGCAGCAAGTGACAAAAATCCTGGCTGAATGTCACTGTGAGCTCCTGGCTTTGAGACAGCACCTAATTACCCACCTACACTTCTCAGTACTTCAATATACCTCTGTATTAGTCGTGTCATTTTGACACTGTTACCACTTTGAAGGATTTTTTTTTTTTTTCAGATGTGTAATGTGTATCCTGAGGAATGTGCTGCTCTGTATGGTAAAGACAGAGTAGGAAATTTTCAAAGGAAAGGATCCTGCAGCCGTGTGGATGGGGTTGAGCTGTTTGAGGAACACCCAGGATTGCTGGCTCCAGAGAGGAAATACTGTAATGAGAAAGGGGAAGCAGTTCTGTTTTTCTAATATTTGTTATTTTCTTTGAAATGGGGAAAAGAATACCTGGAGTGATTTATATTTAATTGAGGATTGCATTCCATCAGATACGGTGAATGTTCTCAGGCCATTTATCAGCTGTGTCTTTTGGAGACCTCTGAGGAGTTTATGGTACATATTTACCTTAACTTGGCTGGGTCAAGGGAAATAAAGCAAAAATAATAGCTGTTATTTTTGTATGTGAACAAAACTGGAAGTCATGTGGGTGAAATATGAGCCAAACGACCGTGTCCTACCTCCTCTGTGTCTTTGTAAGTACAAGAAATTATTAGTAATATATAATATAATTTCCTCAGTATTATCAGTGTATCTTTTAAAAACAGAAGTTTTATTGACTTTTTAGTAGCTTCATCTTAGTCATGTCCTGAAGTGAATGTGACATATATTGTAGTGCCATTATCCTTTAGTAGTATCATATGTAGGTAGCATCTTACTTAAAAAAAAACAAACAGCAACAAAGAATAAAATAAACCATATAGTGCTTCTTAAACAACACTATAACATTTTTTGCTAAATTGAATTTGGTGTATATTGCTGGTAAGGTACAGAGATCACACAACACAGTCCTACAAGTGCTAGTGACGATTTTAATAAGCAGTACCTACGTTTTTTGGGGCGAGTGAGTTTTGTAAGAAAACCTTGGAGGTTCAGGTCGTCTCTGAAAAAAATGTGTCATTGCTGATTGTCATCCTCACGGGCTGCTGCCACGGGGTCTATGAGTGTTATTGTGAAGAATTACATATCAAGAGCTATCTTAACACCCACTTCAAAACACATCCATGATTTCAACCCAGTTTCCCAATGTAAATAGCCAATAGGAATTTATTGTATGGCGATACTTGTGTAGTGTTTGCATCATGCATTTTCACTAATAAAGGCAGGTAAATGCAGAATAATTAGCTGAATGTCAGGGTCTCTAAGCAGGAGGAAACATGAGGGCTAAACATTACCGTCAGCACGTACAGTCATTCTCTGTTCCTGTGAGGGATGTACAGTGAAAACTGGTGCAAAATAAAACCAAAGAGCACAGTGTGGGTTCAGCTAAACCTGGTGATAAAACCAGTTTCAGAACTAGTCTGGTGAAGTGTGATTTGATCAGATGCTTCATGAACAAATTGCTTTATTACTGATACTGCTAATGATTTGTAAATTAGTTGCAAGCCTCCCCAAGTGACTGACTCAGTGGCATTTACCAACTTTTCACATACTCCTGTTTTTAGGGGCTGAATTTATAAAATGCTTCCCTTTAGTCCCTTGATTTAAATTTTCGGTGACATTTGATGACAAGCATAGCGTGATTAATTACAAATTGTTCTTTAGGTGAATAGTGCAGATTCTAAACCACAGCTTGTGTTTTTATAGCAGTTATTACCCTTCAGGCTTTAAAAGGGCTTTGGAGGAGAGAGTATGATTTTGGTTACATCATTGAAAATTCAGAAAACGTCAGTGATCTCAAAAGTGTGATTTTTTTGAAATTAGGTCAGTGGAAAAGAGATCAGAAACTGCTTTGCTACCTGAAAAGAAGCAAGCTCCAAAATGGAGTGAAGTATCTGCTTCCATATGGCTTTCCTTTTGATTTTGCAAAGAACATATTTGTTAAAACAAGTAATTTATTTGAAATATTATGGGGGAGTGAATAATAAAGCAAATGATAACCTGAATCAAGGCTGGATTAGGATAAGAAAGTTGGAGCATTTTTCTCTTGCTGATTGTTCTGTAATGACCCAGAAGCTCTACATCAGCATTTCAAGTGGCATCGTAGTGGGCCAACAACAAAAAGCTACCTAAAGGTTTCTTATGTTTTGTCTCCCAATTAAAGTGAATCAGTGTTTGGATTTTTGTTGCTGGTTAACTGATCTTTTGAAAGCTATAGTGCACTTTTTTTTTTGTTTTCTGCCCTCTGATTACAGAATACATAACATTTTTAACCTGATCTTGAACTAAATTTCTCAGCTACGGTTGAGATGATGATGGAGATTTTCAGGAGAGTATGTAGTTCTCTGTTGAATTTTCGCTTCTTGTCACCAGAGGTTTTGGTAAGATAAGAATTACAGTCTGAAACCATTAGAAATTGCAGGTCAGGAAATGGGTAAGGTCTTGCAGTGTACAGTGTCAAACACGAGTGCCGAGTAACTGAGTTTAGCAGGGAGTCCGTCATTCATAGGGAGCGTTGAGAGGGAAACAATCAGAGAGGTGTTTGTGGATGGTGAACACCTTTCAGGATTTTGCCTTCAGCTTTTGCTTGTGGTGGCTTTGCTCGAAGCATGTGAAAAGCAGCTTTTGAGTACCCCAAGGGTGTGACTCATGAGGGCGATGAGCAATAGTCACCGGGTTTTCGTCTGTCCCCTCGCCTTGGGCAGCACATTCTGCATCCTGTTTGTGAGCAGCTCTGTGGCTTTTTGTCTCAGAGCTTCCTTGAGCCTCCTCTAGTGTTCTCTTCCACCCACTTTGGAGTGTTGAGATGAAATAAGATGCTTTACATCTCCTGCTGTTGCTGGCGTTGTGATCCCAGCTCCCAGCAATGCAGGAGGGTGTCCTGGGGGATGTCCCAGCTGCATCTCCCCAAGCTGCTCTCTGCCTTTAAGTCTCTTACCCAGATCACTGTTACTGGCAACTGTTCTTGCTCTTTAATTTTCTCTGCCACCAGGAAAAGGAGGGAAGCCTATATAAGAATGAATAAACTACATCCTAAGTTATGCTATAATTGACCATATTAGGGAGTTAGTGAGTAAAGTAAAGCTGTTTTTAAATATCTGATTGAAAACAAACGCATAAATTCAAAATACAGTGTGTTCCTAAGTCTTGTATATTTTTATTCATTTAAAATTTACAGAAAGGTCAAAATAATCTAGTCATCATAATTGCTAAGTAGCCTTTTCTGAAGTAAACTCATTAATATAATATTAAGGATTATATTACGAGGCCTTGCAGTATATTTCTTCTTCTTCCAATATAATTTTCTTGAGAAGAAATAATAATAAAGGTACATTTCTAAAGTAAAATACTTTTCTCTTTTTGTTTTCAGATTTCAGGCAGTTCTGAAGTACTTGGAAAATGAGTGTCCTTCTCATTGAACCCTTTTATGGTGGCTCCCACAAACAGCTGATGGATCTTCTCCAGGAAGAGCTGCAAGAAGATTGTGTCCTCTGCACACTCCCAGCCAAGAAGTGGCACTGGAAGGCACGGACTTCTGCTCTTTATTTCATGCAAACAGTGCCAACAAGTTCTGATTACAGGTAACCAAGAGATAGAATAATTTCTCAACTCAAATTGCACAGGTGCCTTCAACCAGGTCTCTTGACCTTACTCCTTGTGTGTATGTGGGAGAAATTAGGGACTTGCAGTGGGCAGCATAGATTTTTTTCTTCTTGGGGTATAACTGAGAAATTATATTCTTTATTTAGAATTTCCTAGGCTGTTTTTTTTCTTGCATCTCCAGTCCGTGAGAGTCTCTCATATCTGTGTACCTGATGTCTATACATGTTTGTGTATCTCTTATTTGAAATTTATCATGTAACTCAGTCATTCTGAAAGGTTTAAACTGTGCTTCACAGATTAGGCTGGGAGATGGCACAGATGTGAGCACTGCAGGCTTCCTCATGTGCTCTCCCATGTGTCTGTTAGCAAGTCTGATTTATCAGTGTCCTGCTCAGGCTGACCTGGAGGATTAAGGGGGCAATTTTATCTTAATGATGGTCCAGTTCAGTAACACGCCAGCAACTATGGGTGTCAATTTTACATTTATGTAAATGGCAAATTTCCATCAGCTAGAACCTGGGCTGATAAAAACGGGCAATTTAGGTCAACAAGATTGCTATCACGTGGTGAGAATCAGCCCCTCCAGAGCCAAGCTGTCTCTGAACCCAGCAGTTTTGCTTGGCCTACCTGATCAGATGAGATGTGGGGAGGTGATTGTCTGGAGCAGTGAGATAGAGCTTTGCTCACAGCATGCAGAACATTGTGTGGGGACTGTGCACCTTCATGGGGAGAGACTGTTCGTGCACAGGGTTCTTTGAGTGCAAGCAGCTGCAGGATGAGCTTCAGGAGCACTCTGAGCACACCTGAATGCTGTGCCTACGAGTCACAGTTCAGAACTGGGTCTGGTATTTTTCACTATGAGCGAGTAGGTGCTTCCTGAAGAAGGAATATAATTTTTCAAGAGTAGATTTGTGCTGTAGAAGACTGCATTTGCTCAGTGTTACCCAGCACGATATCTAAGCCATCTTGGAACACATATTGAGTAAATGTACACCTTTCCTGTGCCTGCTTTTGGCTCCCATTTAAAATAATCTCCCACCCCAAGCCAAACGTTATAATTAATTTTCCCCATTTTGTCTTGTGCGAGGCATTTAGCGTTGGTTTCCTCTTGCTTTCTTTTTGCAGCAGTTTTGTTTTGGAGGAGTGTACATGACAAACTGTTATGTAAATTTGTCTTGTATCACAACCACATCCTCCAACGCATCACAATGTTATCTGTGTTCCTTCAAGGTCAGCAGCCCAAGCTGTCCAGCACTAACTGCATTAAACTAATCAGACATCACTCATAGACATACACTTCATTAGTTTAACTTACAGT
Source organism: Polioptila caerulea (assembly GCA_013397295.1). NCBI lineage: Eukaryota > Metazoa > Chordata > Aves > Passeriformes > Certhiidae > Polioptila > Polioptila caerulea. The sequence continues at coordinate 263,909 of VYXF01001947.1, forward strand.
TACATTGACCTAAGATAACTTAACTCCAATTTGTCAAGTAACCCACATCTTGGGGAAAGGGGGAGGGAGCGCTGACAAAAAAGAAAAACAAAAAACCAGCAAAATCCCACAAAAAACCCAACAACCCAACAAAAAAACCTCAACCCAGCAGCCTGAAAACTCACTTGAAGTTAATAAACTTGCAATCTGTCATAGACTTATGTGCAAATACAACCTTTACTGACAGCAGATAAATCTGATCTAACCAATGGAGCATCTTAAAGAGAGGAAAGCATTTTCTTTGCTGGTGCTGTTCGGGTTGGAGCAGAGGGAATCAAACAGTCAAAGTTGACAAAGATGCGATGGTTAAAATAGAATTTGTACCTTGTCCTCGCAGGCAGCATAAAATTTTAGGATCACAGGCTGATATGGCTGGTGAGAGACAAACTGATTAGAGGTACCTTCTACTTTACTTGCACTTTTTTAATGTTTGTTTTGTAATTGAATGTTTCGATTATTTAATTAAATTGAAAGTATAAGTGCATCAGATTCAACCTAGTAAGGATGATTACTCTCCTATTAGAAAAAACGTTTATAAAAATTAATTTTAGCTCTGTTATTTCTAAGCTTTCTAATAACCACTGAAAATCAGCTTCCCAGGTAGTAGACAAAATTGCAAAGACAAAATTCCATTGCAAAATGGCAATACTGCATGTTTGGAATTGCACGTTTAAATATTTCAACCTTCTTGTGAGGTAGTGGAAAATACCAAATTTGCATTACTTATAATAATGACATTATTTACAGAAAAAATCCCTTTCTAAGTGCTTTCCATAAATGTGACATTTCGTAAATACCTTGTTTTTATTTGTATGTTTAGTAGTGCAAAAAGGTCACGGATACTTCAAGTGCAAACACTTGTGATAACGGAGCTGCCTTACGAAATCTTTATGTTCAAACTGTACTTTATTTCAAGATCCTGGTGTGAGAAGCAATACTGATGCTCTCGAGTCTGATGTTAGATACATTTTAGAGAATTAGTATAGATGTGTTTTAAAAGACTTAGACTTCATATAAGCTGATTTTTGGACAGTTTGTTGGTTTAAATGTGATGCTCAGCAAGTTAAAGAATGGTCTTAAATGCTTTTGGAACAAAGGATGCAGTGAAGAGCCGTAGATGTTAAATTCAGACACTCTGCAGTGAGCACAGAGTTTCTGTGGTGAACTTGCTAATTGTTTTATCAGAGAACAGACGTGTCCTCCCCTGAGCACGAACTAAAGCTGAGCTGGTAACGAGCAGGGCAGTTATTGTTTCTCTTGTGAACTGTACGGCCGCTCTCTCGGTGTGCAGTAACGTTGTGTTCCCAAGAACGTGGAGATCTCCCCGGGATGGTCACAGGGAGAGGGTGTCCTCTCTCCACAGGGAACACACAGAGCTGGTACAGGAGATATCAGACACTCGGTGCTTGGTCTGCAGCACTGCCTGCTTTTATATTAATTCCCTAATGCAAAGTCCGTGCTGCATTTCTCCAGAAAAGTTTTGCTTTTCTGTTTGCTTGGCTTTGTTGAGCAATGTGTTAGACCAGCTCAGGTTTTCCTTCATCTCCTGAGAGGAGCACGGGAGCCCTGAGGAATGGGAAGCCCAAGCATGCAGAGTTCCTTCAACTTAGAAGGCCAGAAGGAGAATTTAAAGGTGGATCGCTTTCCTAGAGATTGTGAAATGATCCCACAGATTGATGTGCAGCAGCCACAGATTGAGTTTTAATTGCTGTAGAGCCACAGATGATTTTTTCCTTAATTGGAAAGAAGATGTTTGGACGTTGCGTTGGTACAAGGATTTTCATTCTTGTGGTGGCAATTTCTGAATCACAGCATTTGAAATGCACTGAAAAAGGGAGGAATTACTGTCTGCTTTCTCTAGACAAGGTTCTCAACCATCTGAGAGTTTTCTTAGCAGTTGGTGGGATATTATCTCCTTCATTCCAGGGATTTGGAAGGTCCAACAGAGCCTCTTCAAGCTGCTGGCACTCTGCAGAGCTGCTGTGCTTATTGCTTTGTCTTCCAACTTCCTTCAGACAGTTTCAGCTCCTTGATAAATGTGGGGGTCTGATATTTAGCCTAAAGTTGTTTTCCATAGCACACAGCGACTATTCTGTAATTCTAGAAAGCATGTTAAAAAAGAAATTTGTTAGCCTTTTTAAAATTCTTAATTTAAGGCAAGTTCTCAAATTTGAAATTACCATTGCATAATTTAATGAAAAACAAAAAGGCTTTTCTTTTTTCTGTAATTATTTTCTTTATTACAGTGAACAATCTGTTAAATCACAGACAGCAAAACTCTGGTATGACATATTAGATGAAAGGAATTTATATTTTTGGAGCTATCCTCTACAGAAAGTAATTCAATCTCCAAAAAGTTAATAGCATAAGACTGTAAAACAGAGCAACTAAATTCAGTGTAGCTTCCAGTGTGTTTTAATAGTGCTGCTAGATTATTTTAAATATATATATATAAATATTATGTATAACATTCAGTATTGCCCCCCAGGTAGCTGTTCATATGAATAAAGATTTTATTTGTAACAGATTCTAGCCCTGAAATACCCCTAGGGTAAATGTTAGCATATATATACCCCTTGATATCTGACAACTATATTTTAGAGACAAATTCTGTGCTTTTTACATTATACAAAAGAGAAAACAAATTATTGTTTCCAATTAATAGAGCCCTGAAAAAAAAAATCCCAACCTGGGGGTGCTGTTCAGCAAAGGAGAGTATATTTCAACAGTATATAATGTAGATGTGGTTGTTTCTTGATTTTGGTGTTGTTGTTTTTTTTTTTTTTTTAATTTTTTTTTTAAATCTTTCTAA
>VYXF01001947.1:266959-281159 GCA_013397295.1 Polioptila caerulea
TTAAATATTCTATTAAAATCTGCTAGATTTAAGACTGTTTCAGATCTGATGCTTTTGTTCTATTCTATAAGGAGAAAATGCATTATTATAGAGTGAATTCTTTGTTAAATGGTGGGCTCTCTCCCCTAAATATCTTAAAAAAAGCAACCATTTATTTTTTTTTTTTTTCCAGTGAGTAGTTCAGTCCTGCTGAAAACATAATACTGTGTGGGTGTGTAACCATTTGCAAGCTTGAGGATTTAACTGTTTTCTACATACTTTGTTTTCAGAAACATTCCTGCATGCCCTAGAGAAGGTGTTTGAGGATGTGACTCAAAGCAGGGCAGGGCAAATTTCATTAAATCTGAATACATAGATACCCATTTGTGCTGGAATCATTCCTGCCCGTTTACATCTTTCTGTGAAATACTGGAAATGTTTATATAATCTTTGTAGGAGCTACAATAATTTGTCCTGCATTAGAGGCCTTCCTGGAATTTGGCCCTCATAATGCTCAGGTAAGGAATGAAGAAATTGCATGCATAGGTAGTACATTAGTTAAAAGGAAGATAACCAATTACATACAAATTAAAAAAAAAAGGAAAAGATTCTGATACTGTTTGGAATTTTTTGGGCATATTTTATGGTGCTTGCTTCTATATATAAACCTCATTCATAGCATTAGCTACTAAGAGTGTGTATTTTGATGTCACTGCTCAAATTCACTGCATTTGAAGATAGGACGTGTCTCATCTCTTTGGAATTACTGAATAATTTTCTATCCAGAGGTGGTCTTGGTTTCACCCCATGTCTTTGATGCTCTGTGTGTTTTAATTGTGTGGGGCACAGTGGAATGCGCTCCTGGAGAGGAAGGGAACGTGCTCCTTGTGCTTTGATGAGCTGATGTAAAGGCATGAATATATAAGGTAACTAAATGTGATATCCAGCATCCCATAAAGACAGGATTCAGGTCTCCTAGAAACACACGGTCACAGACTGGTTTGGGCTGGAGGTGGTGACCACTGGAGGTGGTGACCGTGTCGTTCCAGCCCTTCTGCCCTGGGCAGGGCACCTTCCACTAGACCAGGTTTCTCCAAGCCCTTTCCAAGCTGACCTCAAACACTTCTTTGATTAAAAATACCACGTGGGTGTAGCTCACTGGTGGGTACAAATCTCCACATTCTCACCTTGTTGTGGAGGTGCCCCAAAGAAGGTGTAGGAACCCTTGCTTCACCCTGCGCTCTGCTTTTCTGCTCCCTCACTGAACAAAGGGTCATTACTCCTTTAATTTCATTAGTGCTAAACTTGCTGGCGTTTTTTTCCCCCCTGAACAATCCGTTCTGAGTTCACCCAGGTTAGTTCACACGGGCTGGTGCAAAGGCACCCACGTTTGTCCTGCCCACGCTCCGAGGGAGCTGGCTGGGAGCTCGCTCGGCTCTGGGGGCCAGATGGCCGTCCTAGCACCACGTTGAGCCTAAACCAATAAAACCCTACTGAGATACGAGACACAGGCACCATGTACTGAGCTAAAACAACTTGGTGACTTCTGACCAGAGCTGGCTGCTGTCCAGCCAGCTTCGAGTGTAAGCACAGAGAATATCTGTCCATATGGAATGGCACGAAGCTCCACCACTCAGCACAGATGATGCCCTCCACTGCTGTAGCCCTGGATAATGGAGGGTGTCCCAGCCTGGGTAAGGGGTGTGAAATTCTCTCTGCTGAGGGAGAACTTGGAGGCCATCTGATGCTGGAAAAACGTAACATGGGAGTGCAAGTGTAAAACTGAGTTTTGTTTGATTTCAGGTTAATACCGCCCCAAACCTGTTCTGGAAACTTGTCCTGAAAAATGTTGTTGGTCAGAGAGTACTTGTGAAGGGGAGCATATTATCAAATGGATTTGAGAATGATTTTTAACAGAATGCTAATTTAAATCAAGGTGTGAAAGTTAACAGAAAAAAGCTTTAGAATCTATAATTGATTTGCTTTTTAATGGAGAAGGTAGTGTAAATAAAAGCAAATGATTAAATAATTGGTAAAAAAATTGATCCAGTAAAAAGACTTAACCCAGTAAAAAATGAAGTAAGAAAAATTAGAGGTGGTCTAGAGGCAAAATCATTTCCTATTGAGGATAACAGCACTGCTGTTGTTTCTCTGCTCATATCCAGACTGTGAAAATTTCCTTTTCAATGTGATGGAGAGAGGCTGCCTGAAAAGTTTTTGTGAAGCCGATGAAGGAGGTGGGATGTCCTTTTGAGGGAGATGAATTCCCTTGCTCTGAGGGGCTAGAAACAATGCTCTGGAGCTCAAAAGTCCTTGTACAGCACCATGATTTAAGAACAATTTTATTCTTAGCTCTGGCTGCCGAAAAACTTGGAGAGGGCAATCAAATAAGAACAGCAAAAAAATCTTCTAAGAAACAGGACAAAAAGCCTCCTGAGTAAACTACCTGAAATTTATTCAGGCAGACAGCAATGTGATCTTAAACATTCACTTTGCATTAATCAACTTTGCCTCAGATAAAATGCTGGCAGATGGTAGCTATTCATTTTAAAAGTGACAGGTTTTCTTTACGTTTTTGTGTGGAAACCCCCACATGCACTCTTCCCTCCAAAAACTTTACTTGGTTAATTTGTCCAACATGCTTTTTTTTTTTTTTTTTTTTTCCTTCTTCCCTCTTTAAATACACTCCCATTATTAGGCAATTTCACAATTTGGATGGTTAAAAGAGGGTTTAGATGAGTTGAAATGCAGGCTCCTTCCTTTGAAGTCAGGGGCAGTGTGTGTATGGGAGCTGAGTTTTGGCAGAAGTAAGCTGGGAATGATGAAGAGGATGCAGGGAGAGGTGCCGGGCCGGGCAGGACGCGGGCTGGGACTGCTGGGGGATCTCTGCAAAGTGCTAATGTGAAATGGCAGTTGTCTGTTTGATGTGTAAAGGATTTGCTGAAATTCCAGCAAAATATTCTGATGAGAGAAGGAAAGAACAGTCTGGGTTTTCAAACCCTAGCATGTGTTTTCCTTTATGTTCTCAAATGCCGGGTGAGATCCTTATTTTTTTTCTTTCTAAAATGAATTTTATGAATCACCTGGAGAATTGATATTTACATTGCTGGCAGTAAAATGTAATGAAATTGTGCATTATGATTCAGTATTTCTGCACTTAGGATTTTAATGAGGATTTTATCTGTCCTTTTAAATGGTTGCTGTGTATATATTTTATTTCTAGATTAGTTATGGATTACATTTCTATTTCCAAATAACAAACATATACACTGCTATATTATAAAGAATATGATACTTTCCACAATTCATTGTCGTTCTGGCCCATAACACTAATTTGATCTTCCAAAGGGAAAGTAAAAAAAAGCTTTAGTTTGCATCTAATAAAGAGAAAAATATTGATTTTTTTTTTCTTTTTTTGGTGCTGCTTTTTTTCCCCTAATCTCAGTTATAATTTTTTTTTTTTTAGCTAAGAAGTAAATATTACAAATTTTGTCAGAGACTTGCTTTGCACATGATTTAGATTTATAGCTTTGTGTTCTGGTATCATAAATAACTAATTTTCCTAATGAGTACCCACAACTAGACTGGGTTTTATGAATTAATGCATAATGAAAAGGAATTTTACATTGTACAAATTGTTTTAGGCAAAGCAATTTTGGGAGAAGGCCTACCTTAGCACTATTATAAATATATATATATAGTTTTGGGGAGTTTTTTTGGGAAGCTTTCACTTGATCCAAACACATTAAAGTTTGAAAGTCTTGGTTCAGTAGTTGTGTCCTCTCAGTTTCCAGTCTTCAGCAGAGTGAATCCAGAGGCCTTTCCTTTCCTTTTTCAGCCCCTGTGCCTCTACCTGAGAGCCAGCTTGGATGGGGCTTGGAGCAACCAAGGATCCCATGGCAGGAGATTTGGAACTGGATAATCTTAAAGGTCCCTTCCAACCCAAACCATTCCAGGATTCTTTTTCTACATCTGCTTTTTATGCCAGCTGAGGGCTGTTAGCAGCTGCTGTGGGTGTCCATGAGCTCCAGTGTAGATTTTGAAGGTGCTGACCGGGTCCATGGTCACTGTGGAAAACGTGCCCAAAGGAGTTTTCTGGTTTTATCTTCTTGATTCCTCTGGGACTGTGAGACTGTCCCTGAGACAAGGCTGGAGTCCCCTGGGTGCTCTCCAAGGGCATCACCTCCTGGTGTGGTGCCATCCAAGGGACCCAGGCCATAATCTTGGAGCCCACTCTGGTGTGAGCTGGGGCACTGTGGGTGAGGGTGATTGTGGATGGATGGTTGCTTCAGAAATGCCATTCTGTGTCAAACAGGAATGTTACTCTAAATTGACACATGAACCACATAATGGTATTGTTTCTTCCCTAAACACACAGCACATACCTAGGCAGGAGTTTGGTTACAATCTATGTGCCAAATTGTGCCACAATGGAAAATATTTCATTTAGAATCCACTTCTTTCTCCCCCCCAAACCACATTTTGATCAATTTATTTCCTCCTCCTCTTCCCTTTTATACAGCCTAAGTATTGGTAGGCTTTGAGTCATTATGATGAAGAATTTAACTTCCTTTCAAAAAAACAATTAGGAATATATATATTGTATCTATTAATTGGAATATCTTTGATGAATACAAAGCAACTGAAAGGCTTTTTTTCATTCATTGTTCTGTATGAAGAGTTCCACGATTTCCTTATTCCCTTGGACAGTATTTTTCCTTCCTTGCCTTTGTCCTTTGTCCCTGTCTTTTCCTCCCTTCCTCCTGCACATTTACTCTGATGGTCCAGTGGACACAGTCATTTTAAAGAATGCTTTCCATTTCAGAGCACTGACTGTTTTTATTGTTTATGTTTATAACCTTGCCTTCTTGTTCATCATTTTTTGTTTTAGCTCTCTTAATTTCCATTTTACTTGTTGCACGCTTGAACTTATATTTCTGTCTAGTTGCAACTTGAAGAAAAAATGAACGAAACAGCAGTGGACACAACGTCGAAAGCAAATATGTGATTTTCTTGTTGCAGAATTACTGGAAGATCATTCCTTTTAGCAGTATTTCAAAGAGTTATATAGGGAAAAATGTATTTAAAGTGGAGCACTGAATGTTTCTCTCACACCACCTTACCTGAGGTAACGACATCAGTCCTTTTAATTAGTAATTTACCAAATGCTTTAAAAAGAAAAAGTGTAAACAATTATGGGTAGAACAATAGAAAATTCATTTCAAATTCTATTTTTCTTGCAGTTAAATGGTATTCCTACTGATTTCTGTTAATGTGTTTTCTTTGAGTGTTAGAATTTTTTAATGTAGCACACTCTATGGAAAATTCTATGTATCTAGTTAGAATATGGAAAAATCTTCATGTATTTAGGTACTATGTAATAACATGAAAAAAACTCTGAACATGTAACTAGGTATATTATATATGGAAAAACTAAAAAAATTGAAGGGGAGTCATTTGAGAACATCTGCAATTTTTTATTTATGTAAGAGAATATCCCATTTTTAATTAAAGATGGAATTTAAGAATGATAAATGGGTCCATTATCTAGTAACAGTTAGTTTGCAGGCATTTTTTTCCTAATGTTCTGCAGATTGCTGCAGGTTTGACAGTGCCTTTGGCTTTTGTGAGCAAAATGCATTTCCTACTCACGACAGAAGAGTTGTAACTCACTAAACATGGTGCAGTTATCATGCATAGAGACATCTCTGTGCTTAAACCCTGAGGAACTGAATTATTTAAAATTATTTTTAATGCAGAAATTTCCTGGTAGTCAATTTTATTAAATACCTAAGAGTTAAAAATTGTATCTGCCAAATGAATTTCAGGAAATATTGCTAAAGACGCTAAAGCTATGCAAGAAAAGAATTTTGGGAGAGATTTTGGCAGGTTTTTGGAGTTGTTTTTTCCTTTGGTAGTAGAGTGACCATTTTCTTTACCACTTGAATTCCTTCTTTGTTGCCATCATCCTAGACTAAAGTTGATTCCAATTTATTGTTACATCCTCAAGTCTTTGCTGTGGGGTGTCAGAGTGGGAGGAACAAAGGTGGATAGGAGCTTTGGGAGGAACTTGAGTTACCATCAGGGGTTGGGCATCTCTTGGTATTTGTGTCTCTGTTATCCCAGGAACAAATATTTGGTGTCCTCGTGTTTCTCCATGACTTTCACAAATCTTCAAGGTCCTGACTGGGAGACGTTCACTTGTGTGGGGTCAACTGGCCATTTGTGGTTAGTGATGATTCAAATGATGTTTTCCAGTCAAAAGACTTTTTTGGAAGAGAACTTGATTACACAGCCCTCATCTTTGCCTCCTCCAGACCGTTGTGTTGCCATCTACTCCAGGTGGAATCTGGTTTGCAGCAGAACTTGCTCCTCTGAGGTTTAGTACCAGCCCTGCCAAGGGTCCTGTGGGCACAGCCCAGTCTGGAGTTGGTTTTCAGAGGTTTCTGTGGCTGTTGAAGCATTCTGGTCTGAAGTGCTGTAAACACAGAGCTCAGGTCTTGTCCCCAAAAGCTCCGTAGGGAGGAGTGTCAGAAAAGAGTAATTGCCACAAAAGAATCTGGAAAACCAGAGTCTAATGTAATTATTGAAAATTGCATTATGAGTTACAAATAGTAAAACCTACATTTTCTTCTGTCTTTTTTCTAATATAGAGCAAAGAACCTGGAGCATGATCTTGCCTTGAATTAATACTCATTTTGGTGTAAACACACTGGAAAATACTTTTATATAGTTTTACATTTCAATACAGAAGAAAAATATTAGATTTTAATCACAGACTCAGAATCATTAAGGTTGGCAAAAACCTCTAAGAGCATCAAGTCCAACTGTTAACCATGCTATGCTATGATGAGTGGAATATAAATTCAGCATTAAAGTAAGCATCTGTACTTGGAAAATCCTAATTTCCAATGCTAACAGCTGCATGGAAGGTCATTGACATTGTGGAGTGCGTGGGGTCTCTGGGGCTCAGCGTGTTTGAAGTCAATATTTATGGTGCCTCTGTACCTCCTGTCATTAGCAGGAGGTTTTCAAGGGACTGTTCTTAGATTATATTTTGCACATGGCTCTTGTTTTCCTAGATACTGATTGGAAAAAAGTGAAGGGTATAATAGTTTTCCTGTCTGCTGATGGGTGATGAGACCAACATGTTGGGGCCATGGGTGGATTCGGGGTGAATGAATTGGTGGCAGGGAGGGAGTTTGAGATGCTTGTGTGCTTCCTGCGTTTTTAAGGAGTATAAAGGATGTTTCAGCTGTTGAGATGAAGCTCAGCAGCTGCTCTGCAAACTCCTAATGGAGCAGGGAACTGGGATTTCTTTATCTCCAGCGTTTTCCTCTGGTCACAGATACTGCTGGGGCTCCCCATTTCTCTTATGCCATAGTTTTTAAACAGCATGGGTGATACAGAGGAATAATGAAAATGTTTTTTCTTGGATAAAATGGGATTTGGAGACAGTACTGTTACCTATTAATTGCTAGGTACAGACTAAGGCTCTGAATGATGAAGAGGAAGATACAAAAGCTGTGTGCCCCCGAGCAAATGTTTTGCTGTGCAGCCAAGCAGCTTTGCAACCACACTCTGGGTAGTTACAGCATCACTGTGGTGTTTGCCTTCCCATTGTCCCTTCAGTTCACTTTTCCATTGCCCCTGATCCATGCAAGTTTTATTTTGTTTTTAATTTTTTTAAAAAATATTATTTTATTTATTTTGCCTTCCAGCATGTGGTTTAAAACTGTAACTTTGTTGAGTCTTGCATATCGTATCTTTCATTTTGTCTTTGAAATCCAGAGGGGTGTTTAGTGTGAGCAGTGATGTATCCAAGGTAGAATATTTCATGTTTTTGAAGCTTGCTAATATTACATGCCAGAGCAGCCTTCTGACCATGAAGCCTAGCCATATTTGTTCTATTAGCTGCACTTCATAAGTATTTGTTTAGTTTTTTTCCTCAGATGGATAACCAGTATGGAACATTCTGTCCACAGAAGTCTTATTAAAGAGGTTATAGCATCCTGCTAATTAGAAAAAACTAATTAGGCAGACTGTTGAGCCTGTAACCAGAATTTTATATTTTAATGGATTTTGAAATGTGGTGTGCTCCCTTTTCCTATTGTAAAACACACTTTTTTCCTTTTAAATGTCTGGAAACAGTCTTTTTGAGGAGGTTATGCATTCAGAATAAGAAAGAAGTAACATTTTAATTTTTAAATTCATTAAATAAACTGTAGAAGAATATATACTGTAAAATTGGTGAAACTATTCATTCATACCAACCTCTTATTGTGGCAAAAAAGAAAATAAAGTTGGTTGCCTTCCTGTTGGTAGGTTTTAAGTTTAACTGCCCCAACAAGGAGTTGAATTAAGTTCATGCGAAGAAACAATATAATTTGTGGCTGCGTTAAAATTAGACTTAGATGGTACAGAGCTCACAAATTACTCTTTGTTACTTCAACCTAAATTCATTGACCACTGTTTCACTGAGCTTTGGGAAGTTTATCATGTTTAAAGCTGGATCCAGTCCATTTTTGAGTGCTCTTGTAGTGCTGTTAGAGACTTTTGGTCTGGAAGCTGAAAAATGAGCTCGTTTTCAACTGTGGAGTGACCTGGAAGCAAAACCACCAGGGCTGGTTGGGTTTGCATGGTTCACATCTTAATTCCAGGTTTGCAAGGTGCCATGTGGAAAGCAAGGCATGTTTGTGGCTGGGGACAAAACGCTGGATTGGAGAAACATTTTAAATATATATATTTAAGATGGATTTCTCCCTGACATCTACTTTCGAACTCTCTTTCAACCGTGCCCTGCTACAAACTTTAATTAGTCGTAACCTTTTTTCAGGCTTGTCATTCTGCATTTTGCAAAATGCTCTGGCTTGTGGAGCAGCCGTGTGGCCGGGAGCCGTGGGCAGTGACCTGCAGTCTGTGTCAGGACCGTCCTCTGAGATGTAACTCAAGGTACAGATGTTGCAGTTGGTGAGATGAGGTTGGCGGCCATCTGGAAGGTGGCCATCTGCTCCCTCCTGCAGCAGCAGAGCACCACGCTTTTGGGGGCCCCTGCCCCTTCTTGTCACAACCTGAGTCAAGACAATTCAGAGTTGCCTCTTTGAAGCCTGATTTGGGAATATTGGCCAGCCAAGTGCTTGGCACTTAGAGAAGTAAGGGGGTAGGAAGGGAAAAACAAATACTTCTACTAGACAAGATTTAGAAATGAGTTGTGTGCAAGGACTTCAGTAAAGCACTGGAGACTTAAGATATGTAGCTCAAGTGCAGAAATGTAGGAGAAACCATAGAGCAAAGGGAGATGCAGCTTGCTGTGCTGATAAAAAACAGATAGAAATGTCCTGTTGGAGCATGGGGCTTGCTATTCTTTTGCTAATGCTTCAGGAAATATATGCAATCTCCACCACATGAAAAGAGAACTGTGGGTACTGGGACTGGAGGATGGAGCAATTAGGTCCCTTTAAGGAAAACCTTCCTACTTCCAGTCCAAGGAGGCTGAAAAGAAGGCAAAAATATTGCAAGACTTGTTTTTGTGGTGTCAGCCCTGCACAGCCAGACCTCCTATATTTGCTGGTGTGTCAGCTCTGGCTTTGGCCAGTCAGATTTGTGTTCAGCATCTGTGCTGACCTATGGATTCACACCCTTCCACACTCCTGCAGTTCAGTCTTCAGCCTGAAACCTGGGACTGTTATCAACCAGACAGGTCTAGGTAGTTAGCATGATGTCATGTCTCTTCATCAGTTTATGGAACAAGGCTGAAATTTATGGCTGTAAATATTTTAAATTATTTTTGTTTGGCTTCTTGGGGAGAAGAATTTCCATAGGTGAGAGGTTGTTTTGTAAGAGGCTGCACTGCATGATCGATCACACGGATGGTTTCAGTACATGGGGAGCTTGTACCCCTTCAGTGTCATAGGTTGGAATTGTTAAAGGCACTTAACAGCTTTACAGATTCTTGTTTAATTACTGGTCATTATTCTGAAGTGGATGACTCATTTAGCCTGCAGTGATGGGAGGTGTTCTGGCCCTCTATATAATTCTACACATACATATTTTGTGCTCCTAAGCACCACGAAATGTCTGTTTTCCCCTTTTATGTCTTATTTGCTGTGGTTATACAGAGAAAATGGATTTGAGAGGGGCTATGGAATGATAAAGGGGATGTTGGGAACAAATTTGCATCAATCTGGATGGCTCTTGGTGCACACCTGAACTCTGCCATTCAGTACTCACCTGGAAGGGTGTGCAATACTGTAATAAACTAATATTAATTAGTTCATTCTTCTATATTGGTATTTCAGATTAGAAAACAGGCAGGACAACATGAAATTCAGTGCTTAACAATGTTCTGACGTGGTAAAGTGTTAAAATCAACATATAAAATTGTTCTGGATTAGCCATCATCAGCTTTTCTTCCCTTGGTTAAAGCTGTGTGTCCTTCACTGTGACCTTCCCTGTGTCCTGGTAAAAGCCCTCTGCAGAAGGAGCAACTTGGAATTTACTAGTCTGTATCAAGAGGCAGCACTTGGTCTTGTTGCATGGAGATCTAAATAAATTTGCATTGATCTCAAAAAACGGGGATGTTTTGAACCTTGACTTTCTAATGCTTCACAGTTGGGTGTTTTTTTCCCTGCTTTGTCAAGAGGATGACTGTAGTAAGACCATGAGCTGATTACTCCCTGTATTAGATAATAATTTCTTAATGTGGGAGGGATATTAAGAAGAATAGATGTGAGTGCTCTTGGAAAACTCTTTATGGAATAAGGTTTAAGCACTGCTGTTAATAGGATGCACATTCTCTTTCATGCTGAGTCAGGCAGAGCTTGGCTGTATATCCAGGACAAAAATCAAGGAGGTCTCAGACACACTTGCAAAACATGTGGTGACTCTGCTGTCTCTAAAAATTGTCACTATTGCTGTGATTGCATTGTCACCTCTGAGTTGTAGGTGGGCAGTAGTTGGAGTTTAATTAAAGACCAGCCCTACTTCCATCTAGACCTGTCTCTGAAGTACCTCATTGTTCCCCCACATCATGTGTTTGTCTTGTGATGTGCCTGTGGTAAATAAATACGAGTTTGACCTAAAATTAAAAAAAACCCTGCCTGTTTTTTAAGTGTCCATGTCAGTGGCAGAGACCTCTGGGTGCAGAGAACAGCGGGAGGATGAGTGGAGGTACAGGAGGGACATTGGGTGTCCTGATGGAAAGCCTCTGCTTCAGTCACCAGCTAATCCTGACTTTGCTTGGGAAAAGCCTGAATCATCACTAGAGATGAAATGTCTGTTTTGAATGAAAAGCTAATTTGATGGATGTAGGCTTTTTCCCATCACTGACATTTTAGAAAGAATACAAAGGGTTTTGGGGGTGACTGTTCAAGTGTGTTGAAGTCTCTTCAGTATGGAAAAATAGGGACTTGGGAATTAGAGTTAGCCTTAGAGTAAGATAAGGTCTTGTAAATGTATTTCTAGGGATTATTTTTTGTTTGGTTGGGTTTTTTTTGTTGTAAAAGTTATTTTCTGGATCATGTATCTGAAGTCAGGATGAGATACTACAACTCTAGTTTGTGTTTTATGGGGTGCTCTGAAGGATAATCTGGAGGATGTTTGTGAGGGGAGTGGTAATAGGAGGAGGATAGAAATACAGACTTCCTTTTAAAATTTTTTTCTTAGGGTTCTGAATCTTCTTTTGATTGTGTAAACTTTTTAAAACCTTCAGATTGATTTCTGTTGGTATATTCTCAATGGTTTGTTTTTCTAATATTGTTTGATGAACTCTAGAATGACTCTACTGTCATTCCCAGCAGTTTTTTATAGAAACTTTTCCCTCAATTAAGAATTTTTAAGATGCTTTCATTATGAGAGCCCTTGAAGTTAAGATGAAGTTTATTTATTTATTTTTTTTTTAATATTCCCTTGTGTTGGCATATGAATGTAGTTTTGCCCTAGTGGCACTTCCCCATTTCAGATTATTTTCTACCTCTGCATATTATGTGATTTCTTGTTCAAGTGAATGACAAGATGATGTATGACACACTTGAGATGGTATTGAGCAGAGTATAGTTGGAAAATTGCAGTGATAATTTTCTTTTTACATCTCAAACTTACATGCTATTGAGGGAAAGAAAGGAAAAAAAAAAAAAAAAGAAGTGTAATAGCAACTCAACAAAAAGCATAAGGGGAAACCTAGAAAAATTACAGGGAAATTTCCATAACAGATACACAAGTAATGCTGCTTTAATAATGATTTCCTGTCATGGACTATTTTTATCATTTGCCAGCTCTCTGACGTGGCATTCTATTTAACATTTTTGAGAGCCATGTTTTAATCAGATTAAGCTCAAGGAAACCGATAGGTATCTGTTTGGCTCATGACTTGTGCTTCTGTTTCTGATTTAGTCACAAGACTATTGTTGCTGGAATCTTTTAAACCCCATTTTGCTTCCACTTGCAGCCGGTGTGTGAGCCTGGATGTTGAGTGCCAGGGATTTTTCATGATACACACACACACAGGGTGCGTTATGGAATTATTTTATAAATTAAAGAAGACTGATACAAACTGTGTCTTTTTCCTCATGTGATTAAATGACTAAAAATAACCATCTATTTTTAGTATCAGGCGCTGTAATGTTTCTTAGGAACAAACTCACTCAAAGCAGTTTGCTAGGAGAGCCTGACCATGACAATTCTGCATTCTGATCCACTTAAGAAAAGCAAAAATCCTTAATAAATGTGAATATTCTTGCATCATTTTATATAGCATGCAACATAATGATGCTTTCCATGCAAGAGATATTGTGAGAATAAGATATAAAACACCTATATTTTTTAACTTTTCTATTTTCATATTTTTCAGTCATTTTATTAAATGAAAGACAGCAGAAAAGTTTCTAAGCAAAACTCCTGTGATCTCCAATACCGAGCACGTCCTGCAAGTTTGGGAAATTAGAAAAAAAGAAAAGGTGCTGCATGACATTTGGTATCATGGTTGTGCTTGGGTATTAGTGAATTTAGCACCTCATTTGGTGGTCTCAGCATCTTGGAGCATGGGGGAGGACCAGCAGCCTGGCTTTTGAAAAGCTCTGTCTATCCATGTTTTCTTAATTTCCAGAGCAAAGAAACTCCATGTCTTACATTTCTAATGACCTCTTTTGTCTGTTGCAAACGCAGAGAGATTGCATTCAACAACTTGGTTTGTGTGGTGTCTTCCTGCCGTGTATTATTTATTTGGTTGACGTGTTCTAAAACTGCGAGCGTAAGAATTAATAAAGGTTATTAGTTACTTTCCATAATAAAATTAGCTGACCTTTAAGAGCATTATACAGGGGCTGTCTAAGTGGAAAAATGACAGAGTGCATTTTTATTCTGGTGGCCATTTCGATTACTAAATCTTACAGTCACAATATAGAAACTACGCGTGGTGATTAAATGTGGCTCTTGACTGTATATTTGCAGACAACAATGAAATAAGTGGAATTTTTGTGTTCAAGACAGAATTTAACCCCTTGGTTACGGTTTCGCCCACATCTTATATTTGGTTCCATATGAACGACACAGGGAAAAAAAAAAAAAATCAAACCAAAAACAAAGAAGATGCAATTTAATTTTCTAAAATCGCGCGTCCTTTGGAAGCGGCAGCGCCGGGAGTTCGCTGCGGTTTTTCTGGAGCGTGATGATGTGCAGATTCCTGGAGCAGCCTGACTTGGGTCTCTGTCAGGCTACGCTCTGTAGCTGGGCACATACAGCTCACTCAGTCAGCCTGATAGAGTTTAGTCATCTCAATTTATCTGCCAGTTTAAAGGGAGCCTTGCCATGCGATCCAATATTGGAGTGTGATGTGCCCACCTGTGTTTTTAAGCTGAGGATGCACCTCATTTCCAAAGTAGCTGTTACAGCAAACTTCCGTAATTTTATTTTCTTTGTACTGAATAAAGACATTTTTAGCTGTGTCATTATGTAGACAAGATTTTATAAAGACTTTTAATCTTTATTGTTATTTTTGAAACATTGATAATCTGTATAATGACGATAGTATGGCTTGGATTTCAGGTGAACTTCAGATTTGCTTGTGCTGCTGCATTGTACTTTTTCAAATTTTGACTAGGTTTTATAACATTTGTTGAAATCCTTACAAGATATTCATCTATTTGTAGCATCATATAGGTCTGGCTCCCCATCTGTCTCTGTTTTTCATGACAACGAGGCTCTGGTACATTTTTTTTTTTTTTTT
>VYXF01001947.1:286084-321084 GCA_013397295.1 Polioptila caerulea
CATTTTTTTTTTTTAAATACATACAGAGGACTTTGTGAATTCACTTTGTGAATATATATTAAAAATCACTAAGTTATTCCTAATGTTCTGTAGTGCTGCCTGCTCCTGACAAACATCTGATACGGATCATATGCCTCTAAAAAGAGAAGTTCCTCAAGCAAAATATCCCCATGAAAACAGGTTGGAGACACTCACATTCTCTCGCTCGCTCTCACTCGCATGTTACATTTTGGCACGTTGTAGGAGCAGGTAGCATATCTACTACCTGCT
The DNA here is from genome assembly GCA_013397295.1 of Polioptila caerulea. Taxonomy (NCBI): domain Eukaryota; kingdom Metazoa; phylum Chordata; class Aves; order Passeriformes; family Certhiidae; genus Polioptila; species Polioptila caerulea. The sequence continues at coordinate 286,355 of VYXF01001947.1, forward strand.
GTTGAAAGTGTTGAAGATACTGAATTATTTATTCCATCTTCTGCACTATCCAAACTCGTTTTGGGTAGTTTGACACATCTCGGTCTTCCATATGGATACTTCATGGTGACAGAGTTGCCAGCTGCTCAGGTTTTATGACAGTCTGAGTTTTTTCGAGGACTGTATTAGTTTTTCTGGGAAGAATCCTGCTTTTCCTGAGGGTCCCCACTTCTAGGCAGTAGTTATGCCTTGGGTTGATGCTCTTGAGTGGGAGTTTTTTAGGAAAATTAACTAAGACATTCCATAAAAATAACTTTTAAAAGGATTTGCTCCTTGTAGATTGTGTGAGATTAAATCAGGGCTGTGGGATATTAGAAAAATGTTAAAGCCATTTGCTGAGAAAGCTAAGTTCCTTTTAGTCACAGTCTTCAAATTCCTTAAAAAAAAAATTAAAAATGTGTTTAGTTATCAAGGTGTACAAAGTAACATAAAAACCAGTCAGGAATACTTTGGAAGACAGGATTTTGAGGGCACTTGAAATGTAACCCTAAACAGTCAGCAAAGCTTCCCCATGACAGGGGGTTGGAACTTGGTGAAATTTAAGGTCCCTTCCAGCCCAAACAACTTTGAGATTCCATGATTTGCCCTGCAGTTGTGCAAAGTGAGTGGGTCTTCTGTGGTTTTAAAACACAAAATGTGTAAACCTGAAAATTGGGGGAAGATCTGAGTTTTTACTTTGCCAAGACTTACTAAAATGGTGGAAAATGAGTTCCACTCATTTGTTGTTCTGCTTGATGCGAGCATCTCTTGGTACAAACCTGTCTTAAGGGAAGCCCTCAGGATTGTGGTGGGTCTGTGCTGCTCTGGGTTTGATTCCCTTTCTGTGGGATAAATCAGCCTGGCTTGCAGTGGGATCCATATACCCGTGGTGGTGACTGTTTGCTCTGTGCCATCCTGGATCCAAGCTGGCACAGGAGATGTGCAGTGACCATGCTCAAAGCTTGCTGTTCAGATTAAGGAGTGTAGTTAAGTGTTTCCCTAGGACTTCGTGCTGCTGCAACCCCTTGGCCATATTGCGTTGTTCATGCCAGGCATTTGACATGTTTGGCTTCTCTCCAGAGTTGGACAGATAAGATACCAAATTAAATTAATTTGCAGCCTTACAACCAATAAATAATGCTGCCTAAATGTTACCTAATTGAGTAGAACATCAGTTTCGCAAGCATTTTTCTTTTAAAATGTCATTTCATTATGCATCACTGCATCCTGTAAATTTACCTGTGGTGAATTTTTTGCTTTCAGTCACTATGTCCTTTATTTATCTTGCTTCTTACTTTTTCTGTGCTCTGTCACAGCACCTATTTGAGCAGAGTTAGTCTGTCCATCTCGTATAAACCACCCAGCAATAGCTACTTTTCACTAGTGGGTTATTCTGATTTGCTTATTCTCTGCTCTAACAAAATTCCTTTGCTTCATTGTTTGTTGCTGATGGAATTTGAGCGAGGAGGACAATGTGGATTCATGGTTTCTCCTTCCCCCATCACCACAGCTCTGACTGCTTGGTCCTGACCTCTCCCTTCGTGGGAGCAGAGAGGCCGATGCAGCCCATGGTGAACAATCTGGCCACTAAAGTAAAAATGTGCATCTGTCAGTAATTAATTGAAGCCAAATTTAATTACAAATCAGGGAAAAAAATAGTACCACACGCACTTAATAAAATTCAAGAAGCTTCAGTGTCGTTGCCTAAAAAGCAAAGCAGTCCATCCAGAATACACCCCCCTCAAAAGGCTGCTCTGTGAGAGCCTCTTTCAAGCTTACTTCTATTACATTGAAAAGTAATTTTGATTCACAGTTTTCACATAGTTTTTGAGATGTTTTTGAATTAAAGGTCATAAAAAGTAGTGGAAAAGTGTTTAAGACTGGTTCTTAATTGTGTGGGCTAAGGATCTGGCCTGAAATTTTGTTTGAGATTTGATTCCAGTACATAAATACTCTGATCAGCTGGTTGAAATAAAGTATCAGAGGGGTAACCAGGAATTGTGAGAGAGCCGAAGTGATTTGCAAATTTAAAAATGCATTTATGTAACTTTTTAAATTTTTGAAATTATGCATTTTAAAATAAAAATATATAAAAAGAAGGGATTGGCAGTATGAGTTGAAATCAAGCTTTTCCTTCCTGCTGTATTTTAGCATACAAGGCAACTCCCAAATCCTAAATATTGAACTGGTAGCAGCCATGAATATTTATCACTGTACTGTATGTACATATAGCAATTACAGCAAGAGGAAAAAATATTTTTCTTTACAATTAATATTTGTAAGCGTTTATGAAAGTACATAGAAATAAATAAGACAAACACATGGCCTAATTAAGATGAAAGGCATGACAACCCTTGTGATTTGTTCTGAAAAATAAAGACCATTAAAATAGTAAGACTTAATTATTTCTGTAAACATTGCAAATTATCTTTATCTACAAAAACCTTAATTTATGAGTTAAAATATCTATAAGCATTTTTTGACATTTGTACATTTCATGTCAAAAAATTATTGTTAATTTATTATTTATTATACTGTCTACTGTCACATATTACCACTTATTAGTATTTATTGTTCAGAAATTCTGTGTCGTCTATTGTGTAATGGGAAAAGGAAAAGCATTTTATGTGTGGTTGTAATTTGTGTATTCTTGGGCTAGTGATGAAAATGCAAATTCTGTAGGTTGATCATATAAAAATGCATGTAGTAACAAACAAAAATAACTGGTCTGTGAAGATTGCAGGCATTAACAGTGTTATTTGAGAGAGTTTGCATTTGAAATAGAACTTAAAGCCAAATCCAAGGGCTGGGCTAATTGCTGGGTTGAAATCAAGAGCTGTGTGATGGAGGAACCATAACCATGAGGTTTGATCTGGAGGTGCTGGAAGCCTCCATCACCTTTGGAGCCCTTGTTTCTCCAGGAGGATGTGTCTGTGGTCAGACCTCTTGGCCTTGCCTTGGCCTTTAAGGGGGCACAGAGCAGAATGGTTTGGATGAACTGCAGTGCAATCCAGAAATAAAATCACAGGATGTTTTGGGTTGGAAGGGACCTAAAAGCTCATCCCATTCCACTGCTGCCACGCCCAGGGATGCCTTCCACTGTCCTAGGTGGGTCCAAGCCCTGTCCAGCCTGGCCTTGGACACTTCCAGGGATCCAGGGGCAGCCACAGCTGCTCTGGGCACCCTGTGCCAGGGCCTCACTGGTTCAATCAGTGCCATCTACTGAAGAGTGTTATTTTAGAACCCTTTTCCCCTAAAAAGTTCGTATTTGTAGCCATATCCAAATTTTATCTGTTTTGCTGTAATACTGCTCTTGGAGGATGAAGAGTGCTCATAGCTCTTTTCTGGACTGCCAGATCTTCAATCATAAACTCATTTTACTGTGGATGTAGTTGTTTTGAAGCAGGGAATTATGCCTGTGGATTTTATTTGCAGAGCAGGAGAGTCCCTGCTGCTGCAGGATTGTATCCTACAGCAGTCCCCCTTTTCCAGGGAGAGCTGGGTTACCTGTTCTGCCACACAAATAGTTGCCACGTTCATCTGTCCTTCATGCAGAGCTTCTGCCAGACTGAGGAACATTCCACTACAAATCAGTTGCTGTTTTAAACTCACTTTGTTCTATAAGCCTGGTGGATTGGACAGTTCAGCCTCCATATCCATAGATACATAAATATGCCCTGTGTGGTCTCCCAAGGGGAAGGCAAAATGTGTTTTTAGTTAAGTTGCATGGGAATTTAATTGAAAGATTTAGGGCAATGCCATAAAAGAGTAAATCATGGCTGCGTGACACAAAGAAGATTTATAAAGCCAAATAAAAATACTTTAGCACCTTCACTGTTATAATTTGCTTGATATAAGTGCAAACCTGTATTAGTCATTTTGTCTGCTGGTAATTAAAAAAAAAAAAAAAAAGGGATTTTATATTTTACTGACTTTCAGTCCTTTGGAGTGAAATAATGGGGAAGACAGTAGCAAAGGGCAAAGAATTCTGTGGACATGTCACATCTCTGAACCTGCCAAGTGCACTCAGCTTCCTTCCCAGGAATATTTATTTTAGTTAAGCACATGCTTAACTAATTTCACACAAGCAGCTCCTCACAAGGACTGTGAACTGATTCAGATGAAGCACAGGCATGGCTTTAGACTGCAGCTTGTGTGGATGGTGGCCCTGAAATCTGGCCAGTCTCCAAGGCAGTGGGGCTACTGCACGTGGGATGGTCCTGCTCTGTGCAAGAAGGTCACTTGTCACACAGCAAAATGCTCGGGGATGTTTTGGAGAGGAGAGCTGGGGCTGAGCTTTAGGAATGTGACCTTCAGCACAGGTTTAGTGAGGATTCACTCTCTGTATTTATTGGAGAGCACAGTATATATTAAATGCTGCAGTGTTGATAGGTCTCGATAAGGACACCATAATAGCGGCTGAATTGTAGGGGGTTTTGTGAGATGGTAAGTTAATGATGTAGCTGTTAATTTGAATTTAGCAGACGTTTTAAATATAGGTTTCTCTTACAGAGACAAAAGTTGCAATTTAAAGCTCTTTGGTGGTCTAAAAACAGCTTAATTCTCTAGTAGCATGGTAATAAGTACTAATCCAGCTTATACAGTGATTGTAGTATGTCATGTTTGTGAAAGATTGCCTAACTCTGCTTTCTCTGGGTTTTATGTTAATTTTTTTAAATTAAACATAAAACCTTATAACATCTTTATGCTGAGATAAACTGTTCAATTTAACTTGTGCTCAAGCAGCAGCTGTCAGGAATTATCATGTTTTGAGCGTTCTTGCCATCACCTTGTGTCTCTACCTCCCGGATACACTCTGTGGGATGATAAAGCTCACCTTGTTAGGATTTATTACTTAAATAATAACCCGAGGTAAAATGAAAGTTGATGTCACACGGAATGACAACTGACATATATTTATGTCTCACGTTCCATTATAATAAACTTTCCTTTCTTCCCCTTGTAATAGGTGTTAAATGGAAATACGCTCCAGCATATCCTCCAGTGCCCTGCGTGAGTCCATTAGCCACGAACGCGGCTGCTCTGTGGGCATGTTCACGGGGACTCGTGCTGTCAGGTGTTATTTAAGCTTGTAAAGCCAGGGAAATTGGTTAGTGCTGGTAGTTAGCAGCTTCTCTGCCAGTAAAGAAGCAGCCATGAGAGCCTCTCAGAGTCGGGATCAATTCTGGAAGTGCTGCGAAGTAACGGAAGCGAGTCGAGGGGGGTGTTTTCTGATCAGTGGCTTTATTTTAATTCTTTTCCTTGCTGTAAGAAGCATGGGCAATACCATTTCAGGCTCTACATCTGAATTTGCGAGTCATCACCACAGTTTTCTCTTGACACCAGTTTATTGTGCTGAGCGGGGCAGTGATAAGCGATCTGCTTGTTAGTTGAGTCTTATCACTTTCTATTTACGGTGGAGAAAATTTAGATCTACCTCTTGCAAGCTTTCCAAGTTTTGAGCCTTTTTTGCCATGCTAGAAGCCAGGCTGCAGCATGCTCTAATGATGTTATTGAATTCTTCCAGTTTGCCAAAGCCAAGACTGCAGACACTGGTTTTTTGCCTGTGGCTATAACTATCTTTTTTTGGTTTTTTCTCCTAATTATCCCATTGTTGATCTGAGTAAGTTAAGATGAGATAGAGCTATATGGTTTTGTCTAAGCTTATTTCTTGGATCTCTTCTCATTGTGCTCTCCATTGCCCTTTTCTCACCAGGCAGTGTGTTAACCTTGGCACCTCCACTGTCTGCACTTCCCACCCTTGCTCTGTGCTGCATCCCATGGTTTCAGTCCCAATGTGCTTTTTGTGTCTTTTTCCTCTTTCTTCCTTCAAACTCATCCAAGCTCATTTATACCATCCTATATCAGTTCAGTTTCCTTCCCTAACTCACAGCAGAAAAGAGTTTTTTGAAAAATCAGTAAAGGAAAAGATAAACTATAATGTAATCCAGAAACTGAGTCCTAGAGTGGTTTGGGGTGGAAAGGATCTTAAAGCATATCTTGTTCCAATGCCTTGCCATGGGCAGCGACCCCTTCCACTGTCCCAGATTGCTCCAAGCCCTTGGACACTTCCAGGGAGAGCCACAGCTTCCTTGGGCACCCTGTGCCAGGGCCTCACCTCCTTCACAGGGAAGAATTTCTTCCTTTATCTAATGCCAACCCATCCTCTTTTAGTGTGAAGCCATTCCTCCTTGTCCTGTCAATAGCCAAAATTTTTCCAAGCAACCATTTCATCTCAGTTTTGCAGGTTTTGGAAAATGTTTTCTCCAGTTTGCAATTTTTTTTGGTCACTCTAGTGCTGAGCAGGGATTTCACATCGCCCCCAGGAAGCTTTTCCTGCTCTGCTTTGAGCCTGGCACCCAGGTCATTATGAGGTCCAGAGGTCATTACTCACGGTGACAAATAAGTAATGACTCACCTAAAACTATTTTTTTTCCTCCTAGTGTGGCTCATAATAAACCTGAGCTCATATCTTAATTGGCATTCTGTGTGACAGGCCCTTTAGAACCATCAAATATTTGATGAACAAGGCAATAACAGTCATCTCTTACTTTCGTCAGCCTTTCAGATCAGCATTGACCCAGGCTGATGAAGATGGATACAGGTTCTGTGCTCTAGGAAGTGTTTGTTCTGTAGATACAGGTTATCTAAGAAGAGTGTAAGTTAGCAGAGATGTGATATAATATATATGATCTAGATGGATGTTTGGGGAAGTTCATGAGTTTTGAGGTTGGCAGCCAGAATCAGAAGTTTATCACATTAGTGATGCCACTTTGGCAGTACTCTTGAACACAAAATTAATGTAAAAATAGAAAGAATGGGAATAACAGTAGAAAACAAAACTTAGAAAAAATATTTTACAAGAATAAAACATCGCATAAATCAGTTCTGAATCAGAATTACTGAAGTGGTGGATAGCAAAAAAACCCAAAAAACAACTCAGAAGCAGGCTGTGTTGAAAAGCAGTTTATTAACCTAATGTTCTATTTGCAATAGATGCCTGATCTCAATTTATTTTTCTTTTTTAATTCCCTGTGATAAGAAATACAGGACACAAATGTGTGAAGCTCTGCAGCTCTCTTTAAGTTCAGGATTCACTTTGCTTGGAAGCAGTGCTAGCCAGGGGCCAGGAGATGCTCACATGCTTTTGGTGAAATGCAGGGAAACCTGCCACTGGTTACAGTAGGGTCAGGATTTCATATTACACATTTAAATACATTCATTTTCTGATAGCCTGGGAAGTTACACAAGGCTAAGACAGCAGCTTGTTAGTGTTGTGTGTGCCTGCTTTATCTAATTGAGGGATGTGTGCAGAGTTGTGGACTGTGGAATAGCAGGAGTGCAGCGGCAGGACTGGGGTGCAAGGGAAGAAACAACATTTCATTATAGAGGATACCTAATAAAAATGTGAAAATAAAACAGAAAAAGGGTGGAAAAAAAATAAAAAAAGAAAAGCAGACCATACTAGATAAGTGCACTGCATAAATCAAAAGGGTTTATGTCATAACATGAACATGTGCCATTCCTGCTCATATATTGAATTTCAGTAGTTGGTTGCATAAAGAAGTAAAGTGTAATGAAACTGGCAAGCAAAGTATTCCCTAGTCAGCCTTATCTTTGTTCCATTTGTCCTTCAGATACAGCCTTTCTTGCCTTTTTCAATAAAATCCATCCAGCTTTTTTTTTTTTTTTTTTTATTTTGCATCTCTCTGTAACCGAGCTGGGAAGACCAATGAGATTCGGTGCTTTTCTAGTTGGGTTCTTAGCAGCTGCTTTTTAAGAGATCAAAACTTCGAATGCTGCTACATGGTATTAAGGCTTAGCTATTGATGTGTCCCTATAGGGGTTATGTTTTTCTTGGGGGGGAGGGAGTGGGGAGCAGGGGAAGGGGTGACCCCTGCGAGCAGGCTGGCCGGCAGTAAACACTGCTCTCCTTGTTTTCCAGGATCCTCTTTGCAAGCTCGGTGCTTAACCTGGCTGAACTCACCGCCCTCCGCCCTGACCTTGGCAAATTGAAAAAGGTCCTCTACTTCCATGAGAACCAATTGGCATATCCTGTCCAGAAATGCCAGGAAAGGGATTTTCAGTATGGATACAACCAGATTCTTTCATGGTAGGTGTGGCTCGCACTGCTCCTCGTTGTTTAAGGTGTCCTTCTCTCTACAGCATTGTAACCCTGAGGAGTCCTCCTTCATATAATTTTTTAAATATTATTTTTCTGTTTTTATTTTGTATTGATTGTTTTTTGTATTAATTTGTATTAATGTTTTACAAGACCATGTGGTGACAGGAAATGGGGCATCACAGAATCACCATCGATTTCAAACTGAAAGAGGGCAGGTTTAGATCGGATATTCGGAAGAAACTCTTCCCTGTTAGGGCGGGGAGGCCCTGGCACAGGTTACCCAGAAAAGCTGTGGCTGCCCCTGGATCCCTGGAGTGTCCAAGGCCAGGCTGGATGGGACTTGGAGCGACTTGGGATAGTGGAAGATGTCCCCTGGCAGGGGTTGGAATGGCAGGAGCTTTTAGGTCCCTTCCAATCCAGGCTATTCTGTGATTCTCTAAACAAACCTGTAGCAAACTGAGATAGCAGCAGAGTTCTGAGGAGAGCTTGATAAAATCAGTGTGGCTGAACCACTTTGCTCTAAAAAATCATCTCAATTTATTATATAAAGTCCACCAGTGCTGCCACGATGTACCCACTGTTGGAGGGATTTCTGACCTGTGCCTTGGCTGAAAGTGATGCTTTGTTTCATGGATGCTTCACAAAGCTGCAGCTACTCAGCTCGTGCTTGGCCGTGGCTTTTACTGCATCCAGCTGAAATTATGGAGAGGGTTTTAGGGAAATAAACAGAAATTAAAATGTACTGCAGCACTTTTCTTGTGAAGAGAGGGCAGTAAACATACCAGATAAATCCTTATATTTCTTTCATCTAGTATTCAGAAATTGTGCCGTGCTAAAATACCCAGACATTTTAAAGGCTGCGGTCCTTTATTGTTGCTAAAAACAAATGTATTCCTCGAATCTGAGTTAATGAAAGAAGTTAATAACAGCACCACTGAAAAGCTTTGTGTTTAGGCACTGCACAGATCTAAGTGAAACAGCAAAATTCACTTGTTTTAAACTGAAATAAATTCATTTCCACGATCTTTCTCACCTCTTGCTTGGTGGAAGAATTATTAAGAATAGGACTTGAGCATTTTAAGGTGCAAGTTAAGCTTTTGCATCTTTATGGTCTAAGGCAGTTATGTTGGAATTTCTCAATTAATGATCTGTGTATGCTCTGGCCAATCTGCAGCTGCCTCTGCCACAGTGTTTGCAACATGTTTCACTTACTGAGCTGTAAAGATGGGAAAGTGAAGTGAAAGATCTTTGGAAAACAGTAGCAGCCATTTTCAGATGTTCTTACACAAAGAAGTGTTTTCTGGCACTGGGAAAGGAATATTTTTATGTATATGTATTTTGCTTTATTGTGGCAGTTATTTTTCATACATCTGTTGTAAACTGACAAACGTTTATCCTCAAAATATGCATTTTAAGTGTCTTCTCTTATTAGATAAATAAAGATGATTTTTACAGAACATAGAATCGTGGAATGGTTTGGGTTGGAAGGGACTCGTTCCATCTCGTTCCAAGCCCCTGCCATGGGCAGGGACACATTCCACTAGACCAGGATTCTCCAACCTGGCTTTGGACACTTCCAGGGATGGGGCAGTAGATGCTCCATTCTTTCCCCTTCAGCCTCCAGTATCTTCTTCATTCAGTTCCATAATATTCATCTCCCATTTCTATTCTGCTGAAACCCCAATTTAACAGGAAATAGAAGCCATGTCCTCTGTGTTATTCTTCACATTCCAATGGTCATCTGCAAAAGGTGCCATCTTCCAGATGTGTTAGAAATGGGGAAAATGTACCTTTCCACTTTTACACAGAGGTTTTGGAGATGATTAAAATTGGAGCACTTTGAACCTTCAGGTTGGTGCTTTGGATCATTAAGAAATCAGAATTCTGATGTTTCTAAGGAGTTAATCTTTCTAATTTGCCCTTGATTTGCAGAGTCTGCAGGAAGGAGTTAGGGCAGATAAGACTTCCTGCACGAGAGAAGGGGAGATGGTGTTGTAAGAGCCTTTGCTATGTGTCAGAGAGAGCAAAGAAAGGTGTCAGGTTCCTGCCTTATGTCATCTGTAAATCAGTTCAGAAAAGATGACTTCTGTACAAAACTGAGGCTTCCAACAGGTTAAAAACCATAGGTGGGGAAGAGGGTAACGTGCCAGAATGCATTTCAGCTCCTGCAGCCAGCTTGAAAAGGATTATTTCTCTCTAATGTTGGGGTTCCTTTGCTTTTCCTGCTGACTCCTGCTGCTTTGGTGAGCAGTGTCAGTTCTCTTTCTTGACCAGACAGCAGAAAGATGCAGAGAGGATGAATGACAGCCTCTCACCTCAAATATACTTCTCACCAGCCCTGTGACTTATGAACACATGTCCTCAATGTATCTTCTGACCTGTAGGTCTGTATTACAATACATAACATATTGAGAAAACCAACTGGCCATAAAGCATTTCTTACCTCAGTTAGTGCTGTGTGTGTTGCTGTAGCTCAGGTTGTGGCAGCTCTGTCAGGATAAACTTCCAGATATTTCAGGTTTTTTATTGCTGCTTATTTTCTCCAGACTGACTCGAAGTGGAGAAATAATACCTGCATTATCATTGAACTCCATCATAAAATTATTGATCTGGTCGATTTTCAAACATAGCAGTAGGAATAAAACATTAAATTTATATGCCGATTTTTTTCAAACTTTTCTGGGGTTGAGGGATGTTGTATGCTATGTATTTTATTTTTTATATATAATAGATGTACTCTTAATCGTGGTTACATCTGCATAGGTTAAAATAACATTCCATTTCTTTAGTGTCCTGCTGCCTGACACACATGGTCAGTTGAAGGTAGGTTAACCAAAGGTAAGTTGTCCTTCAATAAAAAATATTTCTGAGGAATTTTAATTTTCTTCCAACTTTGATTCTACAAAAGATTACAGTGGGCCTGATCTGTTTATAATGCTTCTGAGAGGTGATGATAGTAACACTATACTTACCATTGTGTGAATAAAACTCCACAGCTAGAATAGGATGTGCTCCTTTAGATTAATAATAGTAATTTATTATTAGTTAAAAAAGGTTAAGCATGTTTTCAAAGGGTGAATAGAGAGAAATTAAGACATTTCTGGTTAAGGTACTTAAGCTACTCCTAATTCACGTGAAAATGCTGATTTTAGTTAGAATCCACTTGCAGCTTTTGCTTGTTTATGAGAATATGTATCCTATTTCCTTTGCCTGTAGAATAATTCTGGGTTTCTTGTGGCAACAATATGTTCATTAATCTTCACTGCTTTTTACAGTTTGGTTGCTGATGTTGTGGTGTTCAACTCTGCTTTTAATATGGAATCCTTTCTTAAATCCATTGGAAAATTTATGAAGCTGATTCCTGACCACAGACCTAAGGATTTAGAAAAAATAATCAGACCGAAGTGCCAAGTTCTTTATTTTCCAGTCAGGTTTCCTGATGTGAGCAGGTCAGTACATTTTCCACGTCATAAATTGCCTCCAGCCTGTCAAAAGTCTGTATTTATGGTGACGTTCTAACTAATCAGCTAAAGCATCGTTAATGAATGAGTTTGATAATATGCAAAATCCCCTAATTGATAAATGTATTTCAATAATCAGAGGCTATTGAGGCAGCCGAGCCTGTCCTCAGCGCCTGTCGTGCAAACTTGCATTGTTCAGGATGAGTGATCTCCCACTTGTTTTAGAGATTTCCCACTTGTTTCAGCCTTCCAGGAGTTGCCTGCTCCTCAGCTCCGTGCATGTTTGTGCAGGGGAGGTCAAGGAGGAGACAGAAATGCTGGAGAGCAGTGAAAGTGATAAGCCTGCAGCCAAGGAGCTATTTTATCCCCTCCCCTCCCTCTTTTTATGGCTTTCCAGGTAGGCTGAAGCATTCCTGTGGCAGGGAGCAGACTTGCAGATGTTGGCATTTGCTGCAGCTGGACTTGCTCTTGCTCTTCCTCGGTTACTCTGAAGGACGTTTTTTATTGCCCTCGTTTCAGAGCCTGTCTTGAAATTAGCAGTGGGTTATGTGGCTCAAAGGGAACATTCACAGGATCCTTTTCACTTTTGATTAAACCTGGCACAATTGTTTTTCCTGTTATAAGGGACTCTCCTCCCACCGAACAGGAACTTTGCTTCAGTGGGACCAGCACTAAATAGAGTGTGATTCTGCAATTTGATTATACTCTTAAACCCAACTCCATGCTGGGTACATTTTTTTGCTGAAATAAGGATGGGGAGCACTGCAATGACTTTTCAAGAGCCTACCTTTTGATCTGATAATAAGTTCTGGCCACACTTGAGATCTCTGTCCCTGACCAGCCTGTGCTTGGAGTTATTTTAAAGGCTAAATATACATGGATGGTAGTTTGAGGCAGAGAAATTTTTAGTTCAGGAGCTGAGGTTGTGCGCTCACTGATGTACTCAAACTGCAAGGTTTGACTTTCAGTGTCTTGGGAAACTTTGTAATCTAAATAGTGATGCAAGTCATTTAGCAATCAATGTCTAAAGTTAAATCTTTACACGTCTGTTTTTGACGAGTGGGTTAAAATCCTCCAGTGTTTCTTAGGGACTTGGCTGCCTGGATGGCAGTGTAGTTCAGTACCTGTTTATCTTTGAGGATCTACTATTCCCCCTCAGACTCCAGAGCTTTTGAGCACAGGGAATGCTGTGGGTGCTCAGCATATTTGACGTGGGGCCAGTTCCAGAGGCTCTCGGGGTTTTGGCATACCTTAGGAATCATGTGGCCCAGACCTAGTTTTGGAGATGAAGTTATGATAACCCTGTCTTATATATATTACATCAGCTCTTTTGGACTTGTCAGCCCTGGCAGATGGGGTCAGACAAGATCTGACAAATTAGGCTGAAGTCATCATACCCATAGCGCCCATTTGTCCAAAGCAGGGGGTGATTAGGTGGGTACAATCATGAGCCTGCTACCCAAACTGGTACAGTAGGAGGATCTGACATCTCACTGTGTGCTCTCTTAGAGTCCTGCTCTCTTATTAAATCCCATCTCACAAGGAAGGACACCTTTCCCATTTTCATTGTCGTTACTGCTCTTGGAACTCAAAAACCTCTTTCCAACAGTGATGAGCAAAATAAAGATGTTTATAAACAACTGTGTGACAGTAAAACTTTCACAGCAGACTGATTAGAAACAAAGAATTAATATCAACTCTGTATCTAATATATATTTTATTCAACAGTTTATTCTAGATGTAAGATCTGAGGTGTTTAGACAAAGTCCAATATCAAGACAGGAAAAAAATCTGAAGGAAGGGCTCCTTCTGCCTGACTCTGAAGTTCTTTGGTTATTGACCTTCAGCTGCAGCCAATATTTGTTATTTCTTTACATATTTTACATAAAGTTGAATGCACCTGTGGCAATTCAAAGCTGCTCTTTTAATTTAGGTTGTGTTAGTATAGTGACTGAATGGAGATTGAGGAGAAAAAGGTTAAGAAAAATTGTGGCCAAGCTAAAATTTATAAAGCAAGCTCTTAGCCCAGAGTGTTTTTCAAGTTATTTTCAAATGGTAATTTGCTTTATCCAAACCAAACTCATACAGTGTAAGTAAGTGATTATTTGCATGACTGACAATCATTTCAGTGCCTGCAGTCTTTTCAAAATGCATAATTTTGCTGAGATGTTGGGAAAATATTTAAAAATTCTGAAGGCAAAATAACCAGGGTAGGTTTTTTTTTATTTTTTTATTTTGACCTCTTTTATTTTGCGTGTGAATGTCTCAGGGTGTGTTTGTGTCTGGAGCATAATCTACATTTGGACTGGGGAGAGAGAGGTGATCTGAGAAATCATCCTCACATGTGTGATGGGGAGCTTTTTAAGATTATTTTAGATTAATATTGCAGTTGTAGGGCAAAATAAAATATATCTGAGCCTTGATCAAAACCAGTGTAATGAAGGATCACGTCACAGGAGTTAATCCTGTAAAATATCTACTTTTTAATGTAATTACTGTAGGTGATGGACACAAACAGCACAAGCAGCATAGTAAATGATCACTTAAGAGGGGAGGTATAATGATGAAGGATATCCTAGGAAACACTTGTGGATATTCTGAGAGGCACCACTATAATTTGTAATGTGTATTTAAATATTTCAAAGGGGCCTCTAACCGCTGCTTTTCTACTTCTGAGGGGAAGTTGTTGATGTTTTTTTATAAAGAATCTTTTTTGTAAATAAATATTTGTCATTAGGACCCACGTTGATGCTCCCAGAGCAAACCCAGCAGACTGTGGTCCTTATCTGACAATGAGAAGAGATGAAAGGATTTGAGGATTTGACAGAATAAGATATTTACCGACCTAATCCTCCTGTTTTCTGGTTCTGCAATGACTGGCTTCCATATTATATCCTGTGGTGCCAAGGCTGCTCTGTATATACCTACCCCATATGAATTCTGCTCTTTGTACATTCTGGTGAAGTGTATGATACGGGAATAAATATCAGAGTATTTCTAAGCTTCAAGTCAAAAAACCCTCTGAGTTCAGGCTGTCCCTTCACAGTGCACTGGGATTGCAAGGGATGGAGAGCAGTGGCTGATCTGCCCCCTGTGCTGTGTATCAGACTGGGGGTTTGTAGCACAGAGTTAAATACATAAGTGTAATTTGCACTTATCTGGTCTGGCCATTGACTTAATTTTAATATCTTTTCTATTGTAACATGAATAAAATCCAATTTTTTTTTCACTGTATGATCAATAGAGTCTGTTTTGATATAATCTTTTTCCACTTTTGCACTGTAAAATGATGGTCAAGGAAGAAATTCCTTTTTGATTGATGCTGTCTTTGGTACTTCTCTACATGCCAGCAGAGCCCTCTGGGGAACTTGTGCAAGGTCTTTGTTGGTATTTGGATATCCACTGGGGCATTATCCTGGTCTAGTGGAAGGTGTCTCTGCCTGTGACAGAACTAGATGATCTTTAACTTCCCTTCCAGCCCAAACCATTCCATGATTCTCTGGGTTTTTATGAATTCTCTCATCTCATCTGTGCCCACATTGTCAGTGGCAGTTTGCAAAGCAGGGTCAGGTTAGGTACTACCTGGAATTCATTCCAATGAAAATTTTAATTTGGATTTTGGTTATTATTACTATCCCTCTGATTGTAGTATATCTTTATTGTTATCACACTGTGGTAGGAAAGGAAGATGTTTTTATAAGAATGAAGCAACATTCCTAAGAGCTCAAAATTCACATTGGACTGAGGTGGAATAATATAAAAGAAACACAAGAGTATGAGGATTACAGCAGAAAATAAAAGCAGATCTTTTTTAAGTGGAACTTATTAGTGAGTATCTTGTACTATCTGCATTACACATTTTGAAGTGGAATTAAAGATTTTAGACTTGTTTCTTCATTTGCTTTTATAACTCAGTAGAGTTAACAGGACATTCTCAACCATTTGGGCTTATATTTTTTTCAGTCATAGTGGGAGAGGGGCAGAATTTGCCAATTTAGAGAGTATTTTAGGGCCAGTCAAGGGAGTTCCTGAGTAAAGCAGAGGTTTTTAAAAGGCACTGACAGCATCTCTTGTGCTGAAACAAGTGTGGAAGAGCCTGTTTTGTGGAAGTAAAAAAATAAATTAATTAATTAATTGCATCCCTTGGATGAGGTTTGCAGGGCTGAACTTAACTGGAAAAATGCAGATGTCAATGATATAGGAGAGACTTTAATTCACAGGAGCCCAAAGCTACGGGTGGGCACTGGGGACGTGTCTGCATTGCAGGGAAAGATGCTCAGTGGTGGTACCCATGTGAGCTGTAGTGAACTGTCTGGCATGTGGGAAGCTGTAGACAGCTTAGAAGAGCAGTTTTTGGTTAATTAGCCTTCCAGTGAAATAGCATATATTAGCTTGGGTGGAGTGCTAATGACAGTGACTCTGGTACTGAGGGTACCTGCTGCCTTTGGTGGTGGCTCGGGCATCTCCGTGGTGCTCTGTGCCCTCTCTGGTGGCACAGCCTCACTGCCACCACAGTTTATGGGTCATTAGCATAATTAGACAGTGCCAATAGACTTCTCCTACCTTGGGGCTTGCTGCTGAAGAGCTGGGTGATGGAAATTGCACCCCAGAATGTGTTTCCTCCTCACCTGCCGCAAGCGGGGTTTGAGGATCGGTGCTGGCACGCTGAGAGTTACACAACGAGCATGAGGGATGCTCTCAGGATCTGGGACACAGCCCCTGTTGGGAGGGAAGTGCAGTGTGGGCTCAAAAGGGGCATAAAACAGAGTCTTTCCAGTGGTGCTGTTGGCAGTGGGGTGGTTCCTCTTGCCCCTGTGGGGTTTCTGCTAACTCAAGTAGCTGCACTTGCAGGGAGGGCTTAGGTGGTTCAGTGAAGGACACTTGCATTTTCAGTGGTGTTTTCTCACTTGATGCTTCCCCCACACGCTCATCCTGTGCTGTCTTGGGTGATGTAGGAGTTTCCATTCTCCCTCTGGATCATGGAAGAGCTGTTACCCCAGCCTTGTCTTCCAGGCAGAACATGCCAGTTTTATCCCCAAAATATTTATCCCCAGACCACTCCAGCAGCATCAGAATGAGAATGCTCTCCAAGAGAAGGGCCTGGCTGAAGAGTCTGCTGGGATGTATTCATTCTGCAAAACTTGCTAAAAAGTAATTTCTTTTTATCTATTCAGAGACAAAAATAGTTTTACTGACTCTCTTTTATCTGTCGTATAGGTATTCCTCTAAATGCTATCATAATAACCATTTAGGCTCACAATAGCTCACAAGGATACTTAAGCAGAATTCTCTGTGCAACCTACTTTTTTATTATGTTGGGTACTGCTCATGTTGCATACAACACATTCCCATAAAACTTGCTTTTTGTATTTACAGAGAAATTTCTCTTGAGAGTTAAGGTCTTGTAAAACATTCTTGTTCTACAGCGTGAACGAATTATCATACTCTGGGGAATTAAAAGTGAAGTGTACTGAAGAAAAGAATTTTTTCATTAAAATGCAGTTTATATTGATAAAACAGATTACTAGCATTTGATGAAATGTGAAACTTGGATCTACCCATATCGCTAAATCACCAGTAGGTTTATTTTGGCAAGAAGAATAGTACGTAATGTATATCAGGACCAATCATTTTACAGTACCTGTTAGTTTTGTATTAGATTAAATTGTCTTTCACTAAAGGACTTGGAAAAAACCCTACTATATCTGTATCTTGAAGTAGCAGAATGTGGTAACCAAGAATATTAGAAAATAAAAGCTGTCGTGTTATCAGTTTTGGCACAGTCATTTATCAATCAGTATTTTAAACATTGACAAGTGGTAATTTAATAGGGAATGACCCTGTTGGCAGGAAGTTCTAATGACAGATGATGCAAACTCATTTATCACTATGGGGCTGTGCTGGCTTCTTACCTTTCTCAGTATCACAGCTCATATTTTCCAAGTCTGGGATGTGAGAAGCCACAAAGGGCAAAACCTGTGGCACTGAGCCTATAACCACTCCCATCTAATCTGATTAACCCCTTAGCTGCAAATTTCTCTGCAGCAGAGCTGGTGAGAGCTACAAGTTCTCATGCTGATTTAAATACCATTTGCTTTTTAAGGAGGATTTTCCATAATACTTTCCCATAGGCAGTTTTTCAGAAATATTCAAGTTGTGTCACTTTGAATACACAGTTGAGACGTGCTGGTGCTTGGCTTTCAAAAAACAAACCACATCCTAATAATTAATAGCACATTTCATTAGCAGGCATTAAAAATATTGCATGCAGTGCCCTATACAATGGGCAGCTATTATTATTATTATCATTAGTACTCGAGGAGGAAATTGATGCATTCAGAGGTTTAATTGATTCGTGCATATTCATGTGGGAAGTCAGTGGTAGAGTCACGACTGGACTGGATTATTATGCACTTCCATGCATAGTAATTTCTCTGCAACTTGGAAAGAGAATAACCTACCTTGCTGTAATAAATGTGTGCATTTCAAGTTGAAGGATGTCATGGGAGAAGGGGTGAAAATGACACCTTCATCAGCAACTGGTATGGATGGTGCTCCTCGGTCTTCAGGGATTCCATTTGGAATACATTCATGCAACTGTACCTGTTCTGAATTAAAAAAATAATTGTTTTTTACTTTAGTTTCCATACTAGTAAAAGTTTTGATCCGTTTAATATGAATTTATGTTACCTTTTTTAAAACATCATGAACACAAGTCCTTGTTGGGGTTCTCTTCACCTTCCTACCTCAATTCTCTCTCTATTTCTTTTCTTCTCCTTTCACAGTCTTTCACTTTGAGTGCTGGGTTGGGTTAAATATCATTCATGTTCAGGATGGTTGAGACATGAAATACTTTAAGAGTTTGCATCAAATTGTTGTCATAAGAATCAGTGAAATTTAAATTTAATTGGTTAAAATTGCCACAGCAGACTTAAAGCTGTGGACTTGATTGGGTTTTTTTTTTAATTATTTTTCTTTTATCCAAAGTGAAAAAAGGCTGTTGCCTAATGGTAGGATCCTACAAAGTACTAAATACCCTCATTTTACCTGCAGTCAGGGGGAACTGAGGCTTTTGGTGGGAATTCAAGGTTAACAGGGGTAGAAAAAGGTGGCACAAAACTAACTCTGGGTATTGAGTGGTCTGGCTTTGTCCAGGTCCCTTTCAATCCATAGGAACTTAAATCATTTGCATGTGTGAAAGATGGTTTTTATACACAAGGCTGTCCCTGCTGGATTTTGCATTTCAAAATACTGCCCTTCAACGTTTGAACAATTTCATATTTTTTTATTATGAAATTCATGAATATTGCATGGAAGTGAAGGTGGATTTTTTTTTTTCCCCTTTAAAGGGATTTCATGCTTACAGGATTGCAACAGAGAGGAAGGCAGTTATGTTGGGCATCTTATTTCTTACTTGCTACATGAGGCAATGACAGAACCTTATTGTTTAAATATTCTGGGTACTTACAATATAGTATAAAAGCAAACAGGTAATGTGCTAGAAATTGCAGAAAATATAAAGAATAGGAAGGGAAGTCTTGAGTTTTTAGAGATTATTCACTAAGAATACAAAATGTCAGAAATCAGTTTTGAAAGGATGAAAGAACCTCTGTTCCCAGTTGTAGGGGAATGGCAATGCCTTTAGAAAAAGCCACATTTCATCTTGAATGCAGGATTAGTGTGGGGAGGAAAAAAGCTCAACCTACCAAAACCCAAACAAGCAGCACCTTTTAAAAGAGTGGTGGAATAGATTGCCTTGCAAATTGTTATTAAATGTGAGACTGAAACTTTATGTGTGTTGGATCTGCTTCAAGCACTGTTGTGTGCAAGATTGCAGACAACCCATTCCAGTTACAGTCAGATGGACGTGTCAGTGGGGAAGATATGAAGATGTTCTATAGGAATTTTAGAGAATAGAGAATAAGAGAACAAAATTGCACGATGGAATACATAAAATCACATATTGAAGAGGAAACTTGGAGCATAGCTCTCCAGTCCTATGGAGATGACCTTTATGTAATGTGTAAGAACAACTGCATGCAGATGTTTTATTTATACATAACCAAATGGGATGAAGTTAAATGATTTTTAATTTTGCCAAATCACAGATAATTTCTTTGTTGTGCAAGGAGTGTTTTAATCTAGTTAGTTGGGTTTTTTGTGGTGGTTTTTTTTCTGTTGTTTTTGTTTGGGTTTTTTTTGCATTTGCAAATACTTAATATTTTATATTTTGGACATTCCCCCTGCTCAGTTGTGACTCCCAGATGAAATAATCCTTCTCCTCTTCCCTTTAAATAATTCAGATAGCATACATTTAAAAATATGAAAATCCCAACGTAAATGTGCCAGAAGTGCTTTTAAGGTAGGAGGTTGTTCTGCTTTACTATGGAAAAGATGCATCTCTAAATGGTAATGAGGCTTCATCAGTTCTGAGGTTACAAACACCAAGTCATAGGGATGCTTTGTGGAAGAACTGTGGGAGATCCAAGTCCAGGACTGTTTTCCCAGCCTCTGATCTTAGAATGGTTTGGGTTGGAAGGAGCCTTAAAGATCATCTTGTTCTCCCCCTGCCTTAGAAAGGGACACCTTCGACTGTCCCAGGTTTCTACAAGCCCCGTCCATCCTGGCCTTGGATTTCCAGGGATCCAGGGGCAGCCACAGCTGCTCTGGACACCCTGTGCCAGGGCCTCCTCACCCTCACTGCCAGGAATTCCTTCCCAATATCCCATCTCTCCCTGCCCCCGGCAGTGGGAAGCCATTCTCCCTGTCCTGTCACTCCATGACCTCGTCCAAAGTCCGTCTCCTCTCCCTCTCTTGGAGCCCCTTTAAGTC
Organism: Polioptila caerulea; assembly: GCA_013397295.1. Taxonomy (NCBI): domain Eukaryota; kingdom Metazoa; phylum Chordata; class Aves; order Passeriformes; family Certhiidae; genus Polioptila; species Polioptila caerulea. The sequence goes on from VYXF01001947.1 coordinate 306,791, forward strand.
CTTTAAGAACTTAAGTTCTCCCTGGAGCCATTCCTTCCCAAGGCTGAGCACTCCCAGCTTTTTCAGTCTGTCCATACCATAGCAGAGGGGTTCCAGCCCTTGAAGCATCTTCATGGCTTCCTTTAGCTCCAACAGCTCCAGGTTTTCCTCAAATATGTAGGAAAATAGCTCTTGGAGTTAGATTACCTTTTTTAGTAGGGGACGTGTTTAGTTGAGAAATACTTGCCTGCTGCAGAGTACTTTTGGATATTATAAAACAAGATACCATTATGTTCAGTCTGTTTTTCAAACAATGTTACAGGCAGTAACAACAGCCAGGAAGAAGGAATTAGGTATTTAGTTGAATCATCCTGTCTATGGTTAATTTTAGGGTGAGTTCCTCATAAAATGGTGCTTTTTCCTTTAAGATGACTCCTAAGCAGTGCTCAGGTCAGGCTTGCAGAAAGCTGGACCTTGCCCACCTGCTGTATGTATTTCTTGCCCCCACACAACCCTGGGACTCATCATTATGCCACATTTTCTCTATTTTCATTAGTGCCCAAGTAGCCAGAGGAGTTATGATTCCATGGAATCATGGGAAGTTTGGGCTGGAAGAGACTTTAGATCATCTCTTAGTGGTGTGTGATGCCTCACCACCAGAACCCTCATCTTTCCACTTGTGCTTCTTTATCAGCTCTTCTTGTCTGGAAGCCACAGGTCTCTTGCTGCTGGTTCTGCTGCAGTTGAACAGCCTCAGATCTAATTTCTCCAGGATGGATTTGGCTTTAGGTACGTTTCCCTCTCCGTGGCAGAATACTCATCATGAATGCTTTGCAACGGGATTACATCTTCAGTTCTGTGACTTTGCCGCTCAGAAAAACCCCCAAGCTGTTCATAGCCGTGTTCTCCTTTGAACTCCTAAGCATTTTCCATCTGAAGCTGATGGTTCTCACAGGTGTTAAATAGAGAAACAGGCAGATCTTCCTTCCCTTGGTCACTTTGATGTGCTAAAAGCTGGACCAGTCTATGTGGCTGTGCAGGTATTGCCACAAATGTGCTGGTATTTAGAAGCTAAATAGCTGCACCACACCAAAAATAGGTATTTTTTTAAAGAAGTGTATTTGAATCTCATCCACAATAGAACAGATATTTTAAATGCACAGATTGATGTGTCTGTGTAAAGCACTGAAAAAAAATAAATGTATGTTGTTCTGGTCACCCGTGCTCAAGAAAGATTAATTTAAACTGTGAAACAGGTGTAGAGAATTGCTGCTAGGATGATTAGGAGAATCTGTATTATGAGAGCAGATTAAAAGAGTATGGTTCACTTGTCCTAGCAAAATAAAGGTTGAGAAGGGGATATATGTTAATCTTTATAAATACAGTCAGAGGATAAATGCCATGAAAGAGGAGGAATTATTTAAGTTTCAGGATAATCCTTACAACATCCACTAGGTATAAATTGGTCATTATTAAATGGCTGAGACTGAAAGTGAAAAAATGGGTGTGGAAGGTGGTTGCTTGGTTTGATTTTTATTTTCCAGAGACACATTTAGTTGTGAAATGACTGTTGAAACACTATTGAAATGCAAGTTTGATAAATTCATAGAATGGTTGGTTAAACAATATAGGAGTAGTGCCTGGCAGCTGCAGATGTTTGCTGTGATGATATCCCCAAAATGAAGGCAAAAAAGGTGGATGATGAGTTGGTCACTTGGTGACTTCAGTCGTGAGACCTGAACTGGTCCATGATGGAGATCCTGAGTTTCCATCATCTGTACAAGACACAACAGCCCAGCCTGTTCTGTATTCTGCACATGAGTTTATCTTGGAGATCATTAATCATGTGTTTCATAAATGAGCAGTGTCCTGCAAGGCACGTCCAGCTTGTCTGTGCAGCCTCTGCCTGCTTGGGGTGGGCTGGATTTTCATTACTCGGGTCCACAGTGACCATTGTGGGAAGGGAGAAAAAGTGAGGGGAGTGTTTTTGTCTGACTGTACTGGGTTCATCTGGACATTTTAGTGCTTTTGAAGAAAACCACATCATGGTCAGTGCTTTTTGTCCCTTCTCTTCTTTGCCTTTGCAACAAGGGAGTTTTTGAGGCATCGCTCTAAGAATCATAAAATCCTGGAATGCTTTGGTTCGAAAGACGCCTTAAAGACCATCTGGTTCCACCTCCTCTGCCTTGAGCAGGGACATCTTCCACTAGACCAGGTTGCTCCAAGCCCCATCCAGCCTGGTCTGGAACTCTTTATGGGATGGGATGTCAACAAGTTCATGGATGTTTTTGTTTTTGGAAGCCTGGGCATCCCTCAGAAGACAAGTAGAAGTGGTTCCACAGGGATTTTGGAAAGCGTTAGGTGAGATGTGCCTCAATGAAAACCATCCTAAGGCAAAATGTTTGAGTCCTGTGGGTCTCTAAGCATTCTTCTCCATTTTGCCTCAGTTTACTTTTGTTCACTGATGCATTTGTATAAAATTATTCCATTGAGCTCATTGGAGTCAGAATGAGTTTATTTTAACTTTCTTATTTTGATGAGTCTGTAGGGCTCTTTCACTTTCATCCTTGTGTAGAGCAGTTTTGATACTAAAACTGCCTCAATCTGTGCTAGAAGCAAACAGAGGACAGAATGAAGAACTTTTTATGCAGTAATTCCTTTCAGTGACTGAAATTTTTTCTGTCCTTCCTCAAACTTCATCGCACGTCTCTTGGATTCGGAGTTCACTTGTGTTATCTGCCATCTGAGTTTGAATTACCCATCTTGAATGATGTGACTATATATGGAAAAGAGAGGATTTGACCCTTTTTGCATGCCTAAACTGTTGTCTTTTTGTTGCCAATAAGTGGAGGGATCAGCTGACAGGGTTCCCAGTATATGAGTCGCGATGAAAAATTTAAAAAAAATATTTAGAAATATTAAAAGGTAATAAAAAAAAATCTTTTTTTTTTCTGTTTTCTAGTGAGACCTTGTGTGAGATCCATAAAGTTGCCTGATATCAGGACATATTTATGACAGTAAAGTAAAGCAGTGTATCTCTGGTTCTGGAAGCAGCTGAGTTCTTTTCAGTGGTATCCAGTGCTGGGCTTGTCAGCCCATCTATACATTGACGACTTATTATTTATTCCACGAGCATCACTTCATTTGGGCTGGCAATAAGTCCTGTTCAGTCATTGTGCTGCAGAGGAATGTTTAAAGCTGCAATGTGCATTGGAGTCTGTTTGTTTGCAGCAGCTGATTTGCCTAAGCTTTGATGCGCAGTCACTTTCTGACATTTGTGTATTTCAGCAGTGAACAATGTAAACTCATTTTCTGAGCACTTTGATTACTTGCACATAGCAGTGCCCATGGCATGTGACAGAGAAGAGCACTCTATCCACTAATCAGATAGATATGCTTCAAGCGTATTTACACAAAATAATGAAAACAGCTGTTAGATACCTTTAAACTTGAGTGTGTTTTGTTATTAATCTACTAGCCCGTACACATGACACTATAATTCTTCGCTCACTCAAGTTGCCTTTAATGACACAGTAATAAAACGGAGAGGGATGAAAGTAATGGAATTGTAGAATGTAATGCCTCAATTGTTCTACAGTGTCTTCCTTTTTGCCAAAATAAACCACAATTAGGTCCATATGGTGTTTTGAAGTTTTCAAGCAATGACCCTAATAAAAAGTAATGAATTTCTGACAAAAGAAAGCATGGTGCTCTTTTAAGCAGATATCTTTGCTATTGATCTAGTTATGATTGCAGACTGATATGCTAATAGAAGAAGAAAGGTTCAACGTGCCTGGTACAAGCACTTTCATTTGTGGTTTATTTTATTCTTATGAAATTCAGATTGAAAAGGTAGAAACATGTTGTAATCCATCAGTTATGACTCCCTTTTAAGAGACCTACTATAAAGAAAACAAATGGATTTTCCTTGAGGAAAAAATGGAGAGCATTTGTTAACTTGGAATTCCTAAAGTGAATGCTAACTAGGAGGATGCCTCACAGTGATGAAGATGCTTTGTTTGGATATATGAAATTTGACTTGAGCATTTCAGTGTCTTCAGATGTCTAACCTCTGGTATTTACTTTTCTCTCTTTTAACCTTTTTGACTTTGAATGATATTCCTGTTCATGTAGAAAATCAAAGTGTCCACAGAGCATTTGTTGGGTAAGTGGAGATACTCAAGCCAAATGACTCCAGGAGATGTGCAGCTCATCCTCCTGAACAGCCGTGGGCAACCAATAAACAAGTTTGGTGTGTCAGCATTATTCCAGTGCAGTAACAGGGTGCCTGAAGTTGGTGTAATGTAGTTGTAATTCAGAGAGAAGGAAGGTTCTGGGAGCAGATACGAGGAGAAGGAGAAAATGAGTGGCTGATTTGATGGACCTTCTCTGCTAGAGGTTGTTGAATGAGTGCTCATCCCACATACACACAGTCCTGAATTCCTCAGCTGAAAAGCATCTGCTGGATAATGTGTGCTGGATAATGGGTGTTGGTGTTATTTCACCCCAAGAAGAGTAGCTGAGGCCTGTGGTCTTGCAATGTGAAACTGTTCAGAGCATCCTGTCAAGCCAATCCACCTTGTCTAACATTAATCATCACTAGAAGCTGTGTTGGAGTGGCTCCTCCATGGTAAATGAGGAGTCCAGTTATTTAATGGGATGATTTCTCTATTTCATATTCTCATTTCATATTCTTTCTATTGAGCTGCCTTTCAGATTTCCCACTCCAGTCCCAACTGAACCTTTGGGAAATAACTGAATTTTGGCCTCAACAACCCGTGCCGTTTTTTATTCATGTTTTGCCACCTTCCACATTGGTAATTTCTCCCTCACTTTATGTATCACATGTGTGGTTACTTTGTTAATTTTAATAGGAAAGAGTCTTGTTCTCCTCAAGGTGTCTTACTTTTATAAGCAGGGTAAGTGAGTTCACAGAATCACATAATTCTTTATTTGGATTGAAAGGCACTTAAACAATCATGTCATTTCATCCCCCTGCCATGGGCAGGGACACCTGCCACTGGACCAGCTTGCTCAATTTCTATTTATTCCACCACTTCTCTTTCTGAAAATACTCTGGTTTAATTTCTTACATTCTTATGCTGGCTTCCTTGAGATGTGAATGATTATTTTGCTTTATTGCAATTATGTTTAATAGCAATTGACTGGTGCTTAGGAACTGGGACTTGCCTTCTGGAAGAGGATGTGTACTACAGGAGAAATAATCTCACTTCAGATTGTAAAATCTAGATTATTTGTGTTATTTTGGATTCTAGTACAAGGAACACAAAACTGAAAATCTTCACCTACCTTCCTGTAATTAAAATATTTTTTAATTATATTTTTTCTTGCCTCAAATATTTTTATGTTAAAAACTTTAAGAAATAATCTTTTGCTGTGAAATAGGTTCGAATTTTAGACTGGCTTTAAGTTATATTTTAAAAATCCATCGATTTTGGTTAGCCTAGGAAGTGTTTAAATTTGCCAGCTTCCATAGCCAGTTGTAGATGAGAATTCTTGGACTTTTCACCCCCACTCAGCAGGGTCTCCAGTGAAGCTGGACAGAATCAATTAAACTTCCCCCCTATATCATAAATAATAACAAACATGGTGAAATATTCTTAATATGGAAAAGGCTCAGAAAAGGGAGCAACCCTTCAAATAGTTAAATAAATCCTTTATTAATTGAAATATAAGGAATTCTGCAAGGTTGTCCTCCCATGAGATATCTAAATACCATCAGGTGACTTTAGAATTTCTGGCTTATTTTTGTTCAACTCAGTTGAAATTATTTGAGATTCTGAGGTATTTTAAAGGTCTTAGAAAACCTGCAAAGGCTTCTATAACCTTTTGAAATTTGAAATCTTTACTGTCTGTGGTATCCCAAGTTTTATCCATTAACCTGGAACAGTAATCACTCTGACCCTGCTAATTGGGTAAAAGTGCCCAAAATATTCTCAGTCCTGTATTATTTGTGCATTCACTTGCATTGTGATAATTCCAGGTACATCCTGGTACTTTCCAACATGTGAAAATAATGCTGCCAGTATTTTAGAAACATTTAATAGCAAAAAGATAATAAACCAAGGTTCCTGATGTTTAATATAAGTCATGTAGATTTTCTCAGTCTGCCTGTTTGCAAGACCAGCTCCTTAATGAACAGTCATTATTATTGCAGAGCTCTTAGTAGTAGGCCAAAATATTGTACTATAGATCTAATGTCAAATTTCCAGTCCTTCATGCAAATCCCAAATATTTCCTGCTTTTTGACCTGATTGTATTATTGTTTTTTTTTTTTTTAGCAATGTACCATGACTTTTATTTAATTCCTTCTGGTATTTTTGATACATTCAAGCTCCTGTGAGAACAATGTCCATTGCTGTGTGATGCTCAGAGATGGTGATTTTTAGCAGTAGATTGAGGGGACAAGTTTAAGGAAACATTTCTTGTGCTGTGTTTTTGGAAGCACGAGCTGGTTGTAGAGGTTACGTTCAGGGACTAGTACGGCAGCATTTGGGTAAATTGGGATATAAACAAACATCTGTTGCAGGAATGTAGAAATGACATCATAAAGAATGTATGCAAAAACTTAATTGAAAAAGAATGATGCAGAATTGCAGCATGACTTTAAGTCTGAATTGATTTTTGCCTTCAGAGTGAAAGTGGGATTTCTGTGCAACATTCCAATACTATAAAGTATTTAAAATGTAATGTCCTATTAACGTCCCTAAAATGTAGACTCTGGGTCACCCAATAAGAATAGTAGTTACAGTAATACAGTATATGTAATATGCAATTATCTTGACAATAGTTTTATTTTTTCAACAATTTTGTCATAAAAGAGCAGTAAGATACAATGAATTTGATTCATTTTGTGTGTGTGAATCATTTAATAGGCCATTACATCTACTATATTAGACTCCATTCTCCTTTCAGAGCTTTTCATTATAAGCCTGTCTTTAATGGAAAGAAGTTTAACCTTCCCTCCCAGATAGATTGAACCCCATAACAGTGTAAACATTCTCATTATAAAATAAAATCCCCTTCCCCAAGGGCAGCACTATAATTATGTTGCAGAGTGTTGTACAAATGTTTCTCTTAAAAAATGTTGTCTCATTCTTGTCCTCAAGTTTTTATCATTTTCATTTATGAAGGGAATCAATAATGCTTTAAAATCGTAATTTAATAAAATAAATATGATCTGATTATTTTTTAATTTTTTGAAGTTATTTTAATCAAGTTTGAGAAGAAGTCATCAGTAAAATTGCTGTTGATTTATAAATAGGATAATTAGAGGCTTTCCTCCTAAGTACTGTTCACTGGCATTGTGGCTGTTTTTATTGCCTAGTCAAACCTCTTCATTCAATTTTAAAATTGCCTTTTGAATGAACTGTGCTATGAGCTTGCCAAATAGTGTCACCATTAATACCTTACCTCCTCTATTTCATTGTCCAGTCTGTAAATGCACAATAAATTGTTTGATAAGGAGGTCAATGAGGTTGTAGCAGTTTTTAAGTGAATTACGGCCGAACGTTTCAGATTATGTCACACTCTTATTGTAGCACTGGGCATAAAAGGTGGTGATACACTGTGTGGGAGATCATTTGGTGGTGTTGCTCCAGGACTAGGCACAAATCAGGAAGAGCAGGTTCTCTACTGCTCTCTATGTAGGAAATAGATTTTAAAAATGCACCTTATTAATCCAATTTACAATTCTGTAGTGTGTCCCTTAGTCCAATTAAGAAAACTCACAGTAGCAGGTGCACATCACAAGGATAGGTGAGGACAAAGATGTTTGCAGGCAGGAGACAATTTCACTGTTTTGGTTGTTGAAAACGTGCTGTGGCATTCCTGGGAGGTCCTAAGGCATCTCTAACCAGCATTCTGGAAGTTGGTGTCTCATATCTCATTGGGCATTTGGTGGGAATTGGGTTTTCCTGGATATATGAGGAGTGGCTGAGGGAGCTGCTGGAGGAAAGGAGGCTCAGGGGAGATTTTATTGCTCTCTACAACTCCCTGACAGGAAGGTGGGGGTCGGGCTCTTCCCTCAGGTAATAAGTGACAGGATGAGAGGGAACAGAATCAAGTTGTATCAGGAAAAGTTTAGGTTGGATATTAGGGAAAATTTCTTCACCAAAAGGGCTGTCCAGCCCTGGCACAGGCTGCCCTGGGCAGTGGGGGAGTCCTCATCCCTGGAGGGATTTAAAAGCCTCATGAGAACAGGGGTGGCTTTGGCGTTGCTGGGGGAAAGGTTGGACTCGATGACCGTAGAGGGCTTTTCCGACCTAAATGATTCAGTGATTCCACGATTCTGTAACTGATTCTGGAGAAGGGTGCCAGATTGGTGTCACCATTCCAGCAGTTCCCTGTACTGATGCATCACCCTCAGCCAGCCCTGCTGTGCCTGGGGAGCTGCTCTGTGCCCAGACTGGGGCTCCCACCCGGGCACGTCTCTCCCGCGAGCGGTTCTGAAATAGAAACGTAAAAGGCGAAAGTAAGAAACTTTGTGCTTGTTGAGTCTAAAAGAAAGTCTGTTTGTGTGTGTCTCTCCCTTTGTAACAGAAGGAATGTTTCTTATGTTTCTGTCTTCAGACAGTTGGCACACATTTCATCTCAGCAGCTGCTTTCTCTTAAAGTGCAGTAGAGTGTAGGACTGTAGTGACACTAGCATTAATACTTCACATTCTGCTATCATATGCTGTCACTGTGAAATATGGATCTAGGTTACATGTGTTTGCAGACTTTGTACTGCTGAATTATGAAAGCTGACTCCGTTGGAGGATTGTGTTGTATTCAGAGACTGTGAACTGAACAATAAATGAATGCAGGCAGAGACTTGCAGTCATAAGCAGTATTCTCCTTTTTGGCCTAATTGAGACAATAGCTTTAAAATGCAGAATTGCCAAATAAAACTTCGCTGTTGACTTAGGTAAATATATTTAGCAGGAATTTAAATATGTCTCTTGTGGGCACCTTTTAGTTGTTATCCTCAACCTTATTTAAATATTATTTTTAAATTCTGGTCTTCTGAATGGGATGAACTGCTGCAGATGAATAAAGTGGATTGCAAAAAGTACTTCTGCTGAATGCCAGAAGAAATTATTTGGAACAATTAATTATTTTAGTTATCAAGACTTAGTGTGTACCCATAAATATAACTCTGCAATTTTTTTTATATGTCTGGATCTCTATATGAGGGATGAGGAGCTGCACTTTATTTATTTCTAAATGTGTAAAGTTAATACAGATGTAAATATGTATACATATGAGCTAAAATATCAGGAATCATTGCATATGGTGACATGAGGGAACCAGTCCTGACTCTGCTGGAGTCACCAGAGACTGGGCAGTATTTAAAGGGTAAGCACAGCTGCTGGAAAGGAGAAAATTGGAAATATTTTTAAATGAAAGCTCAGCATAAGGAGATACCTGTGAATGTGCAGGCAGATCTTAATACAGGCTCACATACACAATTATTGTGTTGGAAATGTTAATCAGTGTATTGGCTAAACTTGGATTTCTTTGGTGCCTGAAGATTTGCCAGTAAATTATTTTATTTCTTAAAATCAGGTATCTGTAATGTCAGTGATAGTATCACTGATATGACTACACACTGACAAATAAACTTGAAGTTGATTTTCCATTGATAACCACTGATGGTTAGGAATGAAACCCAGGTGCAGAAATCTGGCATTCAGTGTAACAGTCTCCTTTTATTTTCAGGTTTTACCTTTGAATATCAGCGTGTACAAAGGGAGAAAATGAATAAACAATATATACATATATATAGGTATTATTAGGGTATGTTGCTGCTAAATGGCCTTTGAACCTCCTCTTGAGAAGCTTCCAGTGTCAAAAAAACCATAATCAGCACTTTTGCCATGAATGGTCTAGTACTCAGAATAATGTTAGAATGGTTTGGAGAGTGTGGGAAAGAAATGTCAGATCTTACTGAACTTGGCTGTGTATTTCAGTGTTTTGCATGTGTGTGGGGTTTGGATCATCTACCCACAGATGATGAAGTGATGTGAAGTGGTTGCTGTCACAGCTCTTCCCGTGTTAGTTTTGCTGGTTCTTTTGTATCTGGTTCTTAAGTGGGAAGGTGGGGTTGTATCCTCTCTCAGCAGAGCTGTTCCTGTGCTTCCCATAACAACCTTTCCATTGTCACCTCATCCCCTGACTTCTTTGAAATTGCACCCAGGTTCATGTTAAGTTTAAATGTTCTTGTCAAGGATTGCCCTAGACTTGAAACCATGCACTTCTAATTCTGTGCTCTAACAGGGCATTGTTCAGCTGCTTGGAAAGAGGTGAAAGACATAAACAATTTCATTAACAACAGAATTTAACCTGTTAATGAGACAGGCTGGAGGTAATATCTCCGTGCTCTCTCAGAGCCCCTGCAATGTGCATAATAAATCATGAAGGTTTTTAGGTGTTCACTCATTTTTGGGGCAGCTGTATCATCAGTCTTTTCTTCTTTGCCTGTCTTCTCATAGCCATTGAGAATTTTTATTCTGTAGGAACTTTGCAGTGCTGAGGTTTATTTTTTAATATAGGGGAAATAAAATGCTAATAAATTTCAAATTTTCAATCATCTACATCTATTTTCCTGTCAATGTGAAGATTATTTTCTTAACCTGACAGATCTGTGGCTTTTTCTCATTCAAAAGGATGAGGATAATATGTTGATGTTCTCATAAACAAGACCATTTTGGTAGTTCATTGCTTTTATTCATCTTTATAAAATACTCTTGTATTTGTCAAAATATTTCTGTGGCATGTGACAGAAGAAACATCAGTAGAAACAGGATGAACAGCATCATTTTTTTGAAGTTTTTTTGTCTATTTGTAGAATATTGAGTAAATCTGCTATTAAATGTATAGAAAACTCCCCTGTGGTGGATTATTGCACTGGTTAGGAGGCAGAGTTGATGCACTCCACCTCTAATTGATATGGTCTCATAGTTCAATTGCACAGCTTTTAGAGTAATAATCATGGCAGCATTTACCAGCAAAGCAGAATCGTCGCTTTTCTGTGGAATGGTGGTGCAACAATTATGCCTTAGTTATGCCTATGAGGGAGAATGGCCTTAAGATGAAGGAGGCAGGTTTAGATTAGATCTCAGGAAGGAATTCTAAGGGTGGAACAAGATGAGCTTTAATGTCCCTTCCAACACAGACCATTTGGTGATTGTAAGTTACATTATTTATCCAGATTTTTCAGCAGGGAGCAGTTTCTTTAGTTTAATACACTTAAACTGTGTAATGCTGTGCATTTTGTAGTATTAATTGGAGAAACCATAAAAGCACTGTGACATCCCTGGCATCTACCTCCTGGTCAACTGTTCCACCACCAGAGTTTGTGTTGTGCCCTCTCTTTAGTCCCCACCTTTACCGCAGGGCAGCAGTGAGGATGCAGAGGTGCTGCAGGTCATGCAGAGTTCTCCTGGCTGAGGGAGGGGATAAATGAGGAATTGAGAGAAATTGAAGGCTCTGGGGCTGTGGATGTTGATGGGGATGTGTCCTCAGAGCTGCCTACTTACTGCCTCTATTAATGGTAATATGTGCTACAAATTTTCTATTGAAAGCTGAGATGTAGGAAGTAAGAACTTGCCTTGTGATGGAAACCAAAAAAGCTGTTTGAATGTGCCAGTGGAAAGAGATGGTTGTGGGGTTTTCTACCTTTGAGATATTCTGGCAGATTTACACTGCTGGTGTCTGCTTTCCAAAGTTCCTGACCCCTCCCAGGGTGCTGGACCTCCCATGTCTGACTGGGAGGTGCTGGTCTTCGTGAAGCCACGTAAATGTGAAGATCCTCAGTGCCTTTAATCATCAGAAATACCCTCAGAGCTAATCTAGCACGCAGTTTTTCAGAGATTACTGTGTAATGCCCCAGAGATGTGATGAGTGAAGTTCTCAAGCCCCAGAGGACTGAACTATGAAACCACATTTCTGAACAGATTACAAGAATTCGTCACCAGCTGGTTTCCTACGAAGGGCTGAGCAGAAGTCCTCTACACGTGTGTGCTCATGCATGCCCGTGTGTGCACACACTCTTGGGCTTGCAGTTGTTTTTAATCATCAAAATTTTCACATTTCAACTGGGACCTATTTCTGGGCCAGTCTAAGCCAAAGACAGGTTTTGAGACAGTCTTAGAGTTTGTTTTTTCCTTTTCCCCCCTCATTAGGGGCTCATGTTCATGAGAGAAACTCCTCAAATGCATGGACTGTTGAGATAGTTCAAAAGAATCTCAATAGTGTCTGAGACAATACCAAAGTTGATTATTTAGGCAAGTTTATCAGCAAAGTGGTTGAAATGAAAGGAATCCCTCTGTTATTCCCTTNCCAGTCTAAGCCAAAGACAGGTTTTGAGACAGTCTTAGAGTTTGTTTTTTCCTTTTCCCCCCCTCATTAGGGGCTCGTGGTCATGAGAGAAACTCCTCAAATGCATGGACTGTTGAGATAGTTCAAAAGAATCTCAATAGTGTCTGAGACAATACCAAAGTTGATTATTTAGGCAAGTTTATCAGCAAAGTGGTTGAAATGAAAGGAATCCCTCTGTTATTCCCTTAATTCCTCTGTTATATCAATTCACAAGGCAGCAACACCTTTTTTTTGTGCCTTCCATAGGAATCCTAAATTTTTGTTAAAATCCCTACCACACAGAGGCATTTTTCAACTCATGCTGTGGTGCTTCTGCATCAGGATCCTGCTCAGGTCAATCTCAGACCATGGCAATCTCAGGCAATGGTGTTCTCCAAATAAAAGTTTGTGTTATGGCCACTGTTGTGTCCAGCAGACACTTATTTTTTAAACTTCTTAAAATATAATCAGAAAATGGGCCATTTATAATGCAGACCTAAAGGCCCTTTCCAGCACAACTGGGGTAAGCACATGAAAGTGTTTTAAATATGACATGGATTCCTTAATCCTTAAAAATAAGCATCTGATTCTGACAGAGACTCCATTTTAGTGATGAAGCCAAATTGCCAAGTAGATGCAGCATTTGTGAGTTGCCTTAGTTGGGTAGCAAGTGTGCCATAAATCTTGTAATCAAAATAACAGTATAATATTGAGCTGAATACAGAGATCTTTTATTTTTTATGCAGCTCTGAGATCTTTGTTTCCTCATGACTGTGGTCTGTTCCCTATGAGGCATTTGGGTACAGAAGGCACAGAGATTGTTTCTGAATGGTTTCTTTGAGCAACCGTGGTTTGTTCACCAGATTTTCATCTGACCTAACGATCTGCAGTTCCCTGTAAGCCAGTGATAGCAATTTATATCATCTGAGAATCTGATTTCTTCTTCCAGCCATGAAACACCATCCATAGACTTAAAAAATGGCAAATTCATTCCTCAGTTTTTCCAATGCTGTGTGTTGGTGTCATCAATATCATAGGAATAATCAAGGACAATTTTTTGCCCTCTGTAATTTGAAATAAAAGCTGGTGGATGACAGGCGTGCAGGATGGTTTCAGAAGTAGTGTTGAAACTTAACTTTGTTGAATGGCAAGTAGGACAAATGTGCAGTTATTATCTAGTTAATTAAATGGTTCATGAGAGTCAAAGTGGTTTAAATACATCATAAAATACAGGTCAGAAACTTAAGAAACCTTGTAATTTAAATCAGTATTGAATAATAGGTAAATGAGGGTCCTCTTTTAACGCACTGAGTCAAAAAATTCTCCTTACAGGAGGATTGTACCTCAAATGTGAGAGGAGACTTGAAAAAGAGCCAGCAGAAAAAAAAAGTTATTTTTTTTTATTCACACAAGTTCTGTGATTTGTGTTGCCCTGTGATGCATAGAGGAAACTTGGAGAAAAGTTTTTTATTATACATATTTCTTTTTCATATTTTCACTGTTTTTTTAAATCTTGAAGATTGTAAAATGTTTAGACTGTTCTCACCCAAACACACACAGGGAAGACCAATGTGTGTAAAGGCAAATTCATTGCATCTTCTGCACTTTGACTGTAAGGGGTATTGAGACAAAGAGGCAAATCTGTCATCTGACTTGTTCTTATTTGTTAGCTGGACAAGATCAACACTAGTTAATAAAGCAAAGCCAATGCAAACCCCACCAAAGAGCAGCTCTGTGCTCAGTTACTCAGTTTTCACATTCTTTCCCTTGTGATAACGTGGTCATTTCACTCCAGCTCCCCAGTCACCATTCATCCTTCTAGGACAGACATGACCTGAATTTCTAATATGAAGAATCATGATCCAAGCATACTCTACATGAGAGACAATAAAAAGGAAAAAAAACCAAAAAACAATCCTCAGTTGTTTTTTTTTTAAATTTTCTGTGCACCT
>VYXF01001947.1:326084-348720 GCA_013397295.1 Polioptila caerulea
TTTTCAAATGGGCATGTAAGCTCGGTGTCTCGTTAGATTAAATTGTTATGGATGTCCATCCATCTGTGGAAAAGATGGTTATTTCTAGTCAGGGCATTGCCTTGCCTTTCTAATGCGTATCTCACTAATACCAATCATCCCTGTGGCACCTGAGGATCAGAAAGCTGAAATGCACATCATCTGCAACTGTTTTGGGGACGTTGTTTGAAAGTTGAACCTTGCTTTCAGTCCAGCTCAGTTCCAACCATAATTGTATTATGGAAACTTGATCATCCCTGAATTTGAGGAGCCAGCTTTGAAGTGGCTGGTATCAAATTTTTTTTTGAGATCTACTTAAATTAAAAAAAATAAAAAATAAGGGCTTAAGCATAGTTGGTTTTTTAATGAGACTTGAGCTTCTAAGCATTTAAGTCCATTGTGAAGCTGGAAATGAGGCTCTGAGGATACTTGGTTCTTTGGAGTTCTGTTTAGACACCTTATCCCACATGCTTCTTTGACAAGGATAGCATTGAAAATGTACTTCTCTGGAAAAACTGGTTTTAAAAATAGATCTATTCCTGAAAAAACCCAGCCTGATTACTTGCTTGAAAAATCATCTTCCTCTGTTGTTGCCTCTTCAACCCAGTAAAAACCAGGTAACTTGAAAACTCCTGTTTGAGGGCCAGCACACCTTTCCCATGCAGGGAAGGAGCTGCTGCCACATTATCCTGTTTCTTTCTCATTGCAGGCCAACAAATTTGGCTCATCCTGTGTCTTCTCAGTTGTTTGAGACTATAATTCCCATTTGCCTCTCCCTTTTAAATCACTTTTCCAACAGAAGTTTTTCCTTTTGGGTGTGGGGGCTGTCCTATCCACAGTTCTAAGTCAGGAAATGTCGTTAAAAGAATTGTAGAAACATTTGGTTTGGAAATGCCTTCCAGGATCTTTGAGTCCAACCATTAACTGCAAGAAGATGGGAGCTCCTTCAGTTCTCTTTCCACTAAAGAGCTGCATAACTTTGGGCAAAACTCTTCCCCTTCTTCACTTACCCTACGGTTGAAATGGGGCTAATAAGGCTTATAATTTGTATGCTTAGTATGCAAATTGGCAAAGTAAAGCATGCTTAAAAAATGGCCAAGGAACTTGGAAAGCTATTTTTCCTCTTAAATCTGGCAAAGAAGGAAGTTGCAAAATGTGGTCATCTAATTGCATCTTCACCAAGCGTGTGGTCTAAGTGCAAATGTGACTCCTGTGCATAAATCCCTTCAGAAAGTCTATTTTGCCCCAAGAGGAATGGGAGCACACTCAGCAGACTGCAGGAGGATGGGATGCTTGCAGCATTTCTTTGCAGCATAATTGCAGCCTCAATGAACCATGAATCCAGCCTAATTAACATAACTGGAACCACAGCAATCATGCTGCCGTTCAATTTAGGTTTGGAACATTCCGGTGGAGTATCACAATTCTGCTGTTTATTGTTGAGACACTGTGGAGAAGTGTCCACTTGCTTTCTTGCTACTGCCTTGGTGAATTTTTATTATTTCAGGAGAACCTGGGAACTTCAGAAGCAGAAGTTCATTGGTTTGACAGTTCCATTACTGAATCTACAAATAACTCTATATATTACTCCTGTGCAAAGGGGGTACTTGAACTGTTTAGTTTATTGTAAAAGTCAAGGATAAAAGTACCAAATTTCCAAGTTAGACACAGGTTTTGAATTGTGTTGGATAGCTTTTGAGTTAAGGGACTACATTCCCAGAATATTAAAAATATTATTCTTTGTAATCACTCTGCCTAAGATAAACCTTTTATTAGAAAAAAAAAAAACAGATTATTTTTTTTTTTTTTAATGTGCTGTTCTGTAAAAAATGTGGTTTACTATTCTGTTGGTTGTGCTGCAGTAAAATCAGGAAACCACAGAAGTAGATCAGGTACCACTGGTCTTGGCATTAGGGCAAAATATCCACCTTTTTGGGACAGAGAAGCCAAGGGACTGCTGAAAACAGCAGAAGGTGAAAAATTGAGACTGGAGGTGGAGGGACAAGGAGGCTTCCTGCATCTCTGGGCCATTACATGATGGTACTTAGTGCTGGCACTGAAGCCACTTCTGACTGATGTCACAGCTTGGATGGATGAATCACGAAGTCATTTAGCCTGGAAAAGCCCTATAAGATCACTGAGACCAGCTGTGGTTTGGAAATTCCAGAAAAATACTCCAAGGTGGTTTTCTGTTTTGAGAATTCTTTGTCTTGTTTGAGGATTCTTTGATTTTGTAGCATTTTCCTTGGATATAACTTTGGGCCTTGCCCCTGAGTCAGGAAATTCTGCCTTCATGTTGACTGCCAGACACTGAATTTCCATTTTTTTTTATTTTTTTTTTTTTATTTTTTTTTTGCCTTGATGAAGTTAACTCAGGGAGTGAATTCTGACATTTTCTACTCTAAGCATCTGAGTATAAATTTATCATTAGGGAACTCAAGGCCTCTTTTTGGGCTTGCTAATTTAGTTTTCTCTAAGTAGTAACTTAAATTTGACAGTTAATTATAATGAGAGGTACCTGATGTAGACTGTACTCTCTAGTTTGCATTAATCTGTCTTTAACATCCTGCAGATAACTCAGAGCAGTCTACAGAAAACATGTTGTATTATTACTGAATAAGAAAGTGAAGAAATCTGACTTCCCACAGTGACTGTTCTTTCCTCCAGCCTCTGAACAAATCCCACTGGCTGTAGGAGGCTCTGGGAAGTTCTCTCTTATAAATCTGGGGTTTAGGTGTTGGTTAGGTCATTCCCAGGAGGCTTCATACACGTTTTAGCTGAGACTCTCCAGCTAAACATTTATTAAAGGTGGGGTCAATCAAAGGGCTGGCTGCAGCTGAGGAAGAGCTGAAGGAAGTGCAGGGAACAGCTCAAGTGGTTGGTTCCTGGAAGAACTGAGTCTGTGATTCATCCCTTTGGAAGTGAAGGAGGGGAGAGCAGTGCCAGTTAAATTTCACAAAGGGTTGTAATAAACATCCAGACGATGGAGAGAGATCGCGGTCTTTCAGCATCTTCATTCCCTGCAGCTGTGATGTATAAGCTCAGGAAGGTGACTGAACACTGACACTTTCAGAGTTCAATAGTCACGCTTGTTATTGAAGGCAGTTGCTGAGAATTGACAGAAGAAACTATTTTTGAGCAGAGTTTCCAAGTAGAGATCATATTTCTAGTTTAGTGTGCAACAAACCCAGAATATTTGAATGGTTGTCAGATCTGGGGGAAAGGGAGAATAACTTCTCTGTGGTAAAATATTGCAAAGGAAATCATCAGTCTCCTTCAGAACCAGTATTTTTTATTGTTTGTAGGTGCAAATTCAAAAGTGACTCAGATCAAATGTGTCAGAAGTAATTTGAGTGTTTCGGATTTTAAATCTAATGGCACTGTTTCTACAAAAACTCCTGGCTGCTTTTAAAACATTTATATATACTTTTCTGCCTTTTATACAAATTCATGAAATAAGATCCTTGAAGACACTGAAAAATTTAAGCTGGTCATTCTTGCTGAAGTAAAGTGATGAAAAAGTTAAGAAAAGACTTCTGTAGACAAATGCAGCCCTTTCCTCTCTATGCTGTTTGAAGATGTGTTCAGGCTGTTTGAGTGCAAAATAATGGCAAATTTTCACCTTTGATATCTATCACTGTGTTACTACTATGAGGTTATTTTTTTAATGAGTCACTGCTAGGCACTTAAGAAGTAAGTTAAGGAATATTTTAAGGAGAGGTACATTAAAAAAAAAAAAAAAAATTGTACACGAAGACTTTATGTGCCTCATACAGGGAGCTTTAGTGGAGATGGAAAGCAGGGAAAGCCATGGGTAGATGGGAAAAGAAATGGTGGAAAACTAAGGGCATGGTGATGACCAGACGGAAAAGGGAGCTGGAATTCTGTTGTTTTGGGGACTCTGACCTACTGCAGTGACTGGTTAGCTNCCAGACAGAAAAGGGAGCTGGAATTCTGCTGTTTTGGGGACTCTGACCTACTGCAGTGACTGGTTAGCTCCTTTCAGTGAAGAAATTTTCCCAAATATCCAACTCAAACCTCTCCTGACACAACTCCTCTCATTCTTTCACTTTTTGTTTGGAAGCAGAGCCTGACCCCCACCCCCGGCTGACCCCTCCTCTCAGGGAGTTGTGCAGAGCCAGAACGACCCCCTGAGCCTCCTTTTCTCCAGCTGAGCCTCCCCAGCCCCAGAAAAATGGGCTCTGAGACACGAACCCCAAAGCCTCTGGTTCCAGTCTCTCCTCCAAGCAATTCTCTGAGCATCCAAAGGAGCACAAACCCTATTAAAGAAAATAACAACAAAACAGGACTTTGATTAATTTTAAGGTGATTGCCTCTTAAGAGACTCTGAAAATGGGTTTTCAATTAACAATCTAGTTTACATAAAAGGCACATATTGATGAACATAGTCCATGACTTTTTGCTCAGTCCCATTATTCTCCTCTAATTCATATGCAGAAGCTCAGACTTCCAGTGATCTCACTGTTTACCAAAATCTGAGGGACTTAGAGGTTAATGTTTTTCTCATTTTCTGGTCAGAGTTCCATTTTTCCTTTTCTTTACAAAGAACAGTAAAGGAAAAGGAGGAATCTGCTTCCAGAAAGCACCCAAAGGTACTGATGATCCATCAAGAATTAACTGGATGCTCTTGTGAGAGCTGAAAATTTCCTAACACTTCTTTGGCATAAAATTCTTCAGAATATCTGACAGCCAGATATTTGCCTATTCATATTTGTAATTATTTTCAATGCCAGTTCTCACTGATTGACAAATTTGAGTTTCCCATCCTGCTATGAGCCCTTCTCCTGCAAAAGACAGAATGATGTTAATACAAACATGATTGTGAGAATCAAAGGTGATACAGCAGCATCATGAAAGAAAAAACAATGTTCTTTATGCTTATTCGTGTGAAAATGCTGGTGGGGCACCTTTTAAATTAATCATACTGCCCTCCTTAAATATATCTGATCATGAGCCTTACCTTCAGTTCAGAGCCAGTTATTTGAGAAGAGCTGATTGCACTCAAATTGTGGAGAGGATTTTTTTCCCCCAGAAATTGCTTCTTAAAAAAAAAAAATAAAAGAGGCGTATTTTAAGAATTCTGACTTCAGACAAATAATCCAAAATTGATGCTTGATTGAAGCTAAAGAACCAAACACTATTTATTGCTTGTTCAAAATTGTAGTGAAAATACTACCCTTCTGTTTGAAGGACCTCCTAAAAATATCCAAGTGATTATTAGTGGTGGCTTGAATCAGTTGGAGGTATAGACATATTTGGTATCAGAACAAAAAAGAAACACTTAGTATTTTTAATCCCCTGAGGCCTAAAGATCACACAATGTTGTTATATTTGATGTGATACATCAAAAAATCTATCCAAACATATTCTAAACGATAGAACTCTATCTTTTCAGTCTGTAGGCTTGCTATACTATGAGTACATATTAAATTTGTTCATTTATTTATTTATTTGTATTATTTTAAACCTTCTCTTCTTGTTAAAGCATTTTTTTCCTTAATGCATTAACATGAATAAATGCCTACATAGAGCTGAAGTTCTTGAGTCCACTTTGCCGTGATTGTCACAGTGGGTTGGGTTTTCTGTTAGTGAAGGACCTCAGAACATGAAAGTCCAGCTCTGTGCAAGGGCTCAGATTAGATCTGAATGCAAGGAAAAGCAACAAAGGTCCACAGAATATCTGGAATCTGCAAATACTTCCTGTGCTTAACCTACACTTTCGTTGCGTGACTGTAAAGAACAGCAAATCTTTGTTCTTTCCCCTCTCAGTTCCCGTTCAGTCAGCTCAGAGACACAGGAGAAAGGTTTTGGGGAGCAAAGCTGTTATCAGCCTTCCTACAGTTTGCATCTGATTCTGTCAACAGTGAGTACATCAAACCCAGGAGCTTACAGCCACTTTCAAACATCAGAAAAGTTCTGTAAAAACATATATATATGTATATACACACATACATACACACATATTTATTGTATATATCATATAAATTAATATGAACAGAGATTATGAGTGTGAACTTTATGCCTTTAAAGTTTTGCTCATATTTGAATTAGTAAGAGTTGGATCTCTGTTTTTGGATTCATAAGGGAATTGCATCTGCTTTAGGTGGAGAAAGAGCAGGAGTTTATCTTGCTAAGATTACAGAATGTTCAAGTGAGATAATTAGACTTTTAGAAAGTCACAGAATAATATCCTGAGTTAGAAAGACCCACAAGGGTCACTGAAGTCCAACTCCTGGCCCTGCACGGGACCACCCCACGTCAGTCAGGCTCATTTATTTGTGAAAACCTACTAGGGCATTTCTTGGGTCTGTAATCCAGGAGGTTCTGCTAGTCAGCTTTATTTAATAAAAAGATAAGAAGGTCTCAGGAAAGCCTTTCTTATCCTCTTGGCCTGCCAGGAAGGTGTTGGTTTAGCAGCCTCAGGTCTGGTGGATCTGTGCTCAGGTGGGGTTGCTGACCATAGGTTCAGTGATGCATATGCAGAGTACAGAAGGCTGTAGCCTACAATTACCTGGAGCTAGAAATGTGGAAAGAAAAAGAGTTCATTGCTTCTCACAAGTCAGCTCATCTGATTTGAATCTGGAATGAATTAACAGACTGATCCTGTTTATGGATCATCAGCTGCAGAGGTATTGTCAAAGAACTTGTGTCCCTATTCACTGGAACACCTGTCTGTAAAGCCACGTCATAATTGTTCAGGCATGCTGAATCAGACTACTCTGCCTCAAAACAAACCAGAAAATAGAAATATATGGAATGTCCCAATCATCATACTTATTCTTTTCCTCATCTCAACAAGGTTGCTGTTTTGGCAAACCTTTGTGAAAGCAATCCACTCTTTTCAGTTAAAAGCCATTCATGTGGCGACAAACCACCGTTCCTCCCTTTCTATCTGTGTTCATTCATTTAAACTCCAAAGCTTTCCAGCTTACTTCTTGGATTTGTAGCCAGCTGGCTGCTGTGTGTAACATGAACATGTTCTGACTGTGCATGACACGTTTTTATCTCGTTTAACCCATAATTGTCATGTTCACTACAGGCCACAGCTCACCTGTGGCCGTTTAATATTGACTGTGCAAGTCCCCAAAGTCATTTCCACCTCCTCGCCTCTGACAATCTGCTGTTATTAAGTCAAAAATAAAGCTCAACCCCAAAACAACCACCCAAAACCCCCTCCTTCGAACAGATTTTGGATAAAATGAATGTGTTCAATGTGGTGGGCCGTAGCTGAGCCAGCTCCTGTGGGATTAGTGCCCACTTTTTGGCATTTAAAATAAACTTTGGAATGACTTTTTAACACAAGTGCTTTAATAGCAAGTGAGGAGGGGATGGTAAGACAGGGAAGGACATATGCAGTTTTTTTTTCCTTGATTGCTGATTTTTCCAAAGTTAGTCTGTTAAGTGTTACCTGTGTATTAGCAGGTTTCTGCAGTCTGAGAAGTCAAAGTCAGAGGAATTCAGTGGAAATGAAATGCTAAAATATCTGCCCTAAGTTACTGAATCATCAATGAGAAGCTTCCATTCAAAGCATGGATATTAAAATTTGTTAGCATGCTTCAGCTTTGTGGGAAATACAATATGTTATTATTTTTTTCCTTTATGCAACACCGCTGGCTGCTAAAAGGAGCAATAGAACCATTAATTAATAGTAATAGTCCTGGATAATGTCATAATAAGCAATACAACGTATTAAAGCACATTAATTCTTGCCAGCTATCAGGAGGAACTTTTAGATATTTGAAAGGCCCGTTAGGTTTGTTTACATTCTGAGTGGAAGCTGGTATGCTTTGGCAGGGGCTGAACCACACTTCAGTGCTCCACTCCAATGGTGTTGAATTTCCTGACTGTCGTGCACAGTCTGTAATATATTGTCACCACTTCAGGGCAGCCTGGCTCTCCAGGACAGAAGGTACAACCCAGACCAGGGCATTCCCCAAAGCTACGATGTCTTTGCTGCCATAAAAATGAAAATAACTGAAATTATATGCAACAGAAGCAATTTTCCACAATGGAAAAAGGTGGTCAAGGAATCAAACCCATGCCTTCAGGTGTATTAACCTAACAGCAACAAAAATGTGCTGGGCTTTAAATTGCACTAACAATCTGGAAAGGATTTTCCAACTGGAGTTAAGTGTTAATAGTGAAACCTGGGTGCTTTTTCCTTTGATCTCTCTTCTAGCTCATATAGAATAATAGGATCAAAATAAAATGCCATTTATATGAACACCTTGTTCTTTTGATCTTGGCACCAAAAATTCTGTCTGCTGCTATAGCCTAGCAAACAGTGCATGTGCTCCTTTTAGTTATACCTTCTAGTTATCATAACTTTTAATAAGTGATGTCACAGCCAGTTTTCTGTGCAGTTCATGAACTTAGTCGTCATTTTTGCTCTTTAAGAATCTTTAACTACCCTTTCAGAAGAATTTAAAATAAGGTATACAGGACCTGTAAACTGTTGACTTCTGGCTGGTTGTGCATATGCATGTTGAGTGTATGATTTAGACACATGTACTCTGGAATGTTTCAAAGTATAAAGTCAGTTTTCTTGGGTCAAGTTAGTTTTCTCTGAGCAAAACTGTTGAATTGGTGTAGGCTGAATGAGGGAGAATGTTTGAAGGGGAAGAACAGTTGGGGTAATGGTGGTTTTCAGAGGTGCTAGGTTCAGGATCTCTGCTTTTTCCATCAGGGGGGAGATGGGCCCTGTGATGTCTGGGTGGTAGCCAAACCTTTCCCTTCATCCATGTCTGCAGGAAAGAGCACAGAAGAGTTACACCTCCCTCTGTAGTTACAGATCTCTTTAGTTTTATGTCAAAGTCAGATGGTCCATGGGTGAACATGAGCACCCTCCAGCTCTTTACTCCCCCGGGCTGATGGTCAGGAACATTCCTTTGGAAGCCATTATTGCGAGCACTTAAAGTAAAGCCACCTCCTTGATCTCTTTCGAATCTCTCAGTAAGATTCATTCTTCTCTTCGACTCCCCTGAAGCAGCTGAGCAGTTTATTCTGATGATTGGGTCTCATTGTGAGCCCTGCTTTAGCTGTTGTAACCTCCCAGAGCAGGAGAGCTGGGCACAAAGCACTGTGCCAAATGAAAGCAAATAAACCCAAGTCCTGCAGTTCACCAGTGTCATAATTGCTGCTGCCCAGGAAGAGGGATTAACAAGTGAAGAAACACTAGCTAGGAGAGGTCCAGTGGCCAAGCTGAGTCTTGGGTGTCAAATATCTCTCTCAAGCTTTGCATCCCTCTGTAATTTATATTGAGCTGCTAAGCTGGTGTGATAGGAGCAGTCAGCTTGTGAGGAACACTGCTGGGAAAGTGCTCAGGCTCTTGCTGAAATGGCTGCACTTGAGCTCGTGGCACACAAGCTGTCTTCCAGCAAGGTTTTTTTTTTTGCAGACTTAGTTGTCTCTCTGCACTCTGTCACAAGACAGGAGTGTTCCAGAGAGCCATAACCATGGCTGTAACCTATAAGCCTCTTCTTACAAAGTAGTGCAGTGTAATTCATTGTGTGCAATAAAGATACTGAGCTGGTTTGAGCACCAGTTAGAAGCAGCGAGGATGAGTTTGTGCAGCACTGCACTGGGATTGAGGCATCCTGCTGGGATCAGGTCTCCATGCTAATGCAGCCACTCTGCCTCCAGTCCTTCCCCAAGCAGTACAGAACTAATGTAGGAAAGTTTGCTGCTGTAGTTGTCCTAAAAGGCAGTATCTACCCAACTCTTAATTTGAGCAGGTTATATGTCCCTGTTCATCTTTCAGCAGTTCTCATTTCCTATCCCAGAATTCAGACCTACTGTTTTTGCATCAATTAAAGGAAGGTTGTGGGGCTCTTTGGCCAAGGAGTTAAAAAGCTACAAAGCTTGGTAGTTTCCCTCCCTACAATAGGAATGTGATTGCCCTAGTTCTGTGGTTAGCATGAAACAAGTCAGCTCTGTCATGAAGTCAGTGGGGTACAAGTTAATACGAGGTAGTAAAGGAATAAAACAGCAAAGTCCACAGTCTTTTATGACAAAACCAGTATGATCCTGCTGCAATATAAGGCCCTGCTGTGAATGGTATTTTCTGATGCTTGGATAAGTGCAATTTACATATATACAAAGTGTATGAATAAAGTTTAAAAAGTATACTTGGTATTTTACTTTTTTTCCCCCTTGAAAGTAATTTTCTATTGTTCAAACTTTCAGCTTTCACTGGTTTTGTTTCCAAAAACCCCAAAAGGAAAAGAAAATAACAAAAGTCCATAAAAGCAAAAGGGATATGTTCTCATTTCAGTTCACAGAATTTCCTGCCTTTAAACAATACAAATATATGCCCTTAGGTTTCCAGCATGCTGGAAGGATACTGAATCCTTGAAACAGATCAAATTAAAAGCAAGTCCACTATAGCAACATCAAGTTGTAGCAGCGTGTCCAATAGATCTCAACAAGAATCCTAAACTGCTAAATCCATGAGTGAATAAACACTTAGAAACAGCAAGTTCTAGGCTGAACTGTGCACAAGTAAAATCTGATGCTTAATTAATTGTTGCCTGTTCATTCCAGGCCTTATTCAAAGCAGTTATTTAATATAACTTTGAAATGTATCCCCAAAGAGAGCGGGTGTGGGCAGTTGGTGTGCAGTTTTTGATATCCCTGGTATTGATATTTAATATCACAGTGATGGGCCATCAGCATTTTACAGAATTTCCAGGGGCTGTGGCTCCCCTGGGATTCTTCTGGCACCCAGATGCTGAAAGCCAGAGGATCAGGGATCATAGATCAGCATCACTGTCATCCTGACTTGTACCAGAAGGGAGTCCGAGCGTTTTGTGGGGTTTTTCCCCCTGTAATGACACTGCTGCTAGTAGTATTAGTATTTTTAGAGCTTTTTTACAAAAACTTGGTCCTTTCAGAGCAAAACTGGAGACTTCTGGTGTTTGAACAATGAATGAGATTGGGGCCTACTGTCAAAGCTGTGATTAGAACTTGGAATTTCCTCTAGTCCACACTGCCTTGTTGAGATACAAGTGCTACACATTTAAACTTGAGTTGTAGCACAAAAGCAAAATGCAATTTAATAAAGTAACACATTTTCAAATGGAGGTCAAACTCTCTGCATTAGCAGGTCCTGAGGGCCAGAGCCAGTTTGCTGAACCACCTAATTTGAGTGTCCTGTGGCTAGGATAGCTCCACAACAGGCAAAAAATGCATTTTTCTTACTATTTGAATATTATACTATTGACGAAATGTGGTTTAAGTTTTGGTGTGTATACAACTATTATTTTTAATTAGCTTCCTTAGCTTTTTTTTTTCAGTTAAACCTTCATGTGAAAGCAGGCTTCACTGCTTATTTATTTCTTGGGGTACCTGAGAAAACCCTAAATAGTCCAGGTGAAGCATGTGTTTTCCTGGGAAACACACAGAAATTTGCGTTTGCGCAGACGAGGGAACGATCAAAACCAGATGTAAGCAAGTGGAACATTTTCCATAAATTTATTAAAATCATTATTTACCTGTAAGTTATAAGAAGGGCTTAGTTGCTCTAGTTTGCTGCCAATATGTACTGCCAATAATCTGCCAAAAAAGCAGCTTGCTGACAAAATCCCTGGAATGGTTTGCTTATGATTGCACAGAACGTTACAACCCTGAGTCAAATGAAAACCTCCTATAAACGAACTCTTTGATGGTGAATTCGCTGGAATATGGTATTGATATATGGTGTGCAGTTTATGTGGATTATGTATACTGTGCAAGAAATATGGATATCTATTAAGGGTAAGATGATCTGTAATGGGTTAGGACAGTTATTGTTTTCAGTGTTTGCTAGGAACAGGATCACAGGGTGGCTGCTCTGTTCTGAAATACAGATTATTCCCGTGCTGCCCAAAGCACCAGCAGGCCATTTCTCCAATTAATACAGAAAGGCCATTGAAAATGTAAAATATCTGACATCTATACCGAGTCATTTTAAAGGCAACTTTACTTCTAGGAACAATTTATACATTACATAAACTTGCATTTTTCATCCAAGTATCATTTCGAGAATAGCAAGCCCAAATATTGGAGGCCATGGGGAAACATAATATTACGATAATGTTCTTTGGTGCGGTTTGGAAGGTTTTAGGAAACATTTGGAAGTATTTTTCTCATAAAGTCACTTAACTATTGAAGTGTTATGATAGCACTCCCTTCTACATTGTGTATGTTGCAAAGCAGCCTGGTTAAAGGGGACATTCATCCCCTATATCCTGATTAGAAGACGTTCCAAAAACCAGGAAATTTTATGTTATAGGATCCTGGTTTTAGTTTAATTAAAAGAAAAAAATAATATTTCAGGTGTGATGTTAGTTTTCAAACACCCATTTCCAGTTGTGTTTAGCAAGAGGAGGTATTGTATTGAGTAGAACTCTTTGTGAAATTTGCATTCTCTAAATAAGCACTTGAGAGCTCAGCTAGGGTTTTTTTTTTGGTTTTTTTTTTTCTGTTTAAGGAAACACTAATGAACATGACCAATCCTTTAGAATCCTAAAGAGGCTTAAAAAACTTGCAATTCTCAGAAGTCTGACTTTTTTCCCCATAGTGCAGTTCATTCTTTTGAGCTTCTGCAGAAGCAGAACTTAAGTCAACAATTTCTAAATTTCTTTCTGAAGTTGTTATCAAAAGGGCTCTTAGGGCTTCAAAAGTTTCTTCGTGGTGTCAGTACAGCAGATCTACGTGGTCAAAGTGTTTAATTATGGAGAAAATTACTTTTTTTTTCTGAACTATGAATTAATCCATGTATTCATATCTTGCACAAAAAAAAAACATAAGTTATTTTCACCTGCACTATAAAATATGTATTTTAGTCCATTACCATCTTTCTGAGGAGCTCTTAAATTATCATCTTTCCATTTCTGGAGAATGATGGGCACAGAAATTATAACTGCACAGTTTCTGGTAGTTAGTGTTAAAGGATTTCAGAGTATTGGACACGTGAACTCAGAAATAATCTATTTAGGGTCAAACTCAGTCTCATTTGATGTCAAAGAGAACTTTGCCTTTCACTTTGCCTGTTCCACTGCAGGATGGTGGATGGATTTTGGGGAATAATTTTTGACACAGTGTCACTGGCTGCCCTGAGAAGCTGTGGCTTCTGGAAGCATCCAAGGCCAGGCTGGAGCATCCTGGTCTAGTGGAAGGTGTCTTTGCCTGTGACAGGGAGTTGGAACTTGTCTTTGAGGTCTCTTCCATGCCATTCTGTGAATGAGAGTTGAAGAACACTTTTGTTAAAATCCTGGTCCCCTGGGGTGTGGGCTTTAGAGTACACCTGGCACAGAGATTTTAGTGTTAGAAATTCAAGTGTTATATTGAGGGGAAGGTTAAGAGGTCCTCCTTAGTTGATCTGCAGATAAGACTTAGAGCACAGAAAAAACAGGAGTGTTGTTGAATTAAATAGATTGGAAAGAAAAGTGTAAATGTTAATTAGAAGTGGGAATTTTTGACAGTTTTAAATGTGGATGTTGGATATTGAGGGATGTCACTCAGAAACTATTGGAAAAACAGGTGGAAGTTAAAATTTGAGGAAAGAGACTTATCCTGTTGGCTTTCTTCTCTCTTTACTTTTGGGATCTCTCTTGCTTTCCTCATCTTCCTTCCCCACTCAGATGGACCAAGTTGAGTCCAACTGCCCGTGGTTGTTCTGGATCCAGCCTCCCCTCTCCAGCACCACCTTTGGATCCTACCTGCTAACCAGGCATCCCCTGGAGTGTCAGGGTGGTTGCATTCAGCTAGTTTGTTGTTAAAACAGCATTATTTTGGCTATTTTGTCAGAAATAAGTCAGACCTTGTGATATCCCTCCCTGGTTTGTCTGTTGTCTAGGTTACACACCAGTTCTTCTCTCTGCCCAGGAAGGAAGATGTCCTGGTCAGCTTTAGCTCCCTCCCATACTGTTGTTATTTAATATCTGCATGTGAAAACTGCATTCTTGACCTTTGGTGAGAGCTAAAATTTGATTGGAGGAGGCTCTTGAGCAACCTGTCCAGCTGGATGAGCCTTCCAACTTCAGTGGTTCCCTGAGTTTCTCCTCTGTCATGGAAAACAAAAGACAACGATCACACCTCAAATAAAATTTCATATTTCTACATCCTGCAGTTTTCAGGCAGGGAAATGGGTGTAAACCATGCTTATTGTACCCAGGAAAAGGCACATTCTGCTTGGGAAGACAAGCTGAGCCGCAGACCTTGGATTTTCTTGTGTGATGCCCTTCCCAGAGCTTAATCTTGGCTCTGTTCAGTTTTCTTTCTGTTCTCTCTCTTTGCTCCTAATCCTTGTCCATGGTTATAAGCCCCTAATATTTATATGGCATTATCTGTGTTAGAGATTACTGCTGACAAGTAATCTCTTCCCTCTTCTGAATGAAGAATTATAGCCATTGCTGAAGATCAGAAAGTGAAATTAGATCCCCGAAAGTATGTGACAACTTCAATAAACCCTAATACCAAATTCCCTGAATATTGGGGATCTTCTTTCAAGCTTTTAGGATTGAACTGTAGTACAGCTTCAGGATACCTGACCACACTCAGCAACATTTTTTTCCTGTAGGGCAAATTGTGACAGTCATGGCAGAGAAAAAAATAAAATTTAAAATGAACTATTACTATTCTCCCAGATTTGTAATATATTGAAATCATTTGAGAAGTAGCTAAATATAAATAACATCAATTTTGCTGTTATCAGCTGATCCATAATATTAAAGATAAAAAAATAAATGTATGATTTTATATATAAATAAGTATGTGCTAATGGAATTGCTGTCTGTTCCAGTTTGGCACCCAAAAATCTGCTTTCATTTTTTTTTTTTTTTTACTTAATTTCTTAGAATAGAATCAGCAAAATCCTTGAGTTTTGATAAAATAACTTTGGTATTTGTACAGTGCTTGGTCAGTAATAGATATGCATGACTTGGAGCAGCCTGGTCTAGTGGAAGGTGTCCCTGCCCATGGCAGGAGGGTTGGAATGGGGTAATCCTTAAAGTCCTTTCCCACTCAAACCATTCCATAATTCTGTTATCTTTAAACTTTTTAATGGCAATATTAAAGAAAATAAAATCCATTGTACTTTCAGAACTCTTAGCTTTGCACCCAAACGTAACTACATTTACAGAAGGGCCAATTTTTGTTACTTTTTGAAAGTTTATTTCTTTCTTCCATCCATCCTTGCAATCTCTTGAGGCAGTTGGGTAATTTGGGCTAACCTAAACCAGCACTCCAGTTCATCTTTCTAATGTGGTTTCCATTCATTGAACAGTGACATCATGGCCCTTCCACCCTCTTTTTTTTGTTTTTGTTTTTAATAAAATGGTGCACAAAGTGACTCTTGGTGCCATGGAAAAGAAACCAATGCCCATAAATAACTTTTCATTAGGGCAAATAAAGTGCAGTGAATAAACACATACAGTGGAACATGGCAACATGTTGCAAAAAAGAAACGTGTGTGGGAAAAACACATGCCTGCTTCAAGGAAAAGTAGATGGATTTCTTCAGAGCAGGGTTTCATGGCATAAATGAAAAGAAAATATATAATATATAGGTTGTGAGTTAAAAAAATCTGTTACTCACAGTAGCAAATATTTAGATTGAAGCTCTGAATTTATGGATATTGAATTTTTATTACATATGAACTTACTTTAATATTTAACCCATCTTTTTAACTAAACATCTAGACCCAGTATGCAAAAAGGGAAAGTTTCCAAGGCTTACTCTTTGTAGAGCCTTCATAAAGTTTTAAAATTGGCTGTTCAATGTGTTGGAGAGCCTCAAAAATCAGAATAAACACAAGAAATTTGAAAAAAGTTGCCATACTAAAATTAGATATTTAGGTTCTCACTGTTTGTTCTGAACTTTCAGTGTTCAAATATATATGAGTTATGCATAAAAGTAAAACATTTTCCATGTTTTTTTAAATATAAGGGACAATACCTTGTGGAATCTGTTGAAAGTGTTAATATTTGTATGCTTTGATGATAATTCTTTTTCTCAGAAGTTTCACATGTGCAAGAGTTCACTACAACAAGTTAGTAATAATAATAAAATGCTTCTCCCATATTTAAAATAGAATACTGTGGCATTTTTCTTGTGTGACTGGTGTGTTTTGTAACTGAGATTGAAAAAAATGGTGTGTCCTTCTCGAAAATGAAACCCCACTTCTCTGCTGTGGTAGCTCTCTAGGTGTTTTTTATAGAATCGTGGAGTAGTTTGGGTTAGAAAGTTTTGGTTTAGAGATCATTTAATTCCACCCCTGCCATGGTCAGGGACACCTTCCACTATCCCAGGTTGCTCCAAGCCCTGTCCAACCTGGCCTGGGACACTTCCAGGGATCCAGGGGCAGCCACAGCTTCTCTGGACACCCTGTGTAGTGTTTCACCACCTTCATGATAAAAAATGTAAAAATTTAAACCATTCTTTCTTGTAGCTAGTCTTTCAAGCCTGTGTCTGCTCCTGCTCCAGCCTTGTTTCTCCATAACCATCATGGTGATATAGAAGTCCTGCAAGCTCTTGGTGTTTTAAATGACTGACATCTGGGCAAGTACTGGATGGAGAGATACCTCTGGAACATGGCAGAAAAGAAGAATTAAAGTGAGTGTGGAGGAGCAAAAATGTGCTGGAGAAAATGTAAACACAAAAAATGCACTAACTAGACATTGTCTTTTCCCAGCATGCTTCTGGGAAATGCACATGAACAGGTTTAGATGACTTTGTGTTGTTATTAGTTTATTTTCAGGTCATTTATTTAAGTGTCATAAAGAACATTAGCTGGTGGTTAGGGACTCCAATATCCATTATATCATTCCAATCATGTGGACAAGTTTATACTACACATGATTTACAACGGTCTTTCCACCGTGGAAATTGTTCTCCTCAGGTACAAGGTTTTATTCGTGGTTGTATTTAGCAAAATCCAAGTGGCTGAGCACAGAGACGTCTCCCAATCAAAGTCCAAAAATTAATGCCTTTCCATGAACACCATGGATTGCAGCAAGAGCTGTTTATGGCTCTCTGCCTACATCTTTTATCATGTCTCCACTGTTGTTAGTAAAATATACAGAACTACTTTATGCCAAAACAATGGAAGTTAATGCAGATAACTTGTTCCAAAGTTAACCATCAAATAAATCTCTCTCTCTTTTTTTTTTTCCAAACTGTTAAGTGAAATGGTGTTCTAAAACTTTTAAAAATTGTCAAGATGATGAATACTGTGTGTGTAATACAAGTAAATACCATGGAATTGATTGCACACACATGTCTTAAATAAAAGATATTAAAGAGTATATTCCAGAGAGAAATCGGTGGAGTTTTATCTAATATTATTAGGAATTCTACAATGACAGATTAGATTTATAAGGGTTGAAAACTAAGAGGGAAACCTGTTCAGAAACAGAAATGGTGCAGTGAGTGGCTGGTTGGCCAGGAGATTAAAGACAGGCAGGGGGATACAGCCTGCCTAGGTAGCCTGACCTCTCACACCTCAAGCAATTTGTCTTAACAGCAGTAATTTTTCAAAATATCTTAGTTAAATTTGAGTTGGCAAGTCAGTCCTTTCAATGCAGTCACAACTTGGTAGTTTAGGAAAAATCCCTTAACCTGTTTCTCCTTCACCGTTTCCCAGGCATAAATGTTTAAAAGTTCATCCTGACAGGGCTGTGTCTGTGCTTCAGAGGAGCCACCAGCAACCAGTTTTAGGTCTGAGACCAAAGGCTGAGAGAGTTGGGATTGTGCAGCCTGGAGCAGGCTCCATGGAGACCTTAGAGCCCTTTCCAGTCCCTAAAGTCTCCAGGAGAGCTGGAGAGGGACTGGGGACAAAGAATGGGGGGACAGGACACAGGGAATGGCTGCCACTGCCAGAGGGCAGGGCTGGGTGGGATATTGGGAAGGAATTCCTGGCTGTGAGGATGGTGAGGTTCTGGAAAATATTTCCCAGAGAAGCTGTGGCTCCCCCATCCCTGGAAGTGTCCAAGGCCAGGTTGGACGGGGCTTGGAGCACCCTGGGATAGTGGAAGGGGTCCCTGCCCATGGCAGGGGCCTTGGAATGAGATTGTTTTTAATGTCCCTTCCAACCCAAACCATTCCTTGATTGTAGGATTCTGTGTATGGAATTCAGCCATACCAAATTTGTGCTTCTAAACTCAGAGAATCTGGGGTGGTGAGATGGGAATGTGTCAGTTCAGGCTCATTTGGGAACCCCACGTTTGTAACACAGGTAATGGATTTGGATGAGGATTTGTAACGTGACTGAACTTCTGATTGTATCTCCCAAGCAGCCCCAAAAAGTGATGGTGAGCAATAGGAAGAAAGGCAGATCTCAAAGGTGGTTTAGACAGTGGCTTGAAAATGCAGCTTATTGTAGATAAAACAAAAATTATACGCCAAGGAACAGTGAGCCAAAACAAAGAATATGCATTACATGGAGTAGTTATGCAGCATACTGACTTGGGAAAGGAGATTTGGGGGTTTGAAGGAAAATCCTGATTAGTCAAGAGCACAACTGCAGTAAAGCTCACATAGTTTGTGTTGGTATTTCAGCAGTGATTTTGAAGAAAAAGGGTCTGTTTACATTTAAAGGTGTTCCAATGCAGGGTGAGGTGAGTGATCCTCATTTTCAGGAATGTTTGTTTTGACAGAGAGGGAAGGGAGTGGTTTGTTCTCAGCCTAGAAGGGAGCTGTGATGGAGTAGAACTCTGAAGAACTGTGGAGGAGGTTGATAAAGTGGAGCACAGTTGGCTTTAGTAAATGGTTTAATGAACAAGCTACAGTCTGTAAACATTTGGAAATTAAAAGGAAATGATAAATTTAAATGTCTCTACTTACCTGAAAGAACCATAATCACACTGAAAGGCATATGAATAAATAATATGTGGGTAAATTAACTTGAGGTACAGCCAGCTCTTTAGGCTGAGGAACCTGTGGTGGCCATTCTTGGAGTCCTACCCATGTTAATTT
Organism: Polioptila caerulea; assembly: GCA_013397295.1. Lineage (NCBI taxonomy): Eukaryota > Metazoa > Chordata > Aves > Passeriformes > Certhiidae > Polioptila > Polioptila caerulea. Next base: position 345,078 of record VYXF01001947.1, read on the forward strand.
AGAAAGGTCATGACTGAATGAAGGAGCTTCACTCAAGTGTTTCCTGGGGAAGATCCATAATTCTTCACTTCTTTAATTCAAATAGTAAAATTGGATCTGCTTAAAATGTTACAAATGTGTCTTACAAAATATGAGTTCTGTTGCCTCCATTTGCTGTGCAAATGCATCCTGCTGTTGGGAAGGGGTTTCAGCAGCATGGGCATCAGGTGGAAGAGCCAGTGGTGTCTGATACTGTCTGTGGCACCTCAGGAAGGTCACCAGCAGCCCTGCCTGAATTTCCTCTTCTTAGTGTTCACTACTCACACCTGTGAAAAAACACAGTGGTTTTATGCTGTGAATGGATGTACAACTCAATCCTGTGTCCCAGGTCTGGGGTTTTCTTTGTAAATTGTAATTACTGCTTTCAGGTGGTCACTACAGAAATTGCAGAATTATTAAGGTTGGAAAAGACCCCTGAAATCATCAAATCCAGCCTTTGACCAATCACCATCTTGTCAACCAGACCATGGCCCAAAGTGCCACATCCAGTCATTTATTGATCACCTTTAGGAACAATGACTTCACCACTTCCTTGGGCAGTCCATTCTAATGGTTAACAATCCTTTCCATGAAGAAATTCTTCCTGATGTCCAACCTGAACCTCCCCTGGCACAGCTTGAGGCCGTGTCCTCTTGTCCTGTTGCTGTTCCTTGGGAGAAGAGTTCAATCCCCACTGGCTCCATCCTCCTTTCAGATAGTTGTAAAGAACAAGAAAGCCTCTACCCCTAGGATAAAGGATTGCTACCAATCTTTGGCAAAATTTCCAAGACTTTCCTGGCAGAGTTGCCCTCTTTCTTCCAGAGGTGCTTACATTATTTTATTTTAGCAGGTAAATAGTTTTATTCTCCCTGTTGATGCATGTGTCACTAGGAAATGCATCATTTTATTTCACAGGTGCCATATTCCCTAAAATAAAGTGTATCTTCCTGAATTCATGTTGTTGTTTAGATGGATGTAAAATATCAGTGAAACTTTAAACCAGCAAAAACACAACACAGATTTTTTTTTGTTGTTGTTGTTCTTTTTTCTCCTAGGTTCATGCCAGAGCATAAACTTGCCCGTTTGGAAAAGGTAATTGGTGTTAAAAGGAATGGAGATGCTTATCAGTCGGAGGGGCTGCCTGGCCAGCAGGAGAGCAGAGCTGTAATGAAAACCAGTGATGCACATCCTGAGTCTGGACTTTGTGAGCCCCAGCCTGGACTCTGCACCACACAGCACCAGGGGCTGCCCTCCCCAGCAGCCCCAGTGCAGGCTGAAGCACCACAAAATACAAATCCTGTCAAGGGGAAGATAAGCAACGTCTGACTTTTAACCTCTCTAATATCTTGAGTGGACTGGACTATCAGCAAAGACCTCTGCACATTGCCTGGCCTCACAGGTGGTAAGTGAACAAACCCAAATGCTGTGCCTTCAAAAGATTTATGGGTTTGGGTTGACCCTTTTTCTGTGACTTCTGCCCAGTATAAAATAATTTCCTAAACACTGCACACACACGTGGAGGAAAGACCCATTGCTAACATCTGATTATTGGGAATAATGTGTTGAATATGCACATTCAGTAATGCTAACCAGACAGTCAAACAGCACTGTCAGTGATTCCTCTCTTTTCTCCCAAGAAAATGATAGCCCTGCTACTGCAACACTGAGCATTATTCTGGTAACTCTCTTTTCCTATCAAGCAAACCACAGATGACAATTAATATCAAATGTTATTTTAATTATCTTAATTACTTTAGTGCAAGTGATTAAGTGTCAAGATACATGGTGACACGGGACAGCTGATGTTAACCCACTGTCTGCAGTTTAGAACCACCCTTTCAGTGTTACATAAATAGAAAGCCTGTTTGAGTGCATTAACAGGGAAACAGTATTTTTCCAACTGCTAAACACAAATACCTGATCTCTGAATCTTCTCAGAAGGGACGAAAATCTACCATGCTGCATAATCTCTAAAAACATATAAACTTTAGCTTGACTCCTACATAAATTAGGATTTAAAGAGGTAAAATGTCCTGATAATCTTCCGGTATTGGGCACGAACATTTTAATCTAGTTTTTATTCCTCGCAGTTTGTTTAATCTGCATGTGGCCTGATTAGAGTTCACTTCATCCACAGATTATAGTCTGTTTATTGCAGAGATGCTGGGTCGATCAGTAGGTCAGATTTTCCGAGAGCAACTGTTTTCAGGTGAAGCAATAAGTACAGCGCACCGACAGGGCAAATCGCCTTTGCAGGGGATTTGACTTCCAGCACATTAAAACTCCAGAAGCTCTCCCAGATGATCTGCAGCATCTGGTACCTAAAGGGATTTTCATCTTTGACTCTAAATGTCTGAACATAAAATTTAGGGATTGGAAGTTGATGTGGAATCTGTCTTTGGATTTGTTTAATCAACTTCACACTTCCGACACAGCCTTTCTTGGGGAGCCACATTTATTTTTAATCATGTTTCCCTGCTGACGCCTAAATGCTCTGTGTTCTCATAGGTTATTTTAAAATTTAGTGCATGGAAAGGAGAACTACTTCGTGTTTTCATTTGGTGTGGAAACTGTATGAAGCTTAGTGTTATTTTTATTTTTTTGAAGAATTTTATCCCCCTTAGCTGCAGACCACATTTTTAAAATGCATATTTTTAAGATAGCCACTCATAAAAAGTTTTATGATGCTGAGCTGTGTTTTTCCTCTTTTTTTTAAAAATGTTAACCTGAATTGTTCCAAATGTTGCATTCAAAAAGAGCAAAGGAAAAGAAAATATTTTCCATTTTATTCAGTAGTTTGCATAAACCAGCAGAAAGCTAAGTAATAAAATCAACAATATTAAATTGAATAATTCCTTTTCTTTCTGTGTATATTTTTGCTTTAATTTAATTTAATTGCCTAAAGTTAGTTGCTTAAAGAGATGCAGCATTGTGTTCATGCACATACTTATTGTTAAAGCTAAATTATTTTTAATTTGGAGAAGAGAGGAAAAAAAAAGCCGCATCAGCAAGAGCAAATGCCAAAATATAAAAGTAACACATTCATCCTTACGGGTAATATAGTAGAACATTGGAAACTTGGAGGTTGCCAGACACACAGCTAACATTAGGGCTAATTTTGAAAATCTAGCGTGCAGTCAATTTTACTGATGCCTGGGGACATACAAGGTAGAAGCTGACAAGAGAACTAATTTTGTTTGGGTTATTTACTGCTATGCATCATCCATGGGTTCCCGCCTGACACGCAGCTATATGAAGGGGAATATTATCACACACTAAAAATTTATGTTGACATTCGATATTTGTTCAATATGTCAGCAGTATTACTTTCATAATCAAAAGAGGAAGAAAAAGAGAAAAGAAAAGCACTTTATGCTCATATAGATATATCTTTTTAATAACAGTCTATAAGGTTAATATAGTTTACCTTTGAGAGTATACAATGAAAACAAGCAGGGTTAGCAGGGAAAATGACAGAAAGCATCAACCCGAGCTGTTTGTTTGCCATTACCTAAGCGAGCCATGTCAGCTCTCTGGCCCGCGTCTGATAGCTATTTGTTGTACAGAGAGCACAGCATAAAAAAAAAAAAAAAAAAAAGGAAAAAAAAAAAAAGGGGGGAAAAAA
>VYXF01001947.1:348725-366225 GCA_013397295.1 Polioptila caerulea
AAAAAAAAAGAGGGGGAAAAAAAAATATCAAACTCTTAATACTATTGTGTGCCCATAACCATCTGTCACTGCTAGCCTGGAGATGAGAGGAAGATTACGAGGAATAAACACTGAGCCGCCGAGCATTGGTAAAGCCTTCGGGCAAAAAACTCTTGTGGGGACATCAAAGACATTCTAATTCCGAGGCAGTCAAGGATTACAGTGTGTAACCTGTGCTGACAACAGATAAATGACTGGCAATATTGTGCCAGAGCTGTTGGGTCCTGCATGGAGTACTGATGATGATGATGATGATGATGATATCTTGCAGAATGGACTCTGCTGGGATAATTTTATGATAAAACACTTTTTTCAAATGCCACTGGGTCCAGGCAGGCATTTACTAGCTATGGGGGCAGCAATCAGTTTCTTCAAAATTTACTGTTCTAAGCCCATTAGAGTTCCAGCGCAGCAAGGCTCTCGATGGAAATCGAAAGCGCCTGCCTTCGTCTGAGGATGCTGCATGCAAATCTTCCAGGCTGAACTCCTACCCTTTAGTGTTAGGATGCTTTAGCAACTGGTTTATGTAAATTCACTCATCAAAAGGGACTGTTTATTTTTAATTGATGAATATGAATTAGAAAATTAAGACACTGGGCCAGCATTTGCTGAGCAGACGAGCATCCTCAGCCTGTAGCCCAGGCACAGGTGAAAACAAGGGGCTGGAGCAGAGTAGCCAGGCAGAGTAGCCAAAAATAAGCACTCATTGCCTTTTTAGAGGCAAAGGCATTGCGTGCCTTATTCAGGCATCAGCAGTTAAAAGCATCCCCTTCTTGGGCCTAGTGCAAGGCTCTCCATAAAGAGCACTAATTTTAGCCAAGTGTTGCAATGTGTGAGGGGGTTTTTGTGTGTCAAACATTGGCAGTGAGATCCTGCTTGTCTTCCAGCACAAAGCACTCACAGATATTGTCCTATACAATAATACTTAATGACCATTGTCTATCATGATGATTTACATGTGGTTTTTATTTTGGAGGTGAAAAAAAATTAGGAAAGGAAGATTTTTTTGTGTGTGTTCCTGTGTTCCCCCTTCACCTAACACAAAAAGCCTTTGGCTAAACTGTAAAAAATAGTCTTGTGAAGCCTTGCTGCTGTTAGAGAAAATCTCTCTAACTGAAGTGATGGTGACCTTATCGTGCTGGGGTGTATCAGGCAGCCAGCACCCTGAAATACAGCATTATCCCCAACACTTCTTCCACTGCCTGCTTGGAACCACATCCAAATCCAAGGTGCCATTCTCTAGCAGATGTTCTCACTTTGAAGTGGTGTTAAAATGTCTCTACATGAGAAGAGGTTCTCTGATGCACCCCTGCCCCTCCTCTTCGTCCCCCTTGAGCCTGACAAGGATTGCAGTGTGCCACCTCTGCCCACAGCAGATAAATAACTGACAGTATTTTAGCAGAGTCACAAGGTTCTCCACCGAGTAATTTGTTTTCTTCTGCCTCACCAGGCCTTAATGTTTTCCTATAAACACTTACAGCAAGGCCCTGCTAACAGGAATGACTTACAGCCAAGGATGTGGATAAAAGGTGAGGATGGGTTTCTGAGCTGACAAAGGCTGGGCCAAGGAATTACTCTTCCCTTTGTGTAAGTGGGAAGTTGTTTGATCCAAACAGAGAGCAAAATTCTGGTGATCGATGGACAAGCTTCCAACATTTGATCAGAACTCTGTGGACTCCCACAGGTTTCCATTGTAGTGTGATAAAATGCCTATTTAGAATCTAAAATCACTGATTCCAACTATAAATTATCATCTCCAACTATACTGGACATGTTGGAGCATGGAGAGGAGACCATAAGGATGCTTAGGGGGATTGAACAGGTCTTCTACGAGGAAGGGCTGAGAGAATTGGGATTGTTCAGCCTGGGGAAGAGGAGACTTCAGGGAGACCTTAGAGCTCTTCCAGTACCCAGCAGGACTCCAAGAGAGCTGGAGAAGGGCATGGGCAAGGGCATGGAGTGGCAGGATGAGGGGGAATGGCTTCTCACTGCTAGAGGGCAGGGTTAGATGGGATATTGGGGAGAAATTGTTCCCTGTGAGGGGGGGGAGCCCTGGCAGAGAAGCTGTGGCTGCTCCATCCCTGGAATTGTCCAAGGCCAGAATGGGCTTGGAGCAATCTGGGATGGTGGAAAGTGTCTCTGCACATGGCAGGAGGGACAGAACGAGATGGTTTTTAAGGTCCCTTCCAACCCAAACCATTCCCTGATTCTCTGATATTTGGTGAAGAATGAGTGTATTAGGAAGATGACATCTCCCAGTGTGGCATAATTCTTTTCTCTCCCCACCAACACCACCAACATTTATACATCCATTATTCTCTCTCATTCACCCAAACCTTATGCTTTTTCTTTTTCCCTGTGTGTTCTGTATCATCTAAGCAGTTAAAGATTTGATAAGAGAAAGTTGTCAGAAATCAATTCTTCTTCCCCTAATTGCATGGGTGTGATAAAAGATCACACGGGGAATCTGCAAGAATTTACACACACATGCAAACAAAGAGCTGCTGTCAATTCACATGGAAGATCAGATAAGGCCATTATCTCCTGTCAGGCCTACCAGTGTGTGACAAGAGCATGGGGAAGGATATGGGGCAGGAGATACAGGAGCAGGAGGAGCAGTGGTGGGAGTCACGATGAGTAAATTCAGAAGGAAAAAACCAAACAAATCTAGATTGCAAAAATTATCTGAAGTTTTCTGGTCTAAGGGAAGCCAGTGTGTTCAGAGATAGTCTTGTGCCCAGTTATCTGGTTTTAATGTAGAGTCTCATGAAGAAATGAGTGCATGGGGACAGGCTGTGCTGTACCAGCACGTGGCTGGCCCTGGTCCCCTTCACTCAGGAGCAGGTTCTTGGAAAGGGCTTGTCCCAGGCTGGGACAAGAAGTGTTGTTCCTTTTGTGAGGGGGCAACTCTTCAGCAGTGAGCTGAGCACAAGTCCTTTGCAAGCTGTGAGGAAGAGGAGCCTGGGAAGTGATTTTTAATAATATTTTGTGTTTACTTTATATATATATATATATATATATATATTTAATATATAACATATTTTATTTACATATAGATATATATAAAGCACATATTGAATAGTAACTTGTTCCTCTTGGCAGCACAATACAAGGTTGTGTAGTCACTGTTTGAACTCTCAATTGAAAACTATTTCCTACAGAGACACTTGAGAATACAGTGACTCGTATTTTCCTCATGCTGTTGGATATTTTGGACCAAAGCTTATGCCATCAAGATGCATAGACAAGCAAAAGAGCAAAACAGGAAAGAAATCCATCTAGAAATCACATTTGAGTATCCAGAAATGCCATTAGACCCAACAGGCATCCTCAACATTGGACAAGTAGATGTGAATAAATGAGGCAGACTCAAGACAAAGGCTTAAAGTACAAGTGTTTGTACAGAGTTAGCTACAAGGTATCAGATAGGATAAAAAGCCCACAGGATGTAAAATAACAAACTCAAAATGGGAACTTTTTTAGCAGTGTTTGAGGAAAGCCATCCAGTACTCTCAAGGAGAACAGCACTCTCCAAATGATGGCACGTGGTGGATGAACCTCTGCCATGGACATGTGGAGACATGCATGTAGAAGTGGGCACCTTTCCCCCTTGTACATGTGAAAATATTCTAACTTCACATTCATACAAGCTGGGGCTAAGTTTGGGAGCAGATATTACTCTTTTAGAGTCACAGAATGATTTAGGTTGGAAAAGACCTCTCGAGGATCATGGAGTCCAGCCATTCCCCCAGCACTGACAAGGCCACCACTAACCCATGTCCCCCGGTGCCAGATCCACACGGCTTTTAAATCCCTCCAGGGATGGTGACTCAAACAAATAACAAAGTTAATGAAATTATTTGAGAAGTTCAGCCTTAAATGGAAAGACAGCTTGGAAGTGCCCAAGTCTTTGGTTGTTCATTCAGTGATGTCTAATCTTGAAATGTCTTCCTGCAGCAAGGGGATTTGAGGCACTGAGACCTTCCAGTGGAAGATGTGTTTTTCCTTGATCACTGTTTTTAAGAGCTTGTAGAAAAGTCCGGCATGTGTCAAAGGTGTGAAAGTTCTTCTAAAGTGGAAGTTTCAGCATCAATTTCTCCCTCTTTCTTACAGCATGTTTTCTCAAAGGGCTCGAGGCAGTTTATAGTCCAGGGGATCAAACATCTCTAATTTTGATGCTAATAAAAAATGATGTTCTGTGTTGCCTTTACATTCTTCCAACTGAGAAGCCAGATAGAATTTTGAGTAGTTTGTTGTGTTAATAGTCTCAAATAAGTGTTCTAAGAACTGGACTTGTGAGCATCTCTCAGTTTCCTTCCTGCTCTCTGGTTGAGATGTGGGAAGTGACTCAGAAATACCATCTTTTAGTCACAAACTAAACAAAAAACTAAAATTTTGAAAATTTTAATAAAAACACTTCATGCTGTGATAGAATGGCAGGAATTAAGTGAGACCTGTGATATTCACCTGTGAGGCACTGAGACACCACAAGAGGAAACAGCCTCAAGTTGTGCCAGGGAGGATTAGGTTGGATATCAGGAATAAAATCCTTACCCAAAGGGCTGTGAAGCTCTGGCAGGGGCTGCCCAGGGCAGTGGTGGAGTCCCCATCCCCAGAGGGATTTAAAAGCTGTGTGGGTGTGGCCCTTGGGGACCTGGGTTTGTGGTGGCTTTGACAGTGCTGGGGAATGGTTGGACTCGATGACTTTTGAGGGCTTTTCTGACCTAAATGATTCTGTGTTTCTCTGACCTTTTAGCTTTCCAAAAAATTGCATGTTTGCCCATCTTACAGAAAGAGCCACAGAGGGCAGTGAAGGTGTCTGGGTTTGAGTGGTGTTTTTTCTCTCCCCTGGTTTCAGTTGCCTGGGCTCCTTGTTGAAGCAACATTTGCTCCATTGGCATCAGCAGTGTACGAAAGGAGAGGCAACTATCTCAGAAATACAAAGAGCTGAGATATTTTGTGATCTCTTCCCACTCAAATGTATCCTTCAAATCGAATTCCCTCAGTCGAGGGAAATTATTTCAGTTACCCTGGTCACAGTAGAAAGCAGCCTTCTTTTTGAATGCCTTTTTTCATTAATGTAGATATGTTTCTGAGATGAGAAACGATGTTTCTTCTAATTACGGTTACATGTAGTTAATTTCCTTTTTTTGAAAGCTCAGTGTGAAAGGCAGTTTCCTTTAAAAAGGGAGGGGGGCGAAAAAAAAGTGATACAGCTGATGTTCCTGTTGCCTTAGCAACAGATTTATTTATTAGGGTCTGAAATGACATGAGTTAATATACCACATACCTGCTGATCGGCAAACTCTCCTATTTCAGCTCCAGTTGACAATTAAGTCCTGGACAGCTACAGCCAGGGGTTAATGTTACTCATTAGGAGAACTAGGTCATTACTGGGAAATCAAGGCACTTAAGGCAGCATGGATAAAATACAAAATTCAACATCTCAAGGAGTGAGGGGTTTTATGTTAATTAACCTTATTTTCCTTTCATTAAAAAAAAAAAATCTTTCCTATATGCATATGACAGTGGATCAATTAATTGGGAAAGAGAAGAAAAAAAAAACAAGTAAGCTGTAGTTTACTTTCTTCTCCTAGCTGTCTTCATTTCCTTTGGAAGGGTTTCATTATTTTATGGAAAATTCTTATGTCTATATGATGAGTAAAAAGGGTATTAAAATTAAGAAGGGAATCATCATGGAAATCAGCTTTACCACAAGGGAATGAGCAAATAAAAGCCTTGGAAATGAAAATAAATAAGCTTTGCTAATACCTCACCTAAGGAGCAGAATATAAGCCCATCAGAGCTTGGAGATATTTAGAGGTACTTCTTTGCTTCTTTATTAAGCAGTTACATAGTTATTTGACCTTCAGAAACCGAAACTTTAGAGAACTAATTCAAGTTGTTGGCAAATATTCTATTTACAGGAAGCTGATCAGTGGCGTAGCCAACAGTAACTCCTGTAGTTAGTAATTGGCTTCTGATTTCCAGGAAAATTAAATATATTCTCTGAAAGTTTTATTAAGATATCTGAGTGGGAGTTTTAACTTGATAAGTCATAAGTGATTTAATAAAGCTCTCCTGAAAGCCTTTATTTACTAACTTTTAGCAGGCTTCATTCTGATACTGGAGAACTTAATAGGCTGAAAAAGAATTGTATTAAAATGAACTTATTTTTTTACTCACTGCTTCCCCAAATACACTTGGTTCTTTCACTTCTACTAAGCACTCTACTTTTTTTTCTGTATTTAGGCTCTGTGGCCCAATTCTGCTTCTTATTGTATTTAGACCAATTTGGTGTAAAACCTTTTTTTCCGTTCCTGTGAAGTCAAGGTTGAAACAGGAACTTACCTGGGCTGCACATAGTGAACCATTGTACCAGGTGGGAAGAAAATTGTTCCCTGTAACAGAAGCAAGATTAAAGACCCATGAGTATTTTTCCTCTGCATGGGATGGTTTTACAATCTGATGCACCTATTTTCTTAAATACAATAAAAATAATGAAATATAATAAAATAATAAAAATGCTGAATTTTTATTCAGAATGCAGAATCAAGATTCTATCTGAAATATCACACAGAGAAACTTTCCTTCAAGGCCAGGTTGGGTTGGGTTTGGAGCAACGTGGTCTTGTGGAAGGTGTCCCTGCCCATGGCAGGGGTGTTGGGATGAGATGAGCTTTTAAGTCCCTTCCCACCCAAACCATTCCAGGGTTCTGTGATGCTGTGATTCCCTCTGTGCTATCCAGGTGCTCACAAAGCAGACACTTTAGTGCCACCCTCCAGAGCCTGTTACAATAAATGCTTTAGCATTTTAGACTACAACTGCATCACCTGGACAGTTGAAGAATATTTAAGTTTGGAACAGATGAATCACAGGTTGCCCTAACAGCTCCAGTGAGTTTGGCTCTCCCTTTTCCCAGGTTGGGAAATTCATTTTATGGGGTTTTTTTTTTTTCCTCCTGTATATTGTGAAAGCCAAGTCTTTGAGCAGAAGCACGTGTGAACAGGTGGGATTGAGGAGTCCTCTCAAGGCTTTTCTACCTATGCCTCTCAAAGCAATTCTTTTCTACTCCATTCACCTAATTTGGTTTTGGCCTTTCAAACCTCATCCTTCTGTCTTTGCCAAGCTCACTTCCCTGGGCATCTCCTCACACATAGTCTTGTGCAACAAATTTTCATCTCACTCTTCTCTAGTTCCTCAGCCTGCAAGGAACCTTCTACAACACATCCAAGATACAGTTTGCAGTTCTACTGGGTGATGTTGTGTTTGTGCTTTTTTTTCATCTTCTTCTTCATATGTTCTGGAAAACCTTGGACAGGGTTTTTCTAGAAGATTATGGTCCAAGATAAGTCTCAGTTTTGGGAAACATCATAGGCAAGGACAGAAGAGGTTTTGTAATACAAAGTCCCCAACAAACTTAGCAGATGGTGTCACCAGTGCCCTTCGTAAGTCACAGCACCCTGGACCAAATTATGGGAATAACCTTCAAGAGACAAGAATCATAATTTCATAAGAAAGTGATCTAATATTCCTCCTTATTTTGACCAGTAATAGAAGGGTTCTGTTTCTTCATTCAAAGGTGTTTTTAATTAGTTTCCTCTTCTTACCACACTGCAACTGTTCAAGTCTGTTTTCTTTGCCTTCTTCTCCTCCCTACTTTCCTTTTTTCCATATTTTCCTGCTTTTTTTCCCCCCTCCCTGTGTCCCCTAATCGCTGCTTTTTTTCTCGGCTGTGTTTGTGCAAACCTGTCTCAATGCACTGAGTTGATTCCTCATTCTGAAAGCAGTGAGATTTGGAGTTACTTTAATCTTGTTGAATAATGAGTTTCAAGCCTTGGTGCCAAGAAAGTTCCTGGTTGGAAGCTCCTTCCTTGGAGATCCCAGAAGGATGAGTTATCTCGGGTACCTGAGCTAATTCCTCTCAGGGTATTACTCAGGAAAGAGCAGGATGTACTTTTTGACCCAAGCAGGGCATCTGGTGGGTTTTTAAGTAGTTTTAAGCTTGGTTGTGTGAATCCATCATGGAAATCAGAGGGCCCACAAGGTCTTGTATGGTGGGATCATCGTTCCTAGGAAAATCTGTAGTAATGCGGTTTTTATGTAGTAATTTATATATAAATTTATATTTATGTACATTTTCTGTTCTTTCAAGGAACTACTTTAGTAGACTGTTAGCCACTTATGGCCATATTCATTACCATCTTATGATTGCCATGACATGACTTTTTTACAGGATTTTATAGTTGAATTGCAGTAGGATATGTTGTGTATGGTTATCAGGACTGTCAGGGTCACTCAGATATTTTATGACCTCCCAACAACAGGAAACCCTTTTATTATTGTTACCTTTGGAACACCAGAGGATGTTATTTATTTATTAATTTCATAAACTCTTTGTAAGTCCATAGCACTTACAGAGTTTCGTTGCAAATTGAAATAAAGTGTTTTTGGTTGGTTTTTTTTTTTGTTTTTTTTTTAATCTGAATCTTCTACTTGGGAACAGCCTAGCCGGAGTAAAAGAAATGAAAGGCACTGGAATGAAAGTACATTGATTTTTACACCAAGGTAACTGAGACCAAATGGTGATCTTTTTCTTCAAAGCTTAATCTCCCTTTAGGAAATAAGCAGGAGGCTCCATGACTGATGCTGATCCTGAGGTTTCTTTGGTTAGGGGACGTGCAATATTTTATTTTGAGTTTTTTCTTCATGAGTTGTGAGGGGAGAAGAAGAATCTAAACAATAAACTCCCAAGGTTCTTTCTTGTTTCTTTTTTTATGAATCTCTTGTAGATAACAGGAGATAGGAGAAAATGCTTTTCCAGCGTAAAGCAAAATGCACCCATTTTTCTCAAGCCAGCAATTTGAACAAATCAGAGGGTAAAATACACACTCCTCACTGTAAATACGTCCTGGGCTCCAATAGAAAATAAAACACTGTATTTGCCAGTACTGTTTGGCTGCTTTTTGCCTCTCCAGTGCCATTTTTTAATTCCTTGGCTTGCAGAGGTGTTCTGAAAGCACAGGCAAGGATCAGGACCCTCTTTTGCTTGTAGGACCTACAAATTGCCAGCTAAAATTTATTCTGTAGGAAACATTTTCTTCTACTTGATTCCATTTTCTGTGAACTGAGGGGGTATTAAATATTGTGGTAACTTTTGATGCTGATGATGGCAGACAATGTTTAGAGGCACAACTACAGCAAAGACATTTTGTAGAGCAGATCAGCTGAAAAAGAAAACTCATTGGACTTAAGTACATTTTTACAGTCTACCTCAACCACATTTGGGAGTGTAAAAAGATGGAAAAATACTGTGATAAATAGAATAAATGGAAAGCAATTAACTTTTCCTTCATGTTTGCATTTTCATAGATATTTCTTTTTTCCCTGTTTCTTTTCTAATTGTGCTTTCCTGGCAGTGGCATTTCCTTTTTTTGCAGTTATCATGAGCATTGTTACCAGAATTTGGTATTAGAATTTTAATTTTTTTCCCTCTTTTTTTTTCCTCTCATAATCTTAACATAGAAAATGTATATTAAAGTCATTTGATTTAGGAAAGTCTTCTGTCCTCTGTGAAAATAATTACTGGAATGTATTGCATTTCATGTATTGAATAGGCTTGTAACATGAGTCCTCTTCTTTAAGAAGAATATTATTCTCCTGAAATATTTACTGACTGTGATTCTCACCATATTTCTGTAAATGAAAGCTCCTCTAAGACCATATCTTGCAGATGGGGAAATCTGGGCAGAGCTGTCTTGTGGGAAATCAGTGTCAGGAAAAGACCAGGATTCTGCAATTCTCTGTTTGGAAGGCCAGGTTTATCTTTTGTGGCCACACTCCTACTTTCTAACATTATCTGATTATAATAAACCTGTATTCAGATTTTTCTGAGTTCAAGATTCTATGTGAAATATCAAAGTGTAATACAGTGCATAGTATAAGGGAGGGAAAAATCCCTGATATTGTTCTTTAGATTAGGTTTGGATGAAGTGGAGCCTTGTTTTTTCTTTCTGTAGGGTGTTTGTAGGTCTTCTATTTACCCTGTATTTATCCTTTTCTTCCCTGTCTTTGGATATACCATACTTTTTTAGTTTTCACCAGGATTTTTTTTTATATATTAATTTTTTTTTCCTCTTCTGGTGTAATTTCTTACTCTTTGAATTGCTTTGCCCAGGACCTCTGCCTCATTTGATGGCAGACTTCCTCCTCCTTACTTCACTTTCCCAAAACAAAAGGATCAATGTCATCCATGTCAAGGTCCGTGTCTTGGAAACCTCATTTCCTTTATTTTTAATTATTGATTCATGGACTTGCCCAGCCCCTCACAGGTTCCCTGTGCTCTGCTCCAGCTGTGCCTTTTCCTGGCTGATGTCCCCTGTCCCCTTCTTTTCTCCCAGGATGTCTCCTGGCTCACCAGTCCTTGATCTCCACGATTGCTGCCCAGCTTTATCAATAATGAGTGATTCTTCAGTGGCCTATTTTAACAGCTATTTTCTAGCAATCATTGTAGGCAGGCAGAAATCCATCTTTTAGCTCTTGCTATATGTCCTGACAAATTTTTAAAAATAAAAAATTAAAGTGCTTCTTCAACTTCTGAGGATTTTCTGACATTTCCCACCTTTGCCCATGTGATGTGAAGCTGATTTTGGGGAATGGGGAGACAGAAGGAGCTGCAGCCAGTGTGAACTCCTGGATTTAAGGCACTGTACAAAGGGAAATATTACTCTGTGCCTGCACAGTTTGGGATTCTCTCCTGCTGAAAATCTCCCTTGCTAAATGTCCCTTTTTATACTGCTTTTAGCTGGGTTCAATTGCAACCCTTTCAGAAAGTGTAGCACCTTAATGGTGGGACTTGATGGTCCTTCCCAGCCCAAATGATTCTGTCATTCTCAGAGATGTGGCTGTGGCTTTCACAAGCATCACATGGCATTTATGGAGCATTTTCTCAAATATTAATACTTTTTCCCCCAGTTTTGCACCTTTTTTTAACCGATAAATGCATTAACCCCAGCTTTTAATATGTATTTTTAATGGACTGCATTTATTTTCCCCTTTTGAGCAAGTCCTTCTGCTTTTCCACAACTCTTCCACTTTCTAATTGCATTGATAGATGTGCCTTCCTCCAAATCCTAAATAACTGTGATTATCACTGTGTAGGATAAGTTTACATATACTTAAAAAAATTAAAAAACTAAAGTCAGAGAAGACCATATGGGTCTCTTACGGAATTTCACCCAAATTCAAGAGATGAATATTCATTGAATAATGTAAAGGGCCAAATTCTGCTATTTCTGCTTTTTGGGGTTTTTTTTGTTTGTGTGGTTTGGTTTTTTTTAAATAATACATTTCCCATCACTGGTCAGGGATGTGGATGAGAATAACTCCAGTTTAAGTGGTCTCCATGTACTCTGCTTCCAGCCCCAGCAGTGGGTAAGGCTCGAGGGCTCAGGCTGAGTTCCCAAAATCCCTGAAGAGCAGAAGGGTGTTTTGGAGAATGTTGCTATTGATTGTATAGAGGAGCATCATCATAGTGCTATGAGGTTGCTTTTTAAAATCACTTCAGGCTGAAAAGTGGGATGTCAAGTCATCAATTAATCCTGACAGCATCCTTCTGTGGTGAAGAAATAATATTGTCACACCCATTTTATGAGCAGAAAATCTAAGGCAGAGATGTTGATGGAGGCTCAGTAGTGGTGCTGCTGCTCCCACCACACTCCCATTCCCTGTTCAAGGATACTTCTCAAAGTTTTGTATCAGATTACAAAGGGAAGTCAGGATGAACTCTGGGCAACATCCCCTCACCCAGATCACTAAACCTCAGCCAGTTCCTAAGAGAGACTTCACATGTCTCTCTTAAATTGTGGGTTAGAGTCAATAATAAAAACTCCTGGATAAAAGTGAGAGCTGTGTAGTATTGGAATATGGAGATTGAATGTCTCCAAGGCAGGGCTCTTAAATCTGAGTGTAGATGTGGTGTCTGTGCCTGGTTTGGGGCATTACAGCTGTAGTTTGGTCATTCTGATGTTTTCGTGTTCTTAGGATGAAATTTAGAGCATCTTCATACCATGCCTAGTTCTTATTTTTCCTTTACCAGATGCATATCAAATCAAGTGAAAATACAAACACATTTCAAATACCTCAGCTAAACAACAAAGCCAGACCCTGGAGTCACATTAGCTTGATTTTTCCCCAAACATAATATCTTAAAAGAAAAGTTTGCATTTTAATATCAGGCTTTTATACTGTTTTGCAGTTCTTTTTCAGGAAATGGAGTATATATAATTAATACTGTTTAATAAAGCTCAAAAATGCAACAGATGCAGCCAAAAGTGCACATCATTTTGAGCAGATCTTTACAGAACAGACATTCCATATTGTGTTCATCTTTTTCCACGATCACTGCTATGGCAATCTGGTGTGTTTAGCAGTTGTTGCTGAGTAAGGCAGACTGGATTGTATATGATTTTCTCCATGTCAGCCAAGAAACTGAGCTCTCCTTTTTGATGCAGCAAAGAGGTGGTCTTGTACTATTTATTTGTTTCTACCAGGAGCAGCTAATACCTTCAGTATCCTGCAAGAATAATAATATGCTGCAGTCTGTAGGTACACAGGCAAGGAGGTTTCTGGAGGTCTTAACTGAAAAGAAAATGCTTGTGGTGTGGAGAAGTCACAAGAACTGATAAAATCACTTCAGATAAGCTCCCAAATAAAAAAGCTACAAGATTCACAAAATGTGTCATTAAAATCTGGGAGTGTCACCCAGACAGAAGGGAAACATTTTATACTGGGAGATGGAAGGAGGTTCACCTACAGCAGAAAACCCGCAAGAGAGGCTCCAGTGCAGAGGAAACGTTTCCCCTTTCAGCATTCCTTCTGGGTGCCAAATTTTCCTTCTGTTCTTCCCCACCTATTAAACAAAGCTGCAACTTCCAATTCCTATCAGTTTTCCTAAATATGTGCAGCTTATGTGGCTTCGCCGAGCTGTAAGGCTCCGTGTTCTCCTGCCAGCTCCTTGACAATGTGGCTCCAACAGCATCCTCCACTTTTGGCTGCCTCTGGGACCCCTGGTCTCTTCTGGAAAGCGAGAGGGAAAGCATATCCTTTGCTGGAAGGACTTTTTGTGACTGTGAAGCTGATAGCGGGGCTGTGAAGAGCTTGGAAAGATCCCTGTCAGCATCGTGGCTGTCGAGTCTGCCGGCTCCGCGCGCAGGGACGCGCCGGTCCACCGGGATGAGCTGAGCCGGGGTGGGCTCGTGGCATCACTCACAAAGCACCCACAAAAGCCTGTCCAGGGAAAACTGAGGCTCTGGGGAAATTCTCTCACAAATTACACCAACTCCCAGCATCGTGGAAGTTTTTCCTTGCAGGCATTCAAAACGGGGATGTTCTCTTCCAGCCAAATCCGAATCTGTGCGATCCTGTGTTGGCTTTTTGAGCTGGGCATTTGGAGGGAGCTCAGTGCTGGCAAAAGTTTCTGCACAGAAGTTACCTACCAGAAACAGGTGGCTCTTTTAAGCGTGAGGATGCAGCAAGCTAATAGAGATCTGAGATCTTTGCAACAGAGAAATCCACCCTCCGAACCAGTGCTTGCATCCACTTGGGTTACTGGAATTGCTGTGGAAACTCCTGGTTCACAGATGTGAAACAAATTACAGGCTTATGCAGTTGCATTCCTCCTTATTATTGGGAACAAAACAAATTGGGGGGGATGGAGAACTTCTTAAAGCGATTATTATCTGGCTTTATTTTGAGAAAATGTGACCAGTTCTGAAAACTCCACAATTCCTCGAGGTTTCGCAGCCTTGGGAAGTCACATTAATTATAAGATTAATATATTTTAATTCCCTAAACAAAAAATATTGACCGAATGAGACATGAACATGTGTAGAGCTAAAGATGTCATTTGGCTTCAGATATCCTGAATGATACAATTATTAATCTTTCATATAGTAGTGTGAGAGACCTACAGATTTCATTCTACAAAATTACCCTGTGAAGAAAGACACCAGGACAGCTGAGGTATAGATTTTTCCCTTAATACAGGAAGGAAAACGGTGGAATTTTCTAAATAATAAATAAAACCAAAATATTTTAAAGGCATATGGTGCACATCTGTTGAAATACAGTAATTTAAAGCAGAGTAATTAAATGCAAGATATAATATTCACCTTAGAGTGAGGAAATTATCTCATTACATTTTTAATATAACTTAAGGAATTTGGGAATTTTAAATCATTTGTGATACCTTTTGAACATTTTGTTTTGTGCTAGTAAAGAGGATAGATTTGAAAATTTTGGGGTTAATTTATTTTTTAGATAACCTAACTTGCACTTCCTGTCATTGGATGTCATACCCATACAAACCTTTAATATTATCTTCAACTGAAATTATAAATAAATACAGATTTCTAATATTCTTTTTTTAATTTCCAGTTAACTCTTTAAAAATCTGAAGGTAGAAAATGCCTCGTGGTAATTTATTCCTTTCTTAACCTAAAGCACTGAATGGATTGTAAGCTTTTAATGAGTATAGCATGAATTCCTCAAATTCCAGTTTGAGAAATCGTGAAGATTTAGGGGAAGGTTTTTTTTAACCTGTTTCTCCTGAAAAAAAAAAAAAAAAAATTGTAATGGGAGCCATATACGTATTTTTGGGACAGGGAAAAGAAACAAACCAAAACCTTTTTTTTCCTACCCATTTTTTAACTTGATATTGCCTTCAGTAGGTGCTTGGTCCTTCTCACTTTTAGAGCTGATAATTTGAAGAGTAAATTCATTGTTTGAGGACAGGGAAGAGAGAGAGAAGAATCTGATGAAACTGAATTTTGACCCGAAGTTCTTCATTGAGGAAAATGCTCAGCCATGAGGGAGAAGCAAAGAAGGAAATTATTTGAATAAATTTAGTCCCCAAAAGAAAAATTTTAGAGGAGTAGTGTATTGATAAATAAAAAACCTCCCATACTTTCACATCTAAATATAAACAATGCTGAGATAAATTCTGTTTGTTTTAAGGGAACACGACAAAGACCCTGAAACTTTCTTTAAAGTTCTGATGAAGCTGAAAGAGCAAGATCTGCCTTTCCATGTGTCTGTCCTCGGAGAGACTTTCACTGAAATTCCAGGTACCTTTCATTTTTTTCCTTTGTTTTAAAGTTACCATAAAGTAGATCCTTTCAGAAGTAGTTTTTATGGGTTTTTTTTGTCTTAAAAAATATGCTTAAAATTTTCCTAGTTGTGAAACTAAATAATATTGATACATTGTAAAATCAAAATTATTAAAGACAGTAAGTGTTTTCTATTTTACTTGGCAGAGCAAGACCTTATTCATGACTTGTGGTTCAGTAACACTTCCGTATTTATTTAAATAAAGAAATAGGTGTGGGTGATTGGATGGTTCAGATAGGAAGCAAAATCTTTCAGGTCAAGGTCACTCATCTGAAATCCAGACTGAGATTTTAGCAGGTGAAAACACTTAGTTCCCTCTCAAATGTGAGGTTAAGGGCTGCTGTGGGGAGCTTCTGGTTTGTATCTGGCATGAAAGTGGTCATTAATCTTTAATATTTTTATACCACTATTTTGGACAGTCCTTCCGTTTCTTGGCTTCTGCAGAACCACAACTCAGTGAACAGTTTCACCTGTCTGGAAAATGAATAGATTTTGTTCAGGCACACAGCTTTGTGCCTGAGATATCAAGGCAATAAAGAGAATAATCAAATACTTTACCAGGTGCACTTGTATTACATTAAACCTTTTAAAAATGTACATTAATGACAAGTAAGTGTCAAAATATCCGATGTTTTAGTGCGTATGTGTTTTCCAAAGTGTAGACTTGAATCCCTCAGCCTCATCAGTCTGTAAAAATAGACTGGGAATTAGTTTATTTGTCAGTTCTGTCATATCTGTTGCCTGCTGGACTGGGGATATTTCAATTGGTTTAGTTTTGATTTTACCATTTTTAAGACACCAAGAAGTTGATCTGATCCAAATAACTTTTGGGTCCCCAACTGAGACACAGCAGGGTTGGAAAAAGAAGTAATAATTCGGTAGCAGGAAATTCTTCATGTTTTCTGTCCACTTTCCTTTTAGACAGTTTTCTGAAAGCCTGTTCTTCCAGGCAAGGCTTATCACAGATCCCAAGGCAACGTTGCTTTCCAGACTGAGCACACCAGATTTCGTAGAAGGAGAAATTTCTAAGGAATATGTGACAGATAGGAATATACGATGGTGCGCTGCGGGAACAGATTCTATTGACACTCATTTTGGATGTTGTTACATATCTCATTTGTGGCTTCAGTACTTATGAATAATGTAGATCATCCTAAATTTATGCCAGTATATCAAATCTATATGCCGCACCTCTTGTCTTGTCAATTCATTCATCCTCGTGTATAAATAGAGTCTATAGAAGGGACAACGTGGTGAAATGTGTCTCATCACCATGGGTCTGATGGGGCCATGCTCATACAAATGACATATGCAGGTCATTGCTAACAAGCACCAATAAAACCTGTTGCACATGCTTTATTGAAAATCTAGTTAGGAGGGGTTTTGCAGGTTCTTTTTTTTTTTTTTAATAAATTGTTGGCACTGCGTTTCCGCTCCCTCCAATTATGGGACCAAATTCCCTCATTATTATAAATGTCACGTTTACAGTTGTTGGTGACAGAAAAAGTGGATAACATGTTTCATAATTCGGCAGCCATTCATGTAGTTGAAACACCCATTTTTCAGTAGCTTGCTGGTTCGAAGCACACAGCAAATATCCAGTAGGAAGTTAGGAAATCTTTAATTTTCAGTGCTGCTAAAGCTTGGTTTTAGTCTTTAAAGGAGTGAAGAGTTAAGGGTTTAGACAGATGTGCTCTGGAGGGGCAGATCTTCCCCAGGGGAAGAGAGTGAAGAGCTCCGTGACTGGGTCCTGTTTGGGATTTGTCAGCAGTGAGAAGGGAAGGCTGGCAGTGTCCCAGTGATAACCAGAAGTTGCTCCTTATGAGTGGAGTTGTTGTGTCTATCTCCTATCTCATCTTTGATCATCATGCATGTCATATGAGCATCATTTCAATTGGAGATTTCAGGCCGCTTCCTTTCTTTGGTGCTCCTCTGTCCTGGCCTATGAGCTGTACTTTCCATGGGGTTTTATGGTCCATCAGATTTTGGCTAGACAGTGATAGCAGGGAGTGTGTGGGAGAGGCTTTCACAGACATCTCAACCCAGTAGCAAGAACCAGCATCTCCATCCTTACCCTACTGCTGCCCCAAACAACCTCCAGCCATCCCACTTCCACCTCCACCTCTGAGCTCTGGAACACTCAGGCTTTCCTCAGAACCTTGACTGTACTCCCTCCAGCTTTTTCACCACCCCTCCATCCAGTCTGCTTGTTTCCACCCTGCCTGCCAGCACATCTTTGGTCTTTCCTGTACTCTCCATCTGGTTCCTTTCTGTGTTGCTTCCTCCTTTCCCA
>VYXF01001947.1:371225-380292 GCA_013397295.1 Polioptila caerulea
AATGCAATCTGAAGTGCATATGTTATTTAAAAAAAAAAACCCAACATAAATTACAAATTTTAAAAGTTTATGAAAAAAAACAGCAGTCATTTCTTAGCAAAAGCATTTGCAGAGAAATGTGTCTTTGGGGTTTGTGGATATGCATAGTTTTCTAGCATGAAAGCTGAATATGTTATTCTTTATTTTCTTTTTTTTTTCCTGTTTAAAATTGAATAGATCTAAATGAAACAGAGTCCTTTCAGGGTACCTGTAATAAAGTACCAAAAGTGACATTCACATGAAGGTAGCAAAAGCTTTTGGGTTGTCACTGAAAATAGAAAAGGTGAGCGTTGACAAGATTTCAGATTTTTTTTTTTTTATTCTGGGGAATGAGGGAAACCGAAGTTTAAAATAAAGTCCTCGTATGGTCAACATGTTGGAGGAAATTCAAAGCCTCTCATAAAATAAACATAATTTGAGAAGTGTTTTGAATTTCACTTTGTAATTTCTGGCCAACAGAAATTACAGTTGTATCTTTGGAGGGACGTTGTGTCAGATCAATGGTCATTATGTGAAAAAAATAAACTGAAACCTGGATGCCTTTAACCCATTCAGCTGTTAAAATGTGAACTCTAAGGGGGACAGCTCTGCTACTGGAAAACTTTGTATCAATTCTGAAATATTTGGGTTTGATGTTACGGGAGATGTGTAAAATGTTCCTTGGGAAAAAAAAAAAGAAGCAAGGACAAAGCTTTATGCATTTTGGCAAAGGAATTTAATCAGCGGTTATTAAAAAATACGACAGTTTATGTCCCAAAAAAATAAAGGAAATTATCCAAAGCATGTGAATAAGCTGAAATATCCCAGCCTGGAGCATGCTGCAAGTTGTTCCTGGGTTATATTTAGCTGTAACCTTTGGAGTCTGGAAGTCTGAGGGGAATATCTGCCGTGCCAGGTGAGGGTGGAGTGTGTGTCTGTGAGCACACCCTGGGGTAGCCAACGTGCCCCTTGTTTTCCAGCAGCATTATTAAGCAAAGCCGTCCATACTTCACTATGTTGTTACATGTGTCTGTCTGCTGATTATAAAATGTGTTAAACAGTATTTAAAAAACAAAAAAATGCAGAGCTGCGCTTTGATTTATTCAGCGAACAAAACATATGCTCGCTGTTCTGTTCTATGTAATTCATATGATCAATAAAATTTTCTTTAAAAAGAGCAACTTTGGCATTTAGAAGGATTATGCTGCTGAAGAAAAAAAAAAAAAATGTTTCCCTCTTGCTGCATGCAGGCAACCTCAAGGCTCTTGCACGGAAATAAGTTTTTTGGCTGACTAATGTCTATTTTTGTGTATTTGTGATTTCTAATCCTCAGGATCGAGGCTGTGCATTGTGGCTGTTACCCGCTGTGTCCCAAAGCCTTGGTGTACCCAGAGATATTCCCAGGTAGCTGCTTTGTTGCCTATTCCTTCTGCTGAAACGTAATAACGTGATTCCTGCTAAAATCCAAAGTTTGGGAATAAACTTGAGTGAAAGCAATTGTTTATTTGGCAAGCCAACATGTTAGTGTTAAGGCAAATTTTATGTGTTTTAATACATTAGACAAAGTTTATATTTGCCATCTGTTCTTTTAAGATAACACAAAAGCAAGTTTTGAAATAGCATTCTTCATTGTTAGCATACACATCCCGTAATGATAGATTTTTGTTAAAAGGTCACTGATGCTGCAATGGTTTGCAGATTTTTTTTTTGATACACAGAAGAGGGAAAAAAAAAAAAAAAAAAGCCAGGCCTGAAAATCACACCAAATTATTTAAACAATTTAATACTTAATAGTATGCAACTGCAGTACAGGATACACACTAATGTAGTACCAGTTCTTCAAAAAATCTCATCACTAAATGTATCACATATGCATTGTGTTACATTAGAATAATGTATTTTAATCACCCAAAGGAGATGTCTAAACAGCACAACTACAAAGTCTTATTTAGCATTAAACATCCTTGTGAGCTGAGGTAACCTTATAAAATCATGCTTAAATAATGTAAAACACGAGGCGGCACAGAGCAATATGCATTTTTAATTAGTAAAGTGACTAATATCGAGTGTGTGCTTTGAGGTTTTTGTTTCATTAAAAATGTATCTGTTTTTCCTGCAGCTGAATATCTGTATTCTACACCTGAACAGCTTTTTAAAAGGCTTCAGAATTTCTGCAAGAGACCAGATATTGTAAGGAGACATCTCTATAAGGTAGTTGTTTGGAATAGTTTTAGATGATATAATGCCATATTGAAGTACAAAGAGAAAAAAAAACAACTCTTAAAAAAACAACATTTAATTAACATACTAATGTTTAAAGGAAACATGCTAGGGAGGGATATTAGTCGTTACACTAACAAGGATTAATTAAACTAGATGCCAGTTGTATTAACCTAGGTCTTATGAAATACGTGCACTTAATGCATGCTACATGTTTTTTTTAATTTACTGTTTTCTAAAATGACTGTCCTTTACATTTGGACCCAAGAGGCTTATAAAAATGAACCTGGATTAATGCAACTCATTAGTTTAAAAGGAAAATAAAAGAAAGATCCTACAATTATACTAATGAGGATAAGCCTACCTTCCCATTCCTAATTTAATCTTCGAAAAATGCAGGTGACAGGTATCAGGTAAGATTTCTTTGGCTTCTGGAATGATTTGAGCGATTTTCATAATTACAATTATTTAATTCTTTGCTTTATAAGGTATGCTGAGTATTAAAGTTTATTAGGAACATAATTTACTGGTATTTATCACGTCCCCTTCTTTGCAGTTATTTCTGTTAAAAAGTCCAGGTTCAGTGGCAAACTCTCCATTCAGGTTTTGCTCAAGTGTTCAACGCTAGGCCGACTTTCATGGTTTAAAGTGGCGTATTTAAACTGAGGAGAGTCACACTTTTGGTTTGTTTTTTTTTTAATTTGGATGTAGATGAAGCACTAAATTTTTACATTATTCCAGTGAAGAGCTGTTACTACACGATGCTGCTTTCAGAAGAATAACTGCCGGTTTTTGTGTGCTGCTTCCGACATTCGCAGCGGTTTTTGACTTTTACTGTCCCGGCTCTGCCGTGGGCAGGTTGGATGCACATCAGCCCTGCACAACAGAGGTGTTTCAGCTTCAGAAAACCCCTGAATTCAGCTGAAAGCCCTTAAAGGCTCAGGGGTGCATGGAAACTCTCCTCGTGTTAACCCGTGCGACACAAATGCGGTTCTTGGAGCGTTCCCTGGCTGTCGCCGTCCAGCCTCACTGTTAATGAGCAGGTCGAGCAATCTCCTCCTTAATTTGGAGTCTCATGCTGCCAACAGACCCAACCTCATGCCTCCACCTCCCTCCCCTCCCTTCTGGGGACCAGAAAGTGTTGGGTCTTGCTGTGTCTGGTCTGCCTCTCTCCCCTTCCTGCACACACGTAGCTTAGCCCACGCCTTGACTTTTTTTGTGACTTAAAAATAGGCATTTACATACTGATACATCAAAGATGATGTTGTTTTTGCAGGAAACAGTTAAACCTCAAGGAAAAAAAAAAAAAAAAAAAAAAAGGAGAGAACCAAAAATGCAATTTAACACCCAATTTCAAGCTCATTATCTTTCATTGTCTATTAACTTGGCAATGGTTCAGAAGGTAGCTCATAATAGTTTAAAATGCTGACTGAACACTTCCAGTGCTCAGCATTACTTCTTGAGTCAATAGTATCGTAGAGTTAGGCATGGGGGCTTCAAAGGGAAAGCAGTCCTTAAATGTTTACCTTGGCATTTCCCAATGCTTCAAGCTCAGCTAATGGTTGCATTCACATGGATCTTCTCCCACATGGATCCCCAGCTCCTGAACACAGAGCCAAGGCATGCGAAAAATACTGATATAAAATAGTACAGGTCGAAAATGTGTGTGCAAGCCCCGCAGGCAAAATGCTCATTTGCTCGAAGGATTTTTTCTCATTTTTTTAAGGATTCCTTGGGATGATTAGTAGGCAGAAGCTGAAGGTGTTTATCCTGCCCCTCATGCATGGGGTGTGCAAATCTTCTGAGCGTCAGAGCTGAACCCCTACAACAGGTAGCAATGGAGCTGAGTGGGGGATTGTTTTAAAATGAGGAAAGCAGAGCCTAATCCAGCACCTGTGAGCACCAGAGGAAATATCCCTGTTGTCTTTAATAGGCTTTGGATCAGCTCAGAGAATACTGTTAGAGTTGTCCTTTTGTGCCTACACCCACGTACACCTGGTCTTCCTTCACAGTGGACCATCCACAACCCCTCTTGGAAAATGCTAGCTTAGAGCTGTGCTGTTAAGGTCATTACAGCTGGAGTGATGCTGCTTTGAAAGGAAGCTGAACAGAGTGAAATCTTGAAGGCTATGCAGCACTTGCATGGTATCTTCTCTTTTTTGTCAGATCACTGTAATATTATCTCTGCTTCAGTGAACTGGTAAAGGGATCCCCTCACAAGAAGCAATGCCAACCAGCTCCTTGTCTTTCAGAAGCCATCCTGCCATACTCTGCATTGAGTTTATCAAGTATCTGTGAAATTTTAGTAGTAGAAATGCTTTAAAAGTGAATAGTTCTTTTTTCTGCTGGCTGGGGATTCTGCTCCACAAATTGGGAAGTAATCACCTTGGCTTATCCTTTTACAAATTGTTGGGATTTTATTACTCAGGATATCTATAATAATTAGACAGTGGTTAATTAAACAGGCAGTGTATTCCTTCAGATGTCCTCAGTGCTTGTACTGACAAAATTAGTGGCAGGAAGGAGGTAAATGGCAGCAGGGCAGTGGGCTTAGGGACTGGACACAGGGAACAGCCCTGTGAAAATGCACAGACCAGGACATTAAACTGTAGAAGCTTAACTCCACAGAGCAGATTCATGCTGGCAGACTTTTAAAAATGTCCATAATGTAAGCACCTATGAAAACCTTTCCAGATGATGCATTGCTCACCCTGAGTATTCACCCAGCACTCAGGGCTGGCTCATCTGCATTTCAACCTTGCCTTCTGCCAGTTATTAGCAGAAGATTGAGATGAGAGGGAAGCAAATCTCATTTGTTATCAATTATTTGTTCTGTTCCAGTTTCATGGAATCAAACTCTAGTTCTGGGTGATTTTGGTTGCCAAAGTAAGCACCGGAATGAAGCAAGTAACAACAACAGGGCATTGGTCAGGGCACACCAGAGGACCTGTTAGTGCCCTATCTAGTAGATTCAAAGTTAAAATAAAATAAATAAAATAAAATAGGGCAAAGAATTTGTTTCTGCATTATTTTCCTTAAGTTTACCTTTCAGTTTCCTCACTTGAGTTTCTTAATTTAAAACAGCATGTATAAAGAGTATACAGTGGAAAGGGACAAGAAGAGTTGCCAAAAGCCAGGCATGGAAGGAGCTGACAACTTTAAATAATCTCTCCCAGCCCTCCCAGCTGAATGAGTGCTGGTTGACATGCTGTCAGCTTCAGTTCCTACAGAAAAATCCTACTCTCACTCATGCTTGTTTAATGGAGAAAAGAATTTGGCCCACTTTCTGACATTCATCTTCTCATTTCCATCACACTACAGAAGCTCACCTGCCTATGAAAAGACACATGGCGTGATTTTTTTCTTTCTGACACCACTGTAGAAGGAAGTCTGCTGAATTCAAAGGGGTTAAACTGCTGTAAAATCAAATTAAGATCCCAGTTAGACTGTAGACATCTGAATTGTTTCCAGTCTCAGGATTTGGCTGTACAGGGCAGTTCTAACAAAACTTCCTTTTTTTTTTTTTTTCTTTCGTTTTCCCTCTGATTTGAGATAAAGCAGTATCTTGGGTATTTCAGGAAAACATGTAGAAGGGAAAACTGTTCCTGGTCCAGCTTTCATATTTAGGCAAAACTAGGGAAGCAGAAGGAGGCATTCTCAGTGTAAGATGCAGGGCATTGGGCACGTGAGGATGCAGGGGACCCTTCAGCCACTCAGCCCCCTGTTCACAATTCCTGTACATGTGTGAGCCAGGGATGCTGCCTCTGCCTTTATCCTTACCCAATCCCCAGTGAAACTCCATGGGAAATTTATTTTTCGTTCACCAACCTGGCCTAGTGGAAAGTGTCCCTGCCCATGGCAGGGGCTTGGAACGAGATGGTCTTTAAGGGCCTTTCCAATGCAAACCATTCCATGATTCTGTGATGTGTTTAAATAATTTCCCTTATTAGCTGAGATTTTCCCCACCTTCAGTTGTGTTGAGTGTCTCCTTGTTCTGGAGTTGGTTGCCTGGAAGTAGGAGCTGCCCATCCATCTTCACTGTCCAAACCATTATTTTATAAACATTTGTCAAACATTTACAGTATCCCAGACTTTCCAGTCACTCCTTATGAATGTTACTCCATGTTTGTATTCTGACCTCTCATTCAATCCATTCTGATGCTTGAGAGCTGTTTTTGTGCTGGTGTGATCATTGCTTTAGAGAATTCTGGGCTGTGCCATCAGTTTATGTGATGTGTAGTACTCTGATAATTCCCAACCTGTTCCTTATGGAGCCAATCCTACTGTTCCCTTTTTAATGGTGAATGTATATTGAGCAGATGTTTGCTTACAGTGTTCTCCAGATCTTTTGTCCCGGGCTGATAAAATTAATTCAGAGCTTTATAGGGTATGCAAATAGTGCAAGTATTTCCATCCATCCTGCTGGCTTTCTGTTCATTAGCAGAGCAAGTTTGCAGAGTTAAAAAAGAAGGAATTGTATTGAATTACTGCTTTTACCTGGCTAGCATTAGGTGCAGGTCAGAAGGAGGTTAGAAACACAAATAAGAAACTGGTATTTGCCTCTTGAGCTGCTCAGTTTCCAGTGAACATGGTTTAAAATGGTTTGAGAGGTGGTTTAGATCTGCTTCTCAGAGTCTATGGGGGAAGGCTACAGGAACTCTGGAGTGCAGAGCTCTGTGTCCATGCACTTCCATCTTGGTTCCAGTGCTTAGGCATGTGATCCTAGGGAAAAATACATAAAACATAAGGATTTTTTA
Source organism: Polioptila caerulea (assembly GCA_013397295.1). Taxonomy (NCBI): domain Eukaryota; kingdom Metazoa; phylum Chordata; class Aves; order Passeriformes; family Certhiidae; genus Polioptila; species Polioptila caerulea. The sequence goes on from VYXF01001947.1 coordinate 378,221, forward strand.
ATGTGAAAGAAAACTTCCATTACTTATTTGGAACACAGAGTCACAGACTAGTTAAGGAAGGTGCCTCTGGAGGTCACCAATCCAGCCTCTGCTCAAAGCAGGACTAGTTTCAAAGTAGGATCTGACTTTAAACTTGGATTAAGTTGCTCAGGTTACCTTCAAGTCTTGACACTTTCCATTCCCTGTGTATGACTGATACATTGAAAACCCTCTGTAGCTTAGGGGTTTGCACAGGTGGGAAGCTGTGCAGGGCTGTGGGGCACAATTTAAGCATTTTGGGTGAACCTTAGGTCTTCAGGTAACTGTGGTAGAGGGAGGTCGGCCTGGCTAATGTGGATTCTCACTGTGGAAGAAATGAGCTAGCAGGAGGGGAGTTGGAGTTGCCTGATTTTGGGATCCAGCCATAAAAAAATGGATATATGTGTGCAGATATATTTGTGTGTAGGTGGCCTGCTTCTGAACTTCACTCTGGGCTTGTCTTGCTCTTGGCTCTCTGGGGTAAATATCCAGGAGACTCCAGCTCTCTGAAAATCACAGAATCATAGAAATATTTAGATTGGGAAAGACCCTTAAGATCATTGAGTACAACCATTAATCCAACTTTTCCATGATCACCATGTCCCCAGATGTTGGTCTGCAGCTCAGAGCAGTTGGATGCACTTGGAGAGTAGGACTGAAGCAGTTATGGGGGCCACTTTCAGCATAAACACCAGGACTTGGAACTTTTCATTCTGACAGTGTTAGATAGCTTCCAGGGGAGTTTTAGAAAGCAAATGAAAACTGGCAGATGAGCCACAGCCACTTCAAAACAGTAGATGGAGGAATGGGTCAAAGGAAGAAAAGTTGCAAAAAGCATGAAAACTTCTTTTTTTCCAGTACAGTTTATTCAAATTACCTTGAGAAAAAAAGCATGAAACTGTTTACCCACTGTTATCATCAGTCAGTGTGTTCTGAGCCATCCTATGCAAGGTATTGCATAGATTTTTCATCTGAATTTTAATGTTTTTTGTTTAAAGGCAGCAAGAATGAGGTGAGTTTTAAAAGGCCAATATAAGAAACTGAAGAACAGACCAGTTTGGTCAGGGAAATACTGTTACTCTGAGATGTATTAAATATCTCTGCCTTGGGCCTCACACTGCACCCAATTCATGTAAAGCAACAGTCTTTTTTGATGATGGTTTCTAAAAAGTGCTTGGAGTTTGAAAATTGAACTCCAAAAATAATTGCTACAAACTGTTTTCCACCTTGATTCTTTACCCCTTCCTCACTTGCAGAGTGAAGGAGCTGAATCTCACAGTAGATCTGACCCAATATAAGTTGCTCTGTAAATCATTCCAGTCTTGCCTGCCAAATCTCAGGTTTTGTGTGGGAAATTAGTCTTTAAATCTTAATTTTGTTAAGGCAATTTTTTTTTTTAAGTGCATAAAATCTACACTAAATCAATACTGTGTGCTTGAACTCCAACTGTCCTGAAAGAGCCAGTCTGAATGGATCAACACTCCTTATTAAATTCTAAAGGTTAACTCTGAAGTCTAATGATGGCAGAGTAGATATTAAGTGCTTCCGTTCTGATCTTAGGACACTAGAAACAAGTTCATTATTTAATGAAAAATACCGTTCTGCTACTGACATTAATGCTGTTTGTTCTTTATGGGAAGATACTGGTTTATGTGAAAACTTGGCTTCTTTTGATCTCCACATATTTAGGAACTGTTGATGGAATGATAGTGATGGAATTTTATTCCTTGAAAAAATGGAATTCCAGATCTTTGCAGACTTATCACTCTTAAAAAAAAAAAAATTAAAAAATAGAGATTATTCTCAAGTGAAGCTCAGAGTGATGATGGTCAAGCAGAACTAGGCTCATGGTTCTGCCATGTCTGAGGGGCACATTGGTCCCTGAGGCTCTTCAGTCCTTGACATGTCCACTGAGACCAACAGTAAAGCAGAGGGAACAAATAACCTGGGCCTGATGACCACCTTACCTGTTCTTAAAAAAAAAAACCCCACTGAATTCACCCTGGATTTAAATAACACCACATAAGTGTTCTTTGACCAACTGGCTTCCACCC
>VYXF01001947.1:381902-396260 GCA_013397295.1 Polioptila caerulea
TCCCTCTTAAAAAAAAAAAAAAAAAAATTAAAAAATAGAGATTATTCTCAAGTGAAGCTCAGAGTGATGATGGTCAAGCAGAACTAGGCTCATGGTTCTGCCATGTCTGAGGGGCACATTGGTCCCTGAGGCTCTTCAGTCCTTGACATGTCCACTGAGACCAACAGTAAAGCAGAGGGAACAAATAACCTGGGCCTGATGACCACCTTACCTGTTCTTAAAAAAAAAAACCCCACTGAATTCACCCTGGATTTAAATAACACCACATAAGTGTTCTTTGACCAACTGGCTTCCACCCCTGCTGAAATCCTTCCCACATTTTGTGTCCCAGCCTCTAACAGGGTTCCGTGTGCTTCTCTCTTGTGCAGGGCGAGACGGCCGGGTTTTCTTGGGCAGCGCTCGGCAGTAAATTCAGGTCTCTGCTCGCAGCAGAACCGAGGGAAGATTTGTGACAGATGGGGCTAAGTCACAAACTTGCAGCCTCAGGCAGAATTGTGGAAGTTTCCAGAGTGTGCCCATATTTACCTGATCAGAGAGAAAAGAAAATCTGCAGAGGAAGCCGAGCCTGGCTGCTTGTCATAGCTGACACAGAGCCATCTGCCACAAACCTGTGGCGGCTTCAGATCTCCAATCCCTGCCACCACCCCAGCTCAAATTAAATACAGATTCTTAGAGACGTTATGATGGTTACACATGTCCTCGGCATCACATGCAGGAGACTGTTCAAAAAAAATATGTGGCCTGTTGTGTAACCGCACTCATGTATCCCATATGTGGTGCCACATTGAATTTCCGGTTGAATCTGTTTTTATCCTTTGTACTGGATGACATGGTGCCTGAATTCTTTCTTTTCGCCGACACGATGGCAGCCAAGCTGCAGCTTCAAACGCTCACACTTGGCTGAGTTTCTACCTAGGTTGCCAGGTTATCATTGGAGCCTTATTGTGTCCTCAAAGGGCCACAGGGCCTGAAAGGAGGATCCGAATGCTGCCGGACTAATTGGGCAGCCATCTCCGGGTTGTTGGGAGGCAAAGGGCTGCTTGAGCACTTCCCTCTCTCTCTTTTTTTTTTTTTCCCTCCTTATTTTTTTTTTATTGCAAATTAATGACTCTCTGGCAAAGGGGTTTTTAAGTGAAGGTATTAATAAGGGGTCTGGCAGGTAATCCCATGATTCGTGGAGTTACATTTGCATTTAATTAATCTTAAAGAAAGCTGAAAGATAAACAGCTGTAATTCAAACTAGCACGGGAAATATGCTACATGGTGCCATCTATCCGATAAAATGAAAGCTGAGACACTTGTTTTATTTCTCTCAAGGATGGAGAACAAACAGATAACAATCAAAATACTTCCAATAAAAACCAGTAGTTTGAATGTAATGGCAGTTCATCAAGAATCTTTGCATCCAGTTGCAAATACAGTCTTTTTAAGATAAATCACTTATGATTCCAGCAGTCAAGCCGCAATATTTGTTGATGTAAAATGTTTTGAAGATGTAGATTGTACAATAAATTTTTAATAAAGTGCCCACTGCAATTTTTAATTAGCATATCTCATTCATGTCTAAGTGTGTACATCTATCTGTATGTTTATCACCATGCATATCCTTGTGTCAGAGTCAATGAATGCAATTGTGTCTTTATCTGATGAAGTAGAATTTGGTTTGCAAGTGATAATAAAACCTTATGGCAATTCCAAGATTTTCAACTCTGCTCTGGGAAGAAGCAGGAAGAGGACTCTGGGCAAGGTGTTATGATATGGAGCCTGGTAAGAGTCTGCACTCAGGTGGGGTCTCAGCTTCCCTTGGATCAGGCAGGGCAACTCCTCTCCCTGAAAGGGATGAAGGGTACAGGCGGGTCGCCCTCCCCACGAGTGTCTTTGTGACTTTGGACTCTATCAAGAAGCTGAAATGCCATTTTTAAGCATGAAAGAGAGCACGTGTTACTTCTTGTTAAAATTACCCAGTGTAGCAACGCAGAGAGATCCAATGGAAAGTGTCTGGCTGTTCTCCTTGCACTGCAGAGTTGTAATTTTGCAGTTATCATCTCTCTGCATGAGGGTTCCTCCTCCTTTCTGCTCAGCCAAAGCCCAGCTTGACTTTAGGCACTGCTTGTGGTTGGGTGGACATGTTCTTCCCAGGAGAGTAGGTCTGGTGATCATCCTTGGAAGGCCCAAGGAACAGAACTGCCTTGCACACCTACCAGAGTGTGTCATAGATGATCACCCATGTCAGCACACCTTGCACCAGCTAATTGGAATAATTTTTGGCTTTACTGCTGGGGAAACTGAGGCATGGTGCAGTTGTAGCAAACTCCTTCAAGTATCACAGTGAGTCACCCTCCAAACCAATAAAAGGGAAAGAGGAGATGCTGTAATGCTGCACTCGGGCTTGTGGTGAGCAGACTCAAAACATCAAAGCTGTGTGGTTTGCACTCAAAGGCTCCTGCTGTCCTCAGGGCACACCCTCATCAGCCCCACGGCCAGAGGAGGTCTCGCCCAGCTCCTTGGTGGAGTGGAGCTCTGCCCTGCTGAATGTATTGACAGTGATACTTCAACCATGCCCAGCTCTGTCTGGTGGGCAAGGCTTCATCTTGGTGGAAAATTTTTCCCTTCTTATGAACTCTTGCAAGTAACATTTTATAATAGAAAATTCTGTAAGGAGTTTAATTGCAGGGTAATAAATAGCAACGCTGTGTTATCTCCTGATACTTCTTTACATCCTTAGTGGAGATGCACAGCTGCTCGGGAGCAAGGATCCCTGGAAGTGTTCAAGGCTGAATTGGACAGGGCTTGGAGCAACCTGATCTGGTGGAAGGTGTCCCTTCCCATGGCAGGGGATTGGAACTGGATGAGCTTAAAGGTCCCTTCCAACCCAAACCATTCTCATTCTGTGTCCTTACCACATCATAGGATGTGTCAGGGGCCACCCTGGCCTGTTTGAGGTTCTCAGTCAAGAGAGTGATGTAGCACTGCCAGGTAGCCAAAGGCAATACTTACAGGGCTTCCAGGTAGTCAGAGGTGTTCTCTTCAGCACTGCAGACTGAAACAATCTACAGAGTTTTGCCTCTCAGTTTCAGCAGAGGAAACAAGAGTGTCACCCTGTGCTGCTTCATTTCAGCCCCTCACTTCAAAAGGGCAGAGAGGCAAACTGGGATCTCAGTCCTGTTGTTCCTACACACATGAGTAATTGGTGAATGCTGACACCTAATCCTGTGAGTAGAGCAAGAGAATTGAACCTTGACTTACTTTCATATTTATTGATGTTTCACCTGCGTTGACACAGCGGCACCAAGGCTTTGAGACAAGTTTCAGTGCAGACTCAGAGCTGGGTTTTCCCGACTCTGTGCCAGCCTCACCTGGCAGCGCCCTGACCAGACAGCTCCTCCTGCATCAGGCCAGGCACCTAACCCTACAATCCTTTTGCCTTAGCATTTGGGATCACAGGAAACACAGGTTTATTCTACATGAGAATCGTCTTTTCCCGTATAATAGAAAGGAAAACTCTAAAACAATTAGGGAATTCTGTAGCAAACTATCCAGCATTCCTAGCCCCACTCCGGTGCTGCAGGCACAGCAAGGAGCCGTGGCACCAACCAGCTCCCATCCCTGTTTGCAGCACTGAGACCTCTGCCTCAGCTCAAAGCTGTTCTGAATTAGGTGGTTAGATTTTTCTAATTGCGTTTTTAAAGACCGAGCCAGCAGTTCATTAGAAATCACGGAGCAAATTCTGCTTCTCTATTACACCAATATAAATCTTGAATGAATTTATATCAGGATAACTGGGAGGGTAGAATGTACCTCCCATCTTGTTCCTCAGATTATTAAAAGTTAAAGGGCCTTGAAAATTAAATTCACCTTTCCCTGTTCAAGCTGTTTACTCTGTTTTTTATTCCAGAAAGGACAGTTGAAAATAATTAACCAACCTCCTTTCTGCTCACAGGCACTTTTAAGTTGGGTTCTCATGTACTAGCCCAAGACTACTTTGTGTGGAAAAGACCAGAGGGCATTTTCTTTCAAACAAATTGTTTTCATGGGAATAATTTCCCAGAGAATTATATTAAAACCTTTCCACAAATCCTTGATTTTTTAAAAAAAAAAATTTAAAATTCCTTATATATCCTTGATTTAGGGGACTTGGCAGTGTATTTGCAGATATAAATGAGCACCTGATTGAAAGTCCTTGAGGATTTTACCTTCTAACAGGCTAACCTTATTTAACCGAAAGACTTCTTAGCGAGGCTTCATCTTGCAGGAAAATTTTGCCTCTGAGTTACCAACCCTTGCAAATAAGGTTTTATAATAGAAACACTGATAGAACTTTAATTACAGGGCAATAAATAGCATCGCTGCCTAATCTTCTGATATTTCTTTAGACTCTTAGCGAAGATTCGCAGCTGTTGCTGGAAACTGATAATCAAGGGCTGGAGGGGTTGGGAGTTGTTCCCCCCACCCCGCGGGAGCGGAGCGGGAGGAGGCTGCGGGACGCGGCCGCGAGTCCCGGGGAACGGCGGGCACCGCGAAAAAAGAGGGGAGGGCGAATGGGGGCAATCGGGACCTTGGCATCGAATATCCCACCCGCGGAAAAGGTTTTCCCATCCCGGTGAACGGCCGAGAGGATGGAGGTGTGGGCAAACCGGGTTAAACGAGGCCAGTGGCAGCTGTAATGGTAAAGAAACATAAATAATAAAAATCGTGACGATGATAATAAGAACGCGAGGGGCTTGAGCCGGGGGCGATCGCTGTCGGGGCAGCCCCCGCGGTGCTCTCCGCGCATCCCGGCGCATCCCGGCGCATCCCGGCTCATCCCGGCGCGGGCGGAGCGCTGCGCGGCTTCCCCGGGAAGCGGGGCACGGACGCGCCGCCCGCCACTTTTTGTCATCGACATTCTCGAGAATAAAAATATTCTCTTGAAAATCGCATTCTTCTGTAGCATTGCTATACAGAGACAGCAAAGGGAAAGGCTCCCCCCGCCTCCTCCCCTCCCCGCCGTGGCTTTTCCGCGGGTGCGGAGCGGCCGCCCGCGTTGCGCAGCCTTCCCCCAGCCCTGCGCGCCCCCGGCCGCCCGTCCCCGGCTCTCCTGCGGTTCCTCCAGTGAAAACACAACCCCAAAAAACACCAAACGAACAGAAAATACCCCCAAGCCCCCGAAAGAAATCCCGGGCAAGGAGCGCGGCGCTGGGGAGGGATGGGAGGGATGCGTGCGAGGGGCTTAACCCTTGGAGCTTTGAAGGCAAAACAAGGAAATACGTTGGAAAGACATGTCTGTAAACAATGATAATTAGCCTTTTCAAAAATCATAACACTGATTAAAATCTCGGATTCATTATTTATTCATCACAGAACCTCTTTGCAGACCTGGGAATAGTGATTAAAACCTAAGTGCTTCTCAATTTTGCACGGCTTGAGAGGAGCCTAAAAAGGGGTTAAAATGGAGAGGAAAGAGGAAACCAAGCAAACAGAATTCTTCTTTTGAGAACCAATACTTTCTTCTTCCCTTCCTGGCAGGAATACTCTTATTCCCCCAAATTTTGGTATTATGAAAATGTTTCTCATACTAAGTACAAGTGTTAGACTGAATCCAGTTGGTACTAAAATTGCAAACACACTTTCACTCCTAGAAAAGCCAACAGAAAGGAACTTCTTTTAACTCCATAATAGCAGGTTACAGAGTAAATGAACAACTGATGGTCAACTGGCCAATTATGGTATAAATATCCGTTGTTTACAGCGAGGTGTTAAATGAGCCTTTCGAGCACAAAGGATCAGACTGTCTAAGCTACAATTTGTGCTTCATCCCATTATGTCTCCCCGAAAAAGGCCCATGCCGTTGTAGGTAATGTGCGCACAGAACATATTTCTCTCTGTTGATTTTAGTTTGCTTTAATTCAATACACACTCTTGTTTACTTTTTAAAATTTAAATAAATGTCAGCATTGTATAATTTCTATGTTAACAAAGCAGTGAGCAAAATCCCTTGTATGTTTATAAAATATTATTGTTTAATTCACATAGTTTAGGAATTCCAAATGTTGAGAATAGGAAGGAGGCCAAATACCATCTGTTTATAACTATGATGCATCATCATATGTGTACTTTAAAAAAGAAGAAGAAAAAAAAAAAAAAAAAAAAAGCTTGGTCAATCATGCCACTGTTCTATCTGTTAGGAATATGGTGAGGATTTAAAATCTCTCTGTGCCATCCGCAGGAAATTTTAGCGTGGTTTAATTCTGAGCAGGGATGTTACAGGAGTTGCTCACGTCTGTGTTCCTGTCAGAAGAGCTGCAGGAAACACTCACGTGCCCCAACCACTGCAGGCACGAATTCAATCACTTTCTCCCAGCCTCAATATTCCCCACTTCCAGAGACCGAGAAGCAAAACCTGGGAGATTTATTTAAACTCCTTTATAGGTTCTGGGGGGAGAGGGGAGGTGTGTGGGTGCATCTGGGGCTTCATTTCCAAGCGCTTCATACGTTTGTGTGCCCGTGTTTTTAAGGACAGAAGGAAAGCATGAGGATTTTGTAGCCTGTCTTGCAAAACACAGGCTATAGACTATCATTCAGCTGATTCTGCAAATGGCTTTAAAAAAAAAAAAACAAAAAACAACCAACCCTCTGTCAAATGTTAGTAGTTTTAGGTCCAAGTTAAAATAGGTCCTCGTTAAAAATAATACATTCCATACTACGGAGTGGTACGTAACGTGCATTTTAAAGAGAAGGTAGTCTGCAAGCTTAAAAACAAAGAGAGTGTCTCCAAGTTAAGTAGATAAGAAGATTTTTTTTTTTTTTCCAAACCCAAGTTAATTAGCTGGTACGTCAAGCCTCATAGATGTCTTCCTACCTTTCAAGAGCTGAAGAATCCCCTGTAAATGTACTTAAACTTCCTAGCGAGGGCCAGTGAGATGAATGCAGAGATTAGGGCGGGTATTACCGTGCCTTCTCAGTGCATCCCAGCTGCAGTTCATCCTACTATTGATAATGATGCTTGGAGTTACTGAGGTGGTTTCTGAAACTCACATATGGGGTCCTTTCCCCAAGGATGAGGAATAATAGCGGCACTCAGGTGGTGCGGGGAGGGTAAGCACAGATTTGCAGTTGTCTCTGCCTGGTGCGTGGTGACTTCTCAGTCGTGCTGATTTAATAAAGGGAGAGGTACATTCAGGACAAGGGCTGTAATTCTGTGGTACAGTGTTTGATTTGTGTTAACAAACAGGAGGGGAAAAAATAATAATAACAAAACAAAAAAAAAAAAAAGCACAGGTGAAAGGAAAAAAATGTCTGGGCTTGCTGGAAGCCAGCCCTGGCAGAACGCGGGTGCAGTATGAAACGTTTTGTGGCCAAACTCTCAGCAATTTCTGTAATACCACAATTTAGCATACTGTACAATGCACTGAAATGCCTGGGACTTTGTTTTTGAACTTATTCCTTTCTACTGTTACACTTAACTTGCAGCATCTTGAATTACTTAGCTACACCCAGATAGAAAGTTACCGTTTCTTTAGCTCTACACCCTGCACTGGGCTCTTAGTGCTAAAAACTGTCCATCAGAGTGGAAAAGCCTTCCCAGCCCTTTCCTCTATATTTCCCAGCCTTTAACATAACCTTCTGAGACGGTTTTTAATCTTGAAAGACTTTAAAATTTTTTAATTAGGAAAAGGAAACGCCTTACACACCTCTCTTAAGTAATCTTTTTGGAGCTGGTTCCATCCACAGGGATAATTTGCTACCGTGCCATGAGCTTAATCTGCTCACACTGACATTACAGAAGTGAGAAACAGGACAAAAGGCACCTTCTGTCACTGCAGTTTGCAAAAATATTCATAAATGTAAAATGTATACAATCCCAGCTTGAAAAAAAACCTGGTGCCAGCTCCACACAGCCAGGCATGCATTCCTGTGTATTACTTCCTATTTTCCATGGCTGTGTGATGCTGGGTCTCCCAAGCTGAGATAGCAATCAAGGGGGAAGATTGTCCAATTATGATGTGCATACCTGTCCACAAGGAATTGTGGACCCCTCATGCTTGTTTATCACTTTTTTTTTCCTCACTGGAGTAGTTTCGTGAGATGCACTGAGAGAGGCTGCTCCGAAGGTTGCTAAATACCCTGTTCACTGCATGCTTGGTGTCCTGCTGTTCCTGGGCACTTAGGGTTGATGGGCATTTGGAATCGTGCCCCAGCACAGGTATAAATCCTTTATAAAGAGCTGTGGTTGAGACTGGATATCCTGGATGTCCAGGTGGGAAGTCCCTGGGTCTTGCTTCTGTGTCTGAGGTGCCTGTGCTGTGTCAGGACTGCAAACAAAACATGCACTAGACGTGAAGCACATGGTAATTCACAAGGAGAATGTGTTCCCTGGTCATCACACTAATTTCTTACATCCTTTTGGGGTCTGAACACCTTGTGCTGCCCCTTAGCAGAGATAACTGAGGGCATTGATTGTCTCACAAGCTCCTGGGCATTAACGTTTAACCATCCTATAATTTGGTTTTTAAGTGAAAGCAGGGAGATTAATAAACTTAATCTAGCATTCACACAGATTTGAGGACAGCTGACCTCTGCCCTCTAGAGACCCAGGCTCATTTAAGAATCTGCATCTGAGAGAGCCCCTACAGTTGTCGTGTCACAGCCAGCCCTGTCCCCCAAGGGCTGCAGAGTGTCACCCTCTCTGTCTGCAGCAGGAGCAGTGGTGACAAGGAATTTGCTGCTTTTATTTATGTCTTCCTTCTCTAGAAGGGTCAATGTTAGCAAACACAGCTCCCTCCTGCAAGATAGCAGCTCTCCTGGGGAGAGGCACAGCAAAAGTAAAATATTGGTCAAAAATGAGTCAACCTTTTAATTTGTTTGCATACAGGAGAGAAAGAAAAAAATCAGGGGAAAAAAAAAAAAGGAATAAAAAGGGAGGCAGGAATGTCAGGTCTTTGTTTTTGGGCACAATTTTGCAACTTTTGGCATTACCTTATAAAATTCCCAAATCAGGAAAGCCTTTCATGTTGGAGCCTTCAGCCAACGGAAGTGCTGCCTCAAACTGTAAAGCATTATCTGTGGATTTCTTTGCACATTCCAGGTCCTGCAGTTCTTGGGGAAAAAAAAGCTTGGATAGGAGTAGTTTGTCAATGCTATTAATAGATATGTTTAATGCAGAAGTGTGCAATGTGATGAACAGCCTTGGCAGGAACCATATCCAGCCTGATTGTATTGTAGTACTGTTTGATGCAGCAGTGTGTTTGATCAGTTACAAGTGATGAGTATCATATCACATCAAACAATTTAATACAGTCTCATTGTATGGAATTATGGCTGCTGTCAATCACCATGTGGCCTATTCCTTACAGATCTGTCTTTGGGAGCTGGAATACAGTGGTAGCTTCATATGCATTAATAAATAAAGTGCTGCTGAAATTCCATACAGACCTGTTGAGATTTTTGTTTCTCTTTCATGGCCTCTTTATTTTTTATTTCATTTTCACCATCTTTTGTCACTCTCTTCTTTTTGAATGCTGCGTGGAGGTCAATTCACCTGGTCAGCAGGACCCAGGGTAGGGCTGGCATGCCTTGAAGAATGCTTGGAAAACATCTAGCAAAAACATATATATATAAGAGTTGTGAATTTTGTTTTTCTGTGAATAGCAGCCTGAGTATAAATCCACTGAACTTGTTTTCAGCTGAAGCTTCACAGACTCTCTTTTCTTGGCTTCCTCAGGGGGAGGAGAGGCTATCTATTAAAAATGCATATGTTTTGTCTTACTGCTTGGCGCACCTCACTTGATAACCCCCTACTTTGGTTTGGGGATGGCACTCTTTGAACTTAAAGTCTCTTCCTTAGGACTGATATATTCAAGGTGCTGGAGGGGAAGCCTATGTCAGATGAAAGATATGTATGTAAATAACGGTATAGAGGTGGGGTTTAAGGCATCACCCATTTTACTATCAGTTTCAGACATATGCTGCTCTGCTGCTGGCTTGCCTTGCTCCCACTCCCTAACACAGAGGATGGTTTTTAATGAAGTCATACTCTGCTGCCTACAAATATGGGGTCATGCTACACTTGTACAGGAGCAGTGATTTCAGTAATGTTGCTTATTGTGGTCAAAGAGGGCAGAAGATTGCCTTTTTGCATTGTGTGGCTCTGGGGTTTTGGAGCCTGCACAGACAAATTGATTGCATTGCAGTAGGGCCACACATTCAGAGAACGGAGGTGTCATGCTGGAAAGCCAAATTTCAGCAGCTGATTAATCAATGTAATGACTGTAAGTTTTTCCACCTTTTGCCACTGTCTCAGCCTGCAGATCTAAATAAAATTGGTGCTTGAAAGGCAAACCTCAGAAGAAATTTTTGTAGATGCTAAAGGAAGTGGTTCTTGACTTAATAAATGGCACATTTCCTTCTACATCAAAAATTATCCATGGGTGTAAAACAAGGCCTGGTGAGAGATAGGACAGGAATAAGGATAGCTGCATTTAAGGGATATTTCTAATTGACTTTGGGGTGGAGTTTGAGCTCACCTCGGGTTTGGGAGGTGCAGCTTGGCTTTCCCTGGCATAGATTTCCCAGCAAAACTGCACAGATGGGTCACAACAAAGGACTGGGAGCAGTCAGGGCTGTGGAATGGTCAGGAGGAAGTTAAGCATTATGTAACTCTGACAACCTGAACTCAGAGGCATCCGTATAAAGCAAAGAAATAAAGACCCAGCTTGCTCCTGTATCATCCACCTGATAATTCCTGAGCACTGCTCAGCCAGGTATTTCCTCTGCCTTGTAATCCAAGCAAGATAGACAAGATCCCATATGCTCTGCTTTTCATATAGGAGTCAGTTGTCCTCTTACACAAATCATTCTGGAATATTATTATTTTTATGGATTATAAACCAGCCACAAGGATACCCTGCTCTTGCAGAGGAAGCTGATTAATTCAGAGCCAAAGAGCCCCACGGTGTCCGACAGCCTGGGCATTACAGTGCAAGGTAATGCAAAGATAGCAAGGGTAAAACAATATTTACAAGTGTCTTCATGGCAAAATTGTTTTGCTTCAGAGCTGGCTTGTTCTGTGGCTGCTAATGCCACTCCAGGATCACACAGCACCTGAAGCAGAGCGTGTCCTACCCTGGTTTATCTCATGCCTGGTGTTAATTGGCAATGGCTCCGTCTGAGACCGTGATCCAGTCAAATCCTGTAGGCCACGCAGGTCTGGGTGGTATTTAGATCAGAAAACTCATCCAAGCAAGAGGAGCATTGATTTGCCACTAATCCACAGGAGAGCAGTACCTCCACAAGGTTATTTGTAGATTATAAGGCCAAGAAAGGACTATTTGGATCATCTGGTGTCACGTGTATAACACAAGCCATATGACTTCCCTCAATTAATTCCTGTTTGAACCAGAAAACCTCATCCTCTACCGGTCTAAAAATTGCCAGCCATGCAGAAGCCACCACAACCTTTGATATTATTAGATACGGTGTATTCAGAGAGATTTTCTCTCCAACAAAGGGTCAAAAGTGACATTTATCTCCTGTGATTATTAGATACTTGTTGCTAGGGCAAGAATGTGAGTCACAGCACTGAGACCAAGGTTCACAAATACCAATACCTCTCACCTGGGTTTTTCTTATGGTCCTATCTCCATCTGAAATCCTTAATTTTGCCATTTTTCTGTGATTTCTATTGCAAAGGGCAGTTCTTTGGCAAACACCACTGTGATTTGGTGCACAGAGCAATGGTCTATTGATAAATAGTGGTCATTGCACTTATTTGGTGGAATCCAAGCAAAATGGCCAGGAATGGCATTGCTAAAATGATTAACCATACCTATAGTTATGAGGCTTTGATTTGATGTGCATTTTAAGAGTTTTAACAAAATAAAATAAAATAAAATAAAACAATTGCCACTAGTGTAGGTTTTGAAACCTTTGCTGCATTTGTTAGGATGAAAGGCACCATATGTGAAACATGTTGCCGATTTCTTATCTCCAGAAAAAATGTTATTAAAGTGTAGAGGGACAGAATGATTTGTTTCTGCTGTAGGAGCTGTGTTTCATGGGTTTAGAGAATGAGGGTGGATCCCCTTCCCTCACTATGTGCAACCTAAATGAGCACTGCTGAACTAAAATGTCAGGATTTAGTTATGAGGAGGAAAGTTTTTATAAAAAAATCCCATAGAACATTAATTTTTGCAGGCATTCACCCTCAGTTGTACCATCTCCCTTCTCCAGTGCACAGTCTATGGAGTCGCAAGAGAAATATTCTTTCTCGAACACTGAAATGTGCTTCCTAGCTAAGGAGATGGCCACATCTCCCCCATGATAATAATAATAAAAAGCCTCACAGACCAGCAAAATTCAGCCCCTCCTTTCCTTTCTTGGAGAGTGGAGGGAGCAAAATTCTCCCTCCTGTGAATGTCTGTTGCAGGGACAGTGGGCTTTGGGACAAGAGAACCCTTCCTCCCATGGGTCCAGAGCAGCCAGCACCCAAATTCCCCCACCCTGGGTGAAGTGAGGGACCCCAGCCCTGGTCCCCCAGGGACAAAGCCTTCCCTGCTCTCAGGATGCTCAGGAGACAGCTTGCTCTGAGCAAATGCTGCCCAATCCCCAGTGTGGTGTCCAACACGAGATCTCCAAGCGTCTCACCAAGAGGATGATCTGACAGGACTTTCCCAACATAAATGTGATTCTCCATCTTCTCTTTCCTACCCTCCCACCTCCGGTGCAGGACTCCCAACGAGTTAAAAGTGTAAGAGCTGCTGGGGAAGAGGTCAGCAAATAAATGATATCGAAATCCTAGTCCCAGATTTTCTGTTTCCAACATGCTGCGCAACTAACACTGTGACACTTTGGCAAGATGATGGAGAAAAATCCTGTGCCAGCTGACTGATGAGCACCCATCTTTTTTAATTAATTGGGTTGAAAAATGTCTTGTGTCAGTTTGGATGTAGGGGCTCTTTCAGCTGCGTTTTTCTGGATACTTATATAGATATATCTAACTGCAGATTTGAGAGCCCAGCATGAGGCCTCATAAATGATAAAAATATGTATATATTAGAATTATACACACACACACACACGCACATATTGGATAAATTGATACTTAAACATATATGTGTGTATATAATGTTCTGTTCTCTGTTCTGAGAGATATTTATAAATAGATTTTATATATATCTATCGCTATTATTCACAGCTCTATGTGCATGTGTATTGTAAAATCTGTTTGGCTTTTTTTTCCTGATATGCTTTTTTAGTTTTTTAGCAGAGTAATATATCTGATTTCTCTTTAAATTAAATGAATTTATTTGTCTGCCTTCCCTTAATGGAATCAGTTTTGATATACTCTTTGTTCATGCTGTTACAGGCTTCAGTCTAAGGGCTCTTTGTATTAACTTTTTAAAGTTACATTACAAAGAGGTTTTAAGATTTCCCAACAGGCTTTTATTTAACTAGGGCTTTTGATCTCAAACCTGCTGGGGACTAGTGAAATCCTTACCAATTCTCCAGTAACTCCTCACTATTGGAATTTGAAAAGACCCACCTGAAGGATTTAACTCGCTGTATGGCTTCAGCCATCCTTTAGATGCTTCTATTCATGCAGACAGCGAGGGGGTCGGGGGCACCCTTTGTGATCCTCCAAGTAGCCTAAGGTGCCCTTTGCATAAGTTGTACTCCTGAGGAAATAAAAATCAGGAGGACACAAACCTATATACCTTATTTCCTGCTATCTTTACTTAAAGGAGGAGCACAGGGGGTCTGCTTAACATCCTTTGCTACCTAAATACCTTTTGGACATGGGAACTCAATAAAGGAACTTTCATTGCATCCATTACCCTACTGCGGTGCATAGCAAATTAGATTTAAAAGGGTACTTTTTCCCTTACAGCTATTTCTATCATTTTCTTTAAAATTTCAATTTAGTGTCTAGTGACAGAATATTCTGTAATGTACATTAGAACTATATAACACCAATTATGCTAACTGTGAACATTATTTCAAAAGAATTAGTTATATTAAGTTATAGATAAACCTTTGGGAAAAAAAAAGGTCAGGTTAGGAAAAAAAAAAAGGAGCTATGTGATAATGTTTTAAAAGAGCAACATGAAGTGAATGCTCTTTTCATTTTTAAATCCTTTCATTTTGCATAACCCACACTGAAATTTCGCTACTGGCTTGGTTTTGGTTGTTTAGGCAGGGGGGTGGTGTGTCACTGTGTTACTTTACAGCTCCAAATCGTGGTGTAAAACCTAAAGCTGGGTCTTGTGGTTGTGGAGAAACATCATTTCCTCCGCTTGAGGGGAAATGGAATTGCAGAAATCCATGAAAAATCTTTTGGCAGACACTGATGACCAGTACACAGGGAAAAAAAAAAAAAAAAAA
>VYXF01001947.1:397010-431065 GCA_013397295.1 Polioptila caerulea
TTTTTAACACTTGGGATTTGCCTCAGCTCCAGCTTGAGCTGAAGCATCACTGTGCTGGTCCCTTGCATCCAGAAGAAGAACTGGATGACATTTTGATGAATCAAGTGCCAAACTGCTGAGCAGAGGACAGTCCTGACTGTCCACACAAGTGATGAGTCCTTGGGCAGACCCTGAAGTGTCCCCTGCCTAGGACTGCACCTTCTGCAGGCTCACTCAGGGTGGGTTTTCCTGGTTTGGGGCCTTCTCACACTGGTCTGGAGTTCAATGACTTCACAAAACCCATCAGACTCCAAGTCAATGAGAGAATCACAGAATCATTTAGGTTGGAAAGACCTCCAAGATCACCAAAACCAATTTAGACTTTTGTTCAGGACTCTTAACTTTCCACCCCGGCTCCAAGTGGAGTTACAGTAGGAGCTTTCACTTTTCCTGCAGCAGTGAAGTGAAATTGGAAGCAGATGTGAATGCTGGAATTGTCTCTGGGGGACAGATGATGTTATTTCACCAGCTTGACATCTGTTGAGACTTGATTAAACCCAAAGCGTGCTGGGCAGGTCCTGTTCTCTAGATCCTCTGAAAAGGGATTTGTCCCACCAAGTGTACTTGGGGATCCAAGCCTCCCTTACAAACCTGGAAGCCTCTGAGCTGAGGCTTCAAATTGGACTTTTTTTGCGTTCAGAAGATGCAAACCACAATGGAAAGGTTTGTATCTGTGTGTCATGGATTTGAGGCTTTGATATGAGTCCATCTTTATAAAATAGTGAGGAAGAAAGGCAAAACGAGAGAGGAAGAAGGAGCTTTTGATTGGCAAGGCCTGATGATACCTTTGAATGCGTGTCCCTGTGCGCCCACAGGAAAACGCCCTGATCCAAGACCTTTATTCCTGAAAACTTCGGACAACTTTGCTAGGCAATGTCATCCTTGCCCACCCCAAAAAAGGGGGAAGCTGTGTTCTTCAAGCACGTCTCTTCCACCGTGCTGCAGCCATCCCTCTGTGTCTTGGAGGGGTATAGAAAAGCCTAATTTCCATGTGGATGGCGAGGGATGCCTTTGTGGAGGGAGCAGCACCGGATGCTGCCCAGATGCCTGAATAGCCCCCAAGAAACCAAAGCATCCCAAGTTTTATTCCACCAGCTCCCCCTGTGACCTTTGGTAAGCAACTTAACCTGTTGTCCTCAGGATCCCCAGTAAAATGGGAGACCTTAATACTTATCTGGTGGGATAACAGTGCTTAATACTTACCTAATTGGATGACAATACTTACCTACATACCTCACAGGGGTGTTGTGAGGATTAATTAGCTAATGTTTGTAAAGTGCTTTGGAGATGGAAAGCGGTATATAGTAGTGCTAAGCACTGTTACTCCATGTCAGCACCTTAAAATGGCTAAGGCTGCAATAAGAGTTTTTAATATGTTTTAAAATAAGCCAATTCTGCAAGGCATCCGGATGCTAGGATTATTTTTAGGCAGAGATTTCTAAGAAAGTTGGGAAACAGAAGGGTATAATTATATGACCTGAAACCTTTTGTTGTTTCTTTTAGTTGACCAGCTAAACAATCTTAGGTGTTGTTTGATGAATTGTAAAAACTGCATGTTGGGGTTTAAGACATATCAGTGTTTACTCTTGCTGATCAAACAATATTCGTTGAAATAAATATCCTTGCTACAATTTGGACAAACAAATACATTAAAGAAGCCAGAGGAAGTATTTATTCCTGTGTTCTTTATTTCTGTATTTCTTTCAGTAAGCAGCTTTTTTATCAGTGTAATTCTGCTCTTGTTCCCATTAGGGTAACTGAAAGGTAACACCACTGCAGTAAATGGAATTACACCAGATACAAAAGCATTATGTGAGAACAAAATTATATTTATATGTGGTCTGAAATGCAACCTGACTCTTGGTTTTAAAGAAAAATCAAACCAACCGTTCCTAGAAATATATATAAATGCAACTTTAACAGAAATTGTCAAGCTCTTTGTTGAATCCTGCTTGTTTCATGGCAACTCCTAAACAGATTTTGCAAAAGGAAGGTCTGGTATAGCACAGACCATATTTTCCCTTTCGCAGGAGGAAACTTTGCAGGATTTTTGCCTTTAAATATTTTATTTGGTTCCTAATGTGGGCTCTTGATCCAAGAAAGCAACTTTATAGTTATCAAAGCACCCATTTGTATATTTTTTTGCTAGAGCATTTCTTCAGATCTTTTCCTTCCCAGTGTTAAAGAGAATTCCCACAAATTCCTAAAATCTGTTAAAATACAGAACAGAGTGCTCACATTGGTATGTTGTATGTTGGCTGTCCCTGGTAGAGCCTGTGCATTTTCATCCTGGGTATGCAGAAGAAACTTGATCCACTGCTGGGCTAAGCACCAGGATTTGGTTGGCTCTAGGACCAATTCTTACATTTCTGCATTGGGCAAGCACAAGAATGGATAACGCTTGAAATAAAACCTACCCCAAAGCCTTTCGTGTGGATATCAGGGTATTCAAAAATGTAATAGAGACCATTCACCATAACCAGGGGTGAGTCAAAGAAAATGGCACCAAAGAGCTCAGAGCAGACAAGAGGAAACTCAGCCCAACCCCGAGCATGTTGTCGCTGTCCCAGCTGCCAGAACAACCGAGGAAGCTTTGGGGGAAGTGGCTCAGGATGCCAGGTGTGGTTGTTGGGTAGGATAACTCCCAGATAAGCTGGTGTTTGGCCCTTCAGCTGCCATGAGTGCCCAGCATGAGCCCACAGGTGCTCATGGACCACAGGAGGAGGTGGAGTGAAGGGTGACTGGCGCTGTCACGGTTGAGCTCATCGAGTGAATGATTATATAACATATGCATGTGAATATAATAGATATGGAGCACTCTGCCCTTGGTGTTCCTGAGGAGGACCTGGGGGCATGAGGGGACTTCGTGTCTGGGGAGAATTTTCTGTATCTAGGCAGCAGAATCTGCAGACTTGGAAGCTGGGAAATTTGGTTGACGTGCAGGGCTTTGCTAACTCCTTGGTGATCGTCATTAGCATTTCCTAGAATAGGAACTCTTGGCAAAATGGAGAGGATTGCCATAACCAGAGCCTGAGGCTAAGAAGGTGAAATGCAGAAAGGGAGGGAAAAGGTGGGGAAAGAGGGGGCTGCAGTGGGGCATCAAACAATGGAAATAAGAAGTAAAAATCTGAAATTCTGTCTTTGCTCTCAGTGAACTTGGACAAAACATATAAGCTCAGTGTAAAATGGGATAAAAGCCCATTTCTACTGCACTTTAGGAATGATTAGAGATAGTGCAGTGCCCAGGTGCCACCATGGTGGAGACAGACACAGATAGGCAGGGCAGATCCCAGTGGGCTATGCTCTGCATCGTGTTGTGGGAGAGCACTTCTATTATCTCCTTTTGCCTCAGGAGACTTAAAGAAGATGTAGCAGGGGATAGTTTTGTATGCCTGGATTTAATCTTCTCTCTCCTGCCTTACCCAAATCAGCTCCATCTGATGGTGTAGTACATATTTCCAGCATATTCACCAGTCTGGCAGCACTCCTTTGAAAAAGAGATGTGCTGGGAGAAAAGCACAGCCCAAAGTCCACCTTCCTGAGCAGGCTGTGCTTGCTGCACCAGCAATGAGTGACATGTAAATCAGCCAGTAACACCTGAAATTTCTTCAGTGAAGTCTACCAGAACTTGTATGCCAAAGGTTTATTTCCTACTCTAATAAGTGCTTAATCAATAACAATTTCTATTAAAAGAAAAAAGTAGTGGTCATACAAAAAAGATAGTGCTACTGAACGGGAGAGCTTCAAGAGGAGACCTGACACCTGGTCACTGAGGCTGCCTCTGGCAGTCAAAGAATCACAGAATCATAAAATTATAGAATGGTTTGGGTTGGAAGGGACCTAAGAGATCACCTGGCTCCAACACCCACAGGCACATCTGGGCTGTGATTCATTGGATATTACAAAAACTCAGTGATCCCTTCCCCACCTTTGGCCAAGTATTTACACTCTTCCCTGAGAGCAGCGCTGATGTTCCATGGTGCATGACCACCCTGGGGAGCCAAACTGGCCAAACTCCCAGCCAAACCTGGGAAAGGAATCTCCAAATGGTCCCTGGAGGTGTTAGCCCCAGTCTCGAGAAAGGACATAGGGCATGGGGTAAGGAATACTGGGAAAGGTAGAGGCATAGCAGCCTCAGAGGGGTCTGGATAAGACACCAAGAAAACACCTGAACAAAATACCTTACTTTCTGCTTTTAATAATTGCTAGTGCTGTAGGTGGTCAGATACAAAAGATTAAAAAAGAGGACAAGAAAGGGCTGTCTTAAATTAAGCATTTATTCAGAGATGGCCTAAATTAAGCAAAGGACAGGATGTGCAGGATGCTGAAGTCTGTGGCAGACCGGAACCCTCTTGTTTCTGCCTCAGCCTCATCTTCATCACTGCAATGAAAAGTATTTGTGCTCTGCTCAGCCTCTGTGGATTTCTGCAGCCCTCAATGGGATTGCAGGAAGAATCAAAGTGAAGAGTCCTCTTTAGGTCCTCAAGAAATAGAGCTTTCTGCTGGTTAACCATTACTTTGCATTTTCCCTTCCTTACAAAACGACTGAGGTTAAACATTAAGCGCCTGCAGTGAAGGACACCTGTATTTGCTGGTCCCATTATGCAGCTCTACTGAAAAGGCTTTACAGCTGTCTAAATTAGCATAATTAAATCCACATCAATTAAAAAACCTCCATCATCTCTTTCCCCTTCAGATGCAGATAGTCGCATTTGTCTAAGGTGCTAAGTGACAAAGGAACTTTTTAACAGTGGAAGCCCGAGCTGAAAGGAAGAGTAATACGGGTTGTGTATTGGCCCAAGGTTCACCTTAACGCCAGTGGAAGTGATTAGTGGGTGCTGCTCTGCCTAAAGAGGTAGAGCTGCCTTTTGCATGACAATGATGCCAGGACCCAGAGCCAGGCATTAGAGATGTGCATTTTACAACAGGCTTTGGCTTCTATTGCTCCTTTATACCCCATTAATGGGGGAAACAAAGCCTGGCATGATTTGGCCAATTTCCCCCACCCTACTTTCTTCCCTTTTTTGTTTTTTTTTTTTGTGGCTTTTTTTTTTTTTTTTGGTTGTTTTGTTTTAGGGTTTTGTGTTGTTGTGTGTGGGGAAGCCCCAGTGACCCCAGGATAGCAGCAAGGCTGCGCTGTGTGATGCGAGCGAAGAGAATTCCTCCAGATGAAAACTGACATGGGGTTCAGGGGTTAATTTCTGGAACAGGCACATTTGCATACAAATGAAAAATGATGGAATTTCTGTTCTCCTAAATTTTCAATGTCATCAGCATCAAACAGCAGTCAGTGCTCCCTTGCTGTTTGAAGAATATTCATTACTTCAGAAGAAGGGGCACCTTGTTTGGTATTAATCTCCTCTTCAGGTCAATGACTTAATTTGCTAAACTCCATCTGAAGTGCCACTCACTTTTTGATTTCTCTGCTATTCTTTGTTATTTTTCATAACATGTTCTTAATACTTTTTTTTATTTGTAAGGGGATACGCGTCCCCAGCAAATGCAAGCAGGAGGAAAGACTGGCTTGATTTATTTATTTATTTTCACCCAGACAACTCAGCACCCGTCTGTATCATTTGTAGCACATTTTGGTGTCTGCTCGCCTTAAAATTCATGGGGGTTTTAGCAGAAAGAAAATAACTTGCAGACTCAAATGGGAAAACAAACATTTTTGCTTCAAAACTGACATTTAAATGGACGTCTGGTGCCTTGTGCAGCAAGGTTATGGGGTGTCATGCCTCTAACAAAAGGTAACAAGCGGCTAAGTGATTAATCCCCCAAAGAAAATCATAATATTCTTTTAGTTCCTGCCTCTGGAAATTCTCATCTGGAAACCGCAGTGGCTGAGGACGTACTCGAGGAAACTTTTGTGCTAGCTCTTATTTCCCCATTGTCCTCTCTGTGTCTGCCAGGGGCCTGAGGAAGGATCCCATTTCCCTCCGTTTTTGCCCTTCATGGTTATAATTCCTCTCTCTGAATAGGATTATTCAGGGGATCTTTAGATCTTTAGAGCTTGGGGGTGTCTCTGGGAAATTGGCCCAGTGCTCTCAGGTGGCCATTCCCACCCTGTGGCCTGGGTGCTGCTGGCTGAGGGTCCCAGGGGAGGGTGGGTGTCCCTGTGGGATGGGAGCCATGCAACTCACGTGCAAGAGCTTAAAAAAACCTCCCTCAAAGTCAGGATTTGCCCTATAACCTTTTGTTTTCATATGTCCAGGCCTTTCTGAACTTTCCAGTCAGACTTATTCTTGATTCTCAAAATAATGGGGTTTTTGTTTGTTTGTTTTTAATTATTAATCAGATCTGATTTTTTTGGCATGAGCGCTTATGGAAATGAAGCAATTGCACTGTCTGTTCTTCTGTCTGTCGCCCCTACTAACTTTTGAACCTCTTTGCCAATATCTCTCCAGTTTGTTAACAGGCTACAGAGCTCAAAGGTGTGAAGTGCTTTCCAGTTTGTTTGGTTTTTTTTCCTTCCATATCTAACTCTGAAATGGAACAGAGATTTGCAACAGAAATTTACTGCTGAAATAGTACAGATAGCTAAACTTTTCTGTTTTTTTTTTTTTGTTTTTTGTTTTATTTTTTTTTGGTGACTTGCAAAGGGGAAAAGAGGTGATCTGAGGATTAATTCCCCGTGTGTTTCTATGAAGGCTGTTAGCAATTAACCAACTCGCTCTGGATGCCTCCAAGTCCAGCTGAGTGAGGTTCAAGATCCTTGGCAAAAAAAATATCGAACTACAAACTATGTGCAAATAGTATATACAAACAACTCTCCTCTTGCTGCCTTCTCTTCATGTAACCTTTCTTTAAACTAAGAATTTTTGAAGTTTTTGCATATTTATAGAGCGTGTCACTCAGCGGGGCTGTAGTCCTGATCAGGACCTTGAGCACTCGAAAAATAAAAATAAACAGGGGCTGATGGGGGGGAGTTATGTTCCTACCTGGAGCATTAAGTTAAGAGTGTCTAAGGGCCTTGATCCTCAGCCCCAGCCAAGCTGGATTTAGCATAGGTCATATTAAGGTGGGGCAAAGGGGGCTTTGTGTCATTTTTAGATCCCCTTATCCCAGGCTGTGGAGCCCTGGTGTGATGGATGTGCTGGAGGTTGGGATGGCAGAAGGGCTGGTGCAGTTGGCCCAGTGCCATGCAGAGATCCTCTCCACCAAGGGCAGGCAGTTCGGGGGTGATGGGATAAGCCAGCTTTGCAAAGGCAGCTGCTCTGGGAGCCCGGATCTGCCTCGTTATTCACAGAGAATGTCCTCGGCACACAGAACTTTCTCTGTGGGAAGGCTTGGATGTGGGAATGGATCCTGTGCTGACATGCCTGTGATGAGCGGGGAGATGCTCCCCTCCGGTGCAGTTTGTTGCTGTCGGAAGAACAAATCAAGGAATTGTCAGATAAAGCTGAGAGAATCAGCAAAAATCAGTGTCATCCAAAATTCAGGGCCGAGCATTTACAACTGCCCATGTCTTGTGCTGTGAAATCCTTCTGCCAGGGGGGCCGGATTCCTCCCGATTCTCTTACGTGACAAAGCACAGACAGAAAAGTGACTCTCATGAATGCTTTTGTAGTGGAAGGCTCAGGATTCTGTCTGAGGAGCGGATTCTTAGTCACATCTGTCTGTCTTGTTGTGTGAATATTGATAACGAAGTCAGAAAGAGAGACTTGTCATCGTAAGTGCATCAGACTCTGGCACTTGCCTGCTCAGAAGGAGGCGGCTCTGCTGCCTCGCTGCTGTCGGTGGTGTCGGTTTGTTGAAATAATATGTCTCTGCCAGCTGAGAATCTGGCCTTAAAATGAGAAAAGTTGAGATTCCCATTGTTGAATTAGTTTGGCCACATTAAAAATACGCTGCTCTAGAAATGTGTATATGAATATGCTAATGTTTATTTTGCTAAATGTGCTTGCCAGGATGTGCCATGTGGCTGAGTTAGTGTTACTTTAAGAATCCTAATTTTTTGCCTTTTCAGACTTTGGATCTTTTAAACTTGTAAACACAGCATTTTGTTGGCAAAAGTCTCTATGATTTTATGCATACAGCTGACTTTTATCTTCACTTTTTACATCACCTTAATACTGAAAGGGAGAAAGCACTCATCTGTTTATGATAAGTTTATCAGAAATACTCCAAAGTTTTCCATGACTAAGATATTATATTGTTACAGTGGCTTGCTACAGGGTAATTTCTAGACAACAAACAGAATATTTCAAAGCCCAGATGTCCTGTTTAGACAAGGGGGTTTATATTGATTAGGATCTGCTTTCACCTAACATCGTGTAGTAAATATCACAAAGACATAATTAGAAAATTTCGTACAATATTTAGTCCTAGTCCCTGTGTGCCAGAATTGTTTGACTACTGAGAAACTGGAGCTTGTTTGCATCCCAGTGTGTTGTGAAATGCAAACTTCAAAGAAAATATTATATCTCCCAACTCCAGCTCGTGAGAGTCTTGGAAGTATAATACAGAAAGGCTTAACAATCCCTGCTGAGGAAAGGGCAATTTGACACTGAAACTACTGTTAAAGCACCGCTGACACACTGGTGGGCAAAAAGTGCTTATTAGGGGAGTCTAGTTACAGTCTCAGGAGCCAGGCAGAGAAAATGCACCCAAGCCATTGTGAAAATTGGCAAGTTGCACCAAATAGATGTGTTTTGTGTATGTGTCTCTGCTATTTTCTTTTCCCCCCTCCTTAACTACACGTATCTCCGTGTTTGCTTCGTAGGCTTTCCATAAGATTGGGGCCCTTGTGGTATTCAAATAAAATATTTAGATTTGCAAAACTTCTGGAAGCCAGATTTTAAGGGAAAAAAGAAGTTTTTTGTCAGATTGTCAGTGTCTGAATTTCATCACAATCTGTTCAGCTGTTTGTTGCAGGCAGGCGTAAAACATAGTGGGTAAGTGTGTGTTTGTACTTCTTATACATATTGAAAGAGGGCTGCCTAATCCCCTTGATGAGGAAAGCTCTGTAAATTATATACATCTGCAGGCACTGTGCATGGGTAGTACAGAAGCAAAGATCAGCAATTTGAGGGAGCAAATAAGAGTTTTCTCGCAAAGTCGGCAATTGGGAGCCTTAGAGCAGCCCAGCCTCCTGGTGATGTCATTACTTGTGGGTTTGTTTGGGTTTTTTTTTGAATGACCCGAATGTTTTGCCTTAAAAACTTTGCCTAGGAGGCCCTTCTACGCACTCAGGATTCCTGGCAAGAGAAAAAAATATTTGGTGATGACAGCTCTGAATATATTCTCTTTAATTGTCACTTGTGTCTCTGTCCCATCCTCTGCACTGTGCTAAAAATAGTAATTCGGGTTGATGGTTTCAACACCATCTAATGCATGTATATTATTGCATACAAAACTTGCATAAAAATGTCAGGAATGAGACCTTAGCCAGGAATAAAATTGAAAATCACAAACATGAGAGAAGACCCAAATAATGAGGGTGTTGCGGGGAAATGTTATATTGATGTCTCTGTGTAAATACATGCAGGCAGAGCAGTAAAGATCCCACCACCTTCTATGCATAGAGGATTCCTAGAATAATATTTGCCTATTTCTTCTTGTAAATATGTAGGTAGTGTTTATGTTTATCCTCAGCCTTCCCCTGCTTCCTTTAATAGCAAGATTTGCTAATCATGCTACAACACTTGTAAGGTAAGTGCAGAACATATTTTCCTGTCCATTTTGCAGAGGATAAATCTGTCCAAATTGTACAGCAAGTGTCTGGCAGAAGTGAGACTAGACACCAAGGATAAAATCCCTTTGATTTCACTGAGGCAAGGATTTTATTCCAGGAGTTTTGTCTCCACTTCTCCACTCTGTCTCCTATGCCCTGTGTATTCTGGGCTTTTGTTGCTACATGATCCAAGTCTTGGCTCATGGGGTTAAAGGAAAGTCTGACAAAGAGGCAGCAATGGTAGTGTTAACGTGACACTGTAGTTATGGTTTTGTCAGCATTTCCATTATAAACTTCTGTTTGCAGCAATTATAAATCAACCATGAAAAAAAAAAAAAAAATAAAGGAAATCACTGTGAAGTAAAACTTGGCATACCAGAGTCCAGGAGGGAATTTTGAGCTTTTGGAAATAATGGCTTCTGATTACCATGGACAGGCGTGACATGATGTGCAAATATACACTCCACATTGCACTGGAAAAAAATCAGAACAAGTGTCACCACTTTGTCATGGCCAAGAGTGTGAGGAAAGAGGGTCTTCCTGACTTTTGGAAACGTGAGAAATATTTTATTACTCTCAGAAACATCCTATTAATGCCCTTAACTGCTTCTTAATTTTTCCTGTTTACTTTGTATCATCCCATGTCTGGGAAAGACAATGGCTGGCTTTGGGTTTTTGCAGTGGATCAGGCAGTCAGCTGGTGTTGATCAGCACAGCTCCACCCAAGTCCAGTGGAGGGAGGTTGGCTTACACCAGCGGACAGCCTGGCTCCGTATCACCTTTCCATGGGCGGCTGCAGCATTTGCTACCCATTTGGAGCCCCAGTCAGTGTGTGTTTAACTTTGGAAGTCCATTCTGCCACCCCAATTGAATCCCAGTGGCAGGATAGGCATAAGCTGACATGAAAGTGTTTTTGCTGAGGACATGGTTGGTTGTTTTTAAGTTGTATTTTGCGGATATTTCTTGCATTGTATTCCAGGCTTTCTCGTGCTGCGCAGCAGAGCGATGGAGCAGGTGGTGCTCAGCCAGTTTACAAATGTCAGGCCAGTCCAAGAGGCTGCAACTCTCACCTACCCTGCACCCAAACCGTGATTTTGCAGGATGCAGCTGAGTCACTGCCCATTCTGGGTCAGAGCTCTGGGTTGTCCCAGGGACGAGCTCCCTCCTGCATCATCCCCACTCATGAGTCACGCGAAAGACGAGCTGTTGGCTCATCGGAGCAGCATTCCCCAGCAGCCGAGCTGGAACTCCAGTCCTTAGTTCTGAATTCAGCTTGGAAATAATGACAGCGCCCTAGCAGCTTTGGCTTTCGGTGGCGCTGCTAATAACTGAGTGCTAAATGTGGAGCAGCTCTGCAGGAGTGTCCCAGAGTCAGGTTACGGGGAGCAGGCGTCAAAACAAAGGTGTGGCAAACTCGAGGTAACTCATTGAATTGCGTGCCGGGGCTGGGCGTAGGGAGGGGAAGCAGCAAAAACTCCTTGCTGGGGTTTTTTTAGATGTGACATTTCAGTGATGTACCAACAGAGGAAATTTTGCTTGCAGAATCCTGTGAGCAAAACACTTCTGAGAATGTATGTATACAATTGTTTAAAAAAACACAGGGTTACTGACACAGATGCCAATTTGGTAGGGCATATGGAACATTTACACTTGCCTTTTTCATTCTTTCTTGCTACAGCTGGTACTGATTTAGTATGTGAAATTTTACTAGCAGGAGTGCTAATCAAGACAGAGATTTCTGTGAGGATTTAGTCATTTATGTGGAGGAAAACTATGGGTATCATTAAAAAGTACAAGATCATCTCTGAGAGGAACATTATCATTAGCAACCTAATTTTTAAAGCAAACAGAGGGAAAAAAACTACTGTATGTCTTCAACAGCAGCAGCAGCAGCAAATGATGTTCTTGTAATATTCTGTCATGTCACCTCTCTCTAAGTTTGTGCAAAGAAAATTTGAAATTCACTTGGAAAAAAAGGCAATAGATGCTCCAAGAGTCTTTTCAACTAGTGTGATAGCCTCTTCTGCTACATCAAATGGATATGGCTGGGAATGGGATTGAATCCAAAACCCACATCCAAATCCTGGATCTGTGTTTGAATCTGAGGCCTCCATTCAAACCTAACTCTGTGATGGGGCTGCCTTTCACCATCTTGGCATTTCAGAAGGGGCCAACAGTATCCCACATCTAAAACCCAGAGTTTGTTAAAGTTGATTTTTTTCAGGAATTGCAATCTGGACCTGGAATGGAGACATTCAGATATTAAACACCAATCCTGGCCAATTTCTGATGGGACAAGAAATACTATATTCCACCAAGAAGGCAAAGAGAGTGTATTACTTGTCCAAAGAGGTGATTTTTGCATTACACACGGTGTAAAAAATTACGCCCGGGTTTAACTGCCGCTTCCTGCCAAGGCTATTCCAGCGCAAACAGCAACAGAATAACTGCTGTGTGAGAAGTGTGCTGTACAGGTGGCCCAGTGATACGGGAGACCCGAGCAATAAAAGCCGACATCTGCGGCCGGAGGTGCCCGCGCGCGGCGGAGCCGTGTGCTGGTCCCCGCGGAGGGCGGCCAGCTGCCCGTGCTCACAGCTCTGCCCTCATGGAGAGATGTGAGAGGAGCTCTGGAGTGCGCTCCCTGCCCTTTCCCTGCTGCTTTCCCAACTAGTCTGGGGACTATGAGGGAAGACAGTGCGAGGAGGATGCTGGGGTGATGCCCCCGGGCGTCTTGAGGTTTGCCAGTCGATATGCACAGCAAATAAATACCTGCCTGGAACTACGCTGGAATTCATCTCAGCTTCTCAGGGATTGGCTTCATGTTGAGCTTTCTGAATATCTTTGCAAGCTGCTCCGCTTTGCCGTGACAGGCACTCTTTCCTGAGGCAAGATAACACTGAGGAAGGTTTGGAGAAAGAAACCAAAGCCCCTTCATTTGTTTCAGGAATGTTACTGGCTTCCCAAATGCCTCTCTTTTTGGGGAAGGCTGTAAATTTTAGGCAGACTCCCAGATATCAATGGATTCAGTAGCTTTACTGCAGTGCAGATGGGAGAGGTCTCCTTTGACCCCTACAGGTAATGGCTCTTTTGTGGTAACTGCACAAATGCTGCAAGGTTATCTCATGTATTTTGGCATCTACCAGGGTTTAAACTTTCAAAGGAGCCCTGCTAAGTTGGAATTAAATCCCTTTTTTCACTTTCACAATACCAGATTTCATTTAGTTATGACTAAAAATTTCCTAACATTGCTATTTTCCAGCATCCCACATTCTTAATCATTAGCAGAAAAGCTGAAGACTTATCATAGAGCTAAAAAGAACTCCATGACTCCTGGATACGACAATGACAATTTTCACTTAAAAGGCTTTTTTCCCAAAATACATATACCAATAAACGTGGTATCTCCAGGGGGGCAGGGAAATGGCCATCAGGCTAATTAGCTCAAGGCAAGCAAAACCATAGGGGAAAAGGAAAAACAGCATTTATGTTGTCTTGAGCATTTCTGCTTGCACTAAAACCACTTGGATGTCTATGAAAGCCATGCAGAGGTGGTTCTGGCTTTGTGGATTGTGGGAGTGGGTCAGCTTCTTGTCTGATGGCATCAGGGCATTCCACACCTGATGGCAGCAGCAGTGGAGCTCCCTTCTCCAAAAACCTCAAGCGTTTGGCTTGTGTTGTTACAGTTGTCCAAACTTCTTCCTAAAAGAGCAAGGTGAAAGAATTTAATATTGTGTCAGAGCAGGAATATCATAGGATTTGCCTCTGCCTCCTCAGAAAGAAAATGAAGTGAGTCATGATGGAGATTTCACTGTTGCCATCAATAAGAACAGTTACATCACCAAAAATGCGCAGTACAGCGAACTGAAGTCTTAGACAGTTTGTGATGTTTAAACATCTTAAGCACTGTTGAGCGTTTTCTCTACATTTCTTGATATGGCACTGTGGTTTTATTTAAGCAATCCCGAAAATCGTGGCCAGCTGCACCATCTGCCAGAGATGATGCAGGATGGGTGCCTCCAGCATGTCAGCACTCAGATGTCATTTAAAAGGGAAATGCTTTCTGTACTGGGAAGAGGGCAGAGACAAAGAGCCCGGGCAGGCAGCAGGCTGTGCTAAGTGGAAAGAAGAATTGATACCTTTTCTAAGGCCTGACCTGAACATCTGAGTTCCTTCCCTTGGGGTTTCTCACCCCCAAATGTTCTTTTTTTTTTTCCCCCTTAATGTCTGTGTGTCTGTGGTTTGCTTTTTTTCGTTTTTTTTGGTTTTTTTTTTCGAAAGTGCCAGGTCCACAGATCCAAAAAGGTTCTGAGAGGTAAAGACCCCCCTGATGTGGAACAGGTGGCTCGTCCAGGTCACTGAGCGCGATGGTGGCTGTGAAAGCGGGCGTGTGGCGGTCCCACCCCGGCGCGGGGCCGCGGCGGGGATGCGGCTGGCATTTAAAGGTCAGTCCCTGGCCGGTCCTCAGCGCCTTCCCAGCAGCAGGTGACCTCCGTGACTGCTCTCCCATCTCACACATCCGCCTCATCAAGGAGCCAGGCTGCACCTTTATGAAACTGTTTGCAGAAGAACGAGGCGTGATCACAACTAAGCTGAAGGGTGTCATATTCACTTTACCACCGACATGAGGACCAGTGGTTGAATATTCGATTACATGTCAGTCACAGCACATTAGGCAATCTTCCAGTCTGCCAGCTTTGCCCTTCCCAGCTCCCAGCTAAGTGTCATCAGGAAAGAAGTAGCACTGTGAAGGCAGGAATTGGTTTGCTCTGGGAGCTTCAGTCCCCATGAAAAATGTCCTCTCTTGTCATTCCAGTGAGTCTGTTGGGTCCCACATACTCTGGAGAGAGGAAGGTTGTTCGTGCCTCCTGACTGTGGATTCAAACCACTCATGGTGCAGTTGCTACTCAATGTTGTCTCTAGATCCAAAGGTATAGAGTGCAAAAGCAAAGGTTTATATGTGCAAAAGCTGCAAATGCTGTGGGAGCTGTTATTCCAACTACATTACCAAAAATATCCCGCTCTTTCAAATAAAGTGGCTATAAAAACTTGTTGCTCTGACTGAGCATTTTCTGGACTGTTTTGCTTGCAAATTACTGAATGAGAATATGCTAGGAGTGGAAGTTAAGGACTGTGGACAATTTCCCACTCAGCTTAAGCCAGAAAAATCCCACCTCAGCTCCAAGAAGGAAACTACTTTCCAAAATCTCATGCAGAAAGTCCCGGTTCAGCTGGAATGAGCTGCTCCGTTTGCACTCGGTGGTTTCTGGAATAATAAAAAGCCCTGTATGCCCATGCCGGCAAGCACAAGCACCAAAGGATAATGTGGGTAGATAATTCCCTTTTGGAATTGGCATTAGGGGCTTATTATGGTTTTTGTTAAGCATCCTCCACCTGTTAGCACCAGCCATGTGAGAAGTAAACGAGTGGCATTCCCACTTTGCATCTTCTGCTTCCAAGGTTGAGCTGCACCTCCTGTTTGGAGAGTTTCAAAGTGAATTTGAAATCAAAGGAGACAACACTGCCGTGACTGGGTGGGACATTCATAAGCAGAACTTTAGCTTTGTCTACTTTGATTTCAGATTCACTTTGAGTGTTTTCCTGACAGGAAGTGCAGGCATCACAAGACTCTTGGTAGCAGCATCACCATTAACTTTCCAAGTGACCCTTACTATTTAGCTAGAGAGACAATAAGATTGTGGTGGGTGTCAATGGGAATAACCTTTATGATACTTCCAAAGCTTCAATTCTGTCCTCGGGCTCCACAACTCCAAGAAATACTTAGAGGGAGAGACTGCCTGCGGAGTGAGGAGTGCAGTGTGATGGATGAAACAATAAAAATGACACCGCTGGTAAAACTGAAAGTTTATGTGTTGTGCCTATGATTGATGTCAGGGTGGTGTCATCTGGACCCTGTGTCATATTGCTGGTGCAGCATGGGACCCTCTGTGTGGCAGGGTGGCTGCAACCATGGCTGGTAAGTCCAGGGAGGTGAATTTGGCCTGTCTGGTGTCTGTCGAAAGAACACCTCCATGAGGAATTGTCTGCAAGGATTGAAGGCAGCTCTCAACAAAAGAGTGGAAAGTGCCAGGTCTCCATTTTGGGTTGTTCTTGGAAAAAATGGCTGTTTTCCCTCTATATCACGCAGCTCTTCCTTGACCATTTTTGAAAAGGGCATTGTCAGTGCTTACAGCAGAGCTGTTGCAGACAGAAGGACTGGGCTGAGAGCAGCCAGGGAAGTGCACCTTACTTTTGAAAAGAAAGATGTGCCTTGACAGCTTGCCAAATGCCACATCTGCCTCTCTTTGCACCTCTGTGGGTGAAGCTGAACAGCAAGGTGGTGAAGATGAGTGAACTTATCCATTAACTGTGTGAGATCCACTCTCTCCTTTTCTGTACAACAGCTGTAGGTAATTCCTGACTGGAAGGACCTCCCAGAAACCCCATCTGCAACACCTGGGGGGAGGCACAGCTGTGAGGTCCCTGTGGTGGGATGAGGAGGCACCACACCACTAACACCTCAGATGGGCTGGGAGGAAGGTGAGGAGCATGGGCACTGGTAAATGGTTTCATTTTTTTCCCCCCATTGTCAGTTGTCTTTGCTATTGGAATTTTTTTCATCTTTCGTGATGTCTCTCCGTTGGGGAATGCTGATGAGACTGTGCAAGCCTCGATGGCCTTTGAATTGGCTGTTTCTCAGGAGTTGAATCTGTCCTTCAGTTAACCAGGCAAGTCTAATTTGGTTTATCTGATTAGGTGGAAGTATTTAGGCATTGCATCTCTAGTGCTGCATTTTTATTTCCTGCTCACAATGATAATAAATCATAACCTGCAGGTCTGCAGGTATCTTGGTGGGAATATTTTGCCTGTGACACTGAGTCTGTATTTGCATGCAGCACATTGGCATTGTGTAAATGTTATGAACAAGTTCTATTATCTTTGAAACCACAGAAACAACAACAGTTATAATTATAGTCTGAAGATGCTGTAGTGTTTCAAATGTGCCTGCAGTAGTAGTGCTGTGATGAAAACATGGTGTGTCCCTGCAGCTTTTGCTGTGTTCAGTGACATCAAAATTATGTTGCATTTGAGCTTAAACTTCTGTCCTTAAACACAAACATGTTGTGTGAAACTTCTCAGTTTTTCTATCTAATTTCTTGAGATAGTCCCTGGACCAAAATTAGTTGAAGCAGTAAAAAAGGTAGGGTGGTGAATTTTACAGGCTTTGTTGGGTTTTGCTGTGGATGTTGTAGGTAGTTCATATTGCAGGATTTTAAAAATGAATGAATGTTATTTTAAACCTCCAAATGGGCATCTGCTGCTTGTCGAGTAGATTTTCTAGACCTGGGGTATTTGACAGTCCTATGATTTATGATAATGGAATGACTGAAAAAAAATTATCAACAAAGACATGACATTGTGAGTGTGCAAGACAATGCTTTTTTTTCTGGAGTGAATGCACTTTTAAGGGTGAAACACCTCAGGCATGTGGACTTAAATGTTAATCTACCTAAACCTTCTCCCGAGTGGAGATGTATGACCACATCCCACATGGCACAACTGTGAAAAGCTGAAAAGCTGTCCAGGCACTCACATGTCTCCATCTTCTTTATAACTGACTTCATGCCTACTCATGCTTGTTCATAAAGCTCCAAGAAAGGTTTTGTCTTGTTTCTGTTTTTCATTTAAATTGTCCTGAAACACAAGGAGCTCTGCTTGGATCGCACCCACTAGATGCTCAGAGCTTTCAGTTTCTAAAGACTTTTCCAGACCAAGACCTGAATTCCTTGTTGCTCCCCAAGGATTCAGCAGTGTGTCCATGTCCATATCCCCTCTCTCCCACTGGTGAGCAGTAGCATTGCTGCTGCTTCTGTAGCACTGAAGCAGCCCAAGCACATCTCTGAGCCCGTAGCCAGAGGTGTGATGAACATGAGGAACCACAGTAACATCTAAAAATAACCACAGTGCAAAACCGGTTGAAGAATAAGGCAAGAATTTTCCAACAAATATCTAATTACTACATTAAAAATATTTCTTTCATGTAAGACTTAGCTTAACTAACTCTGTAAATTAAATGTGGCATCTTTCTAATGCTTCTCTGAGTCTGTGTGATTGTTTTCATTATTGTTACGATTGTAACTGTTACTAGAATGAAATTATTTACACATAGAGCTAAATGATTATTTTCATTGCTATTCAGCTCCTGGCTGCATTAGACTGGTACTCTGCAGCCACAAAACACCCATCCTCTTCAAAGCTGCAGGTTTCCCCATCTTTGGGAGTGGCTGTGACCTGATGTTCGCGTTGTTTAGTGCACTCAAGGCGTATCAGGATATGTCAAGTGGAAAATGGCAGATAAAGCCAGAGTGGAGCTGCTTTGGGCTTTTTTACTGCATGGTGGGCACTCAACCACTGCCTGCCCACTCTGGGTCCCTTCTGCATGATATTTCTCACTTCAGGAGGCCCTTTTCTGTGTGGGAACTCATCCTAAAAAAGTATCCCTTAGTGTGTGACTCCATGGTTCTTGGTGCTTTAGAAGCTTCCATCAAGTTTTAGGAACTTTTTCCTGTTTGCCTTCCCTTTTATTTGTCTTTGGTAAACCTGGATAGGATGGAAACATCCCCTGGCCACCAGAGCATTGGTGTAACCACTGAGTGGTGGAGCACTGGCCAGCAGGTCCATAAAAGCTGATGAGGTGTGTAAGCAGCAGAGCCCATAATGACCACGAGTCTGTGGCACTTCATCTTTAACACATGGACAGACGTGGTCCAGTGGATAAAATCCTCATGTGAGAGCCAGCAGAACTAACTTTGGATTCTGGATTGGCCCCTGCCTTGCCTGTGACCTTTTATGGTTGGTTCCCTACCCATGGCTTTGCTATTTTCCTGTCTGGGGAGAAGGGGGGAATATAAGTGTCAGGTGCGGGGGGTTGCCATGCCACATCCTGATTTATGACAGGTCACAACCATTGTGTCTGACATCCTAATGGGAAATTCTGGAGAAGTGCAGGGAGTTGGGCAGGTGCTTGGTTGGAGCAAATCAGCATAGCTCAATTGAAATCAATAGATTTATTCCATCTGGAGTGATAAAGGCTTTCCCAAGAGTTAAACCACTGGTCCTTAGTATGTAAGAGGAGTTGGGGATGCTGATCCTTCTCTCCCAGGAAAGGTTGTGCCCAGGAACATGAATTTATGAACAAAAGACTATGGGCTGTGGGATTTGTTACAAACAAGAAGGGTGTGTGGAGGTGAATCAAATTCAGGAAACATGGAAAATGAACTAGAAACTCTTGAGTTACCTTTGACTCCCTGGCAAGGGCAAATTAAAATTGGCAACCCTCAGTCTAGCAATAGAAAAGCATTAACATCTGCAGAGCTTCTGTTGGTAAATTTATGGAACAGATTGGGTAAAACTGATGTAAAAATGGAGCAGCCTTTGGAGATGAGCAACTTTCAAAGTAGATACTCTTTCTGGAATTGGTCTGCAGCTTGTGTTGGTTTAGATAAAATTGCCTGGTTGACCTACTTCAAATCCAAACCTGGATGCTCTTAAAATAATTTTAAAAAAATTATCCCCCATTTCCAGAGGTAAAACAAACTGACATAAACCCAATTTTAAAGTATTCACAAAAAAAATATTAAGTGTTTTAAAAGCATTTCCGTAAAAAGAAAAATCACAGCTTAATGCAGGGAACTTTTGCTTAGACTGGGCCTTCATTTCCAAAATCTGTACAGTAATATGACACAATAGACTGAGGTGCTGATTATGCCACAGATAATGTAGTTGTTAATGATCAAGTTAATGTTAAAAGCCATTACTGCTCATTGACATAATTCTCAGAACATTATACTGGAGAAGTGCACCTTTTGTGTAGCAACAAAATGACAAAATTGAAATGTTAAAAGTTGAGTGCCTGAATAATAGCCTGTGAAATCATTTAGACAAGATCATTGTTGTTGCTATTGTAAAAGAACCAGAGAGTGACAGAATGAGACAANAAGAAAAAAAAAAAAAAAAAAAAAAAAAAGGGGGGGGGAAAAAAAAAAAAAAAAAAAAGCAGGCACCAGAGTGTCTCTTTCCTGAAGGGAGATGTAAGGTAGAGAGGATTCCTGCTCCTCTGTTCTCTGTCTGCCTCTGCAATTTGGAGGGTCTTCATCTAACAACAGAGCACCCTCCTCTGGCAGCTCGCCAAAAATGAACGCCAGGCTGGAATTGCCGGGATGGGGACAGGACCCCTCGTGTAGCATCGTCCCAGCACTGGGGTGGGAGGCTTCACCCAGCACGGGGGGATGAACCTTTTTTTGACTGTTTGCCAGGGAAATCTAGGACAGTGGCCCCAGCGTAATGTTTAAAAAAAAAAAAAAAAAAAAAAAAAAAAAAATCAATAATGAAAGTTTTTTGCTGTCTTGCCCTGACAGGGGGTCCTGTGCAATTGCAGCTTCTTGGTGTGGTGAATGTTGTGGGCTGGGACTCTTTACCTTAAACCTGGAGGATTTGCAGGCCACTTTAGAAAAGTCTCCGAGCCCTGTGCCACCCACGGGCATCTCTGACTCTCTGGGCTTTAATAAACCCGAGAAAAAGCGCAGAGTTGTGGTAATGGGCTCCACAACAGGCAGACTATTAAACGCCTGCAGTGGAGGGACACTTTACTGAGCAATATACTGTACAACAAGCCTGTGTTAAAACATTGACCCACAACATTTGGTCCATAAAAATAGTTACATTCGCAGGGACTCCTGGCAGTGATAGTTTTAATGCAGGGTCTGTGTCATGGTGTAAAATAAATGACTTCTGACATTACAGTAAACGCTTAAAAAGCTCCATTGAAAACCTTTCTGTGCAAAGCAATGGGCACATAGTGCAAGTACCTGCAAGGAATGGTACTGAACCATCCTCAATGATCTGCTTTTGTGCAGAAACACCCTTCAGCCCAGGAGCCAGGCCCTCCCAGCCCTCCTTGCTATCCTTGTGAAGTCAGGCAAATCACTGTGAAAAAGGTATTGAAGTGCACTTCACTGGATTATGTTTTCATCCTGGATTTTCCACAAACACAGCTTTCTGCTCTTCTAAAGAGTCACCTGTATCAATTGGACTTGGTTTGTTTAGCATCTCCCAGCAAAAAAATATCATAGAAATATCGTGCAACCTTTTATGAAGCTGCTTCTTTTTATTAAGTTCTAGTAAGAGCTAATAAATTTGGAGGCAAGGGATTTCAGTGTCATTTAGTGCAGTTTACCTTCTTTTCTCCAGCATGAGCCAGTTCCAGCCATTTTTTTGTTTTCAGGTGGGGAGGTTGAAATCTAAGAACACCCATCTCAAACCAAGAGACTTCTCCCTCCAGGCTTCCAGCCCACCCTCCAGCCTTCACTGTTTTCCTCTCTAAAGCATTAACTTTCCTGGAGGGCTTTGATTTTTGTCCCCCTGCAGTTCCTGTAAGCTCCCACAAAACCATCCAGTGCATTCTCTGCCTCCAGTGACTGTCTTTCTCAGGATATCTTACTACAGGGTCTGCTACTCTTGGCACCCTCTTCCTGTGACCCCAGCCACTATTGAATTAAATCTCCTCCATGGTTTGGCTATGAATTGCAGCCTAAAGTCCATAACTAAACTGTGCATGGTATTGGAATTCAGCAGGAGCTGGGGCCAGCGATTAGGGATGGTAGACCCTGCCACTTTATCTGTCATGACAGGAGGGAAATTTTAGGGAAGGAAAATTACTGGCAGGTCACAGTTTGGAAGGAAGGTAGCACTGGTATAGGGCTTCTGTATGTGCTGTGCTCACTGCTGTAGCATGAAGGGTTGTACAGTTCCTTAGGAAAAGTTAGAGCCCCACAGAAGGGATTAAACCTTCTTCTACTGCCTCTTGCTGTGCAGATATGTTGGGTTTGGTTTTTTTTAAGGTATGGTCTTCCAGCTTGAAAAAGCAATTTTATTTTCTTCTGTTTTCAGAAAGATAAATCTGAATGAGGGAATATTTCTTAGAATCAGGAAAACTTGTTACAGAGGCACATGTCCACAGCTGGAGGTTTTCCATGCAGGTTTACCTCTCAGGAGCAGATTCTGTGCTGTTGACCTGCCTGGGTGCTCCTGCTCCCAGGGGTTGTGGAGAGCCCTGAGATGGTGCCCATGGGGCTGGGACCAAAGTGCAGGGCTGGGGTGGGTGTGCAGAGCACGGGGCAGGTTATCAGTAAGGTGTTTGTGATGTCCTGGTGATGGAGAAGGGCTTCCAGGAGCTTCCCTGTATTTATATCCCACAATATTGTTATTGTGGTAGCCTTTCAACAGAAGAAACGAGAAATTTTGACACATACATTGAGTGCAGGAGTAAGAAGTTCAATCTGCCCTGGGGACTGAAACCTGTACTATATCTGGCTAATTTTGCCAGCTTTAGTTCATAAACCAGCTTGGATGTGAGAACATGTACTTTCCTGTGCACCCTTCAATGAGCAGTACTCAGTAAAAATGAAATTATTGCTCCTGCCAGTTTTCCCGTTCTTGCCATTTCTTTCTTATCTAACTGTGAGCTAAGGCCAGCTGCTCTTCACCTAGATATTTATTTCTCTTAGATACTAATCAGTTGAGTAATACCTGCAACTCATCAAGTGGAGCTGGGAGTTGTAAGAGCCCGACTGTCACCGCAGCCGCCGGTTCCCCCCTGCCCCTCTTGGTCTCATCTCGCTGCTGGATTAGAGACGAGATGCAGCTGATCCTGAGCAGAGCCAGCAGACTATAATTCGGCAGAGATAAGGGGTATTGTAACATTCAGGGGTCTGTCCTGGAAAAATGCATGAATCTTACTGATTTTTTTTTTTTTTAATTTTTTTTTTTTTTTGCTCTGGCTCGGTTTTGAAAGGGCCCTAGGCAATTTAGATNGCTCAGTTTTGAAAGGGCTCTAGGCAATTTAGATGTAACTACTTATCCCTCAACTAGGGAGACACCACGGTTTGGGTTAAAAAGCTGATTGGCAAAGTCCAGGGGTGCAGACAGAGGTTAGAGGCTCTGTGAGCCTGATGGGTGCTATCTCTTCCAGTAGCCTGCTTTTGAACAGGGGAACTTGTGCTAAAGTGGTTAAAGTATTTTGTGAAGAGAGATGGGTTTCTGAAACACTCCCTGAGCCGTGGCAGATCAAGGGGAGGGAGCACATGATGTTTCAAAGGAGATGGGGCAAAGGAAATTAAAGAGTTTGAGATGTGTTACACAGCTGTGCAGGTGGGGAGAGGCAAGGTGCGAGTCAGGCAATGCAGCAAAGCAAGTGTAGGCAAATATCAAATAATTGAAATAGGTTCTGTCAAATCCTGCACTGATTTTTAATTGCGTGTATCTGCTTGGCTTGTCCATCTAGGAGCATTCAAAATCTTGGTAAAATATGAAAGGTGACCACTAAATTGGTCACTTTCCCACATTAGTTATCAGTTTCTTAAAATGTGTTTAAGTTGAAAATACCAGAAATCATTCTACCTGTGCACATACTGTTATCTAATTTATGCTCTGTCCATTTTTATTGCTGCTAAAAAGCCAAAACGTTTCCTTGAAAGATATTAGTTCAAAAGAACTGGGAATATTTCAAGGAAATATTTTAAGAACAGGGAATATTTCAAGGAAATGAAACCCAGACAAGATAAAGCAACTCCTCTTCTTCACCCTACACACAAACCCCCTTGATTATTATCAGCTTTAACCAAAAAAATGTCCCTTCTGACTGGAAGACCTGAGTCCTATGTGTCACCCCAGGAGGAATTTAGGTCTGAACCCAGGTTTTTGTGGAGAAAGTGCTGATGCAGCTGCAGCACAGCTCAGCTTTATGAATGGGGTGTTGATAAGTGTTGTGAGCAGCCATCATATTGGAATTACAGTGCAAACCAGGCATGTGCACAGGTCACTGCTTTTTATGAACACATGTTCCCAGATCTTATGACAAATAGGAAAGTAGCCCACGTTGACCTTTGAAGCCTGTTGCAAAGTCATTGCTGAGCTATTATTTGAGTAGCTTGAGGTAGAATAATGTTCAACTCAGCTTCCTGGAGCTGCATTTGAAATGCAATTAATTGACTGCTGTTAGTTGTCAATTAACATTTATTATCAATTAGTTCATCAAATTGATTAGTTGGCAGGACCTTAAAGCCTAAATGCACTCCTTTCCATTATAAATATGTCTATAAGAGTAAAAGCTACTCACTAATTGATGTCAAACTGAAATTGCTTATGTTGGTCAAGAGACAGAGCACATTGTTTTTTTAAATCCATATTAAATTAATTTTGCAGCAGATACATCAGTAGTAAATTATTTTAAAACACTATCTTTGATGCATACAACTGCGTGTACATCTCTTAAAGCAATTAAAGTTCACAGGTGTGATACAGGAATTGTTGGAAGCCGTTTTCCTTGTTTGAAAACCAATGCTCTTTCAGACAACCAGGCTAATTCTTTATTACTCTGCCTGCTAAAATGGCTTGTAGCAAAAAACAAGGCGTGAAAGCCGTTCACTTTTAGCAGATTTATTGCAAAAATTATTGATGTTTTTTCCTTCCTCGCTCTCTCCCCCTTGGGCCTACCCAGAATTTGGGGGCCCATTTTTGTGCAGCAGGCATTAGGCAGGATTATTCAGGGACATCTCTTCGTGACCAAAACAGAACACAAAAAGGAATCACTAGGTATTTCTCAAGAAAAAAAAAAAAAAAAAAAAGAGAGAGAAATAAAAGAGATTATATTTTCAGTACCTTATTCTTGCAGGCCAACAAACTGTTCCTATGTTTGTGTGAGCCTTATTAAAGAGATGAGAGAAGAGATAACTGGGTTAGCTTTGCAGTTTTAAATGCAATAGTTGTCTTGACTTATTTGCTCTTAATCCTGGGGCTAAGGAGCAGATAAAATCCTGAAAACTATTCCTTTAACTTTTTGTAATGCTCAAAATACCTGAGAGGGGTTATTCATTTTCATTGCCTTTGTGCAATGAGATTATTCCTGCATCCCCCAAAACTGTGACCTAAATATGGCTGAAAGACACAACATGTGACCTGCTTAGTGCTGCCTGTCATGGCCTGGAGCCACAGCAGGAACTCTATTAGTGGGAACAGCACAGATGCTACCAGATGGCCAACATATTGTCCAGAGATGACCCATGTATAATTGCAGAAAGTTCAATACATTCAGGTTTTGGATTTAATTGCATTGACCACCTTAGCTACTGCCGCAACACAGTTTAATTTATTTAAGGTGGAAACTTACTTGCAGAAGGCAGGAAATATTTATGCTTTTAATATCAGGTTTGCGTTTTGCAAACTGGAGGGAGGCGAGCCCCATGCATGTTAACAGATGTTTGCAGAGGTCAGGCTACCTGAATGCAGTTCAGGCAATTCAAGCAATGAGGGAACAATACTAGATTTTTTTTTCCCCGTTCACTTCCTGCAGTTTATTTAGATCATGTTCCATGGGACCAAATCTGGCAGTCTTGACTCCAGCAAACAGCCCACTGGAGAGAGGAAAAATAAACAAAAGGACTCTTTTAAATATTTGAGCATGAGGGGTTTGCTCGAATAGCGACTGCATAACAAGCTGCTTAATTTTTATCTTTGAAAGATACATTTTAGAGGGGCAGCACAATTTACCTGCTAAGGCTTTAGACTGGGAAAGCAAACTTTTGTGTTCAGTTTCTCTCCCACATACCGTGGCTGCCCTGTCCCAGCACAGCCCTGTGGGTCATACCAGGAGCCTCCCGGCTCAGATTTGGGGTCAGGACCTTCTGGAGCCAACCAGCCCTTTCCATGCACTGCAGCACTTGGCTCTTCTCTTGGCCTCCCGTGGTGCCTCTGCTACCTTGAGCTGTGATATATTCATTTTGAGTGGCTTTTATTTGTTTTTTTGTAGTTCAGAAAGCCCTTACCCATCTCGACGTTGCAGTCATGTGGAGTTTTTGAGCATGGCGTCAATTGTACTTGCACATCCATGAGAAATGGCAGGAGATGGGAACTTGGCTGGCTCTTCAGGACCAAAATGTCCAGCTGTACATGGGAATGAGTGTGTAGGTCCCCAAAAGAGCTAGTGAAAGGGTGCTTCATGCTGCAAAACATCAGGAGTGCTGATGAGGGGACCCCACGTGGGGCTGTGCTGGTTTGGAGCAGATTCTGGCACGAGAGGCCTCGCCAACAGATTTCCACTCGGATCCCTTCCATTTCTCTGTCTCCCATTTCCTTGCTTTACTGTATTGGCTTCCTAGCCTGGCCTGTGTAGACCCTGTCAAATCCCAAACACACTGGTAACTTTATTATCATTTTCCCTGGGAGTAAACCAGAGTCTGTTGAGCTGCATTTATTATATTAAGCCGTTTGTCAACTTGAAGTAAGAACATTTGCAAAAGTAGTCAATCATCAATAGATGATTTAAAATCTAATGTTTTTTGGTGGGTGTGAGTAATATAAACAGATAAGTTGGTGTTGAGGGATGGGCCGAAGCCATAACATGTGGTTCTGCATCCAAAATGTCAAGAGATGTGGGCTTTTGGCCCAGCAATGAAGGAGAAGGCCCCATTTAATAAGGATACAGCTTCACTCTTTCCCTAAATTTAGTGCTCAAAAGTTTTGATTTGTGTGCATTGCTAGTAACACAGCAGCCTGATTCCCTTCTGTATAAAAAGGAAACTTTCTTATATACCATAACCATCACAATAAAGAATTATTGTTTTAAGGATGGGGTGTGGGTGAATATTGCTCTTATTTTTTTCCACGCTGTCTCTAATCAAATGTAATCACCGCAGCATGTGTTATTGATTTTGTAATTGCTTCTTGAATGGTTTGGGCCCCAAGACTGCTGCACTT
Source organism: Polioptila caerulea (assembly GCA_013397295.1). NCBI lineage: Eukaryota > Metazoa > Chordata > Aves > Passeriformes > Certhiidae > Polioptila > Polioptila caerulea. The sequence continues at coordinate 423,535 of VYXF01001947.1, forward strand.
GTGAGGATGTCATTTGGGTTATATATATGAGCTAATGGGTGATGTATCTTTTTATTAGGAAAGCCCTCTAATATCTCAGTTAAAGATGACTTGTCCCAGAAGGCCTGGTTGGCAGTGCTTTACAAAGTGACTTGACAGAGGTCTTTCACCTATACTTCCTCTGTGGAGTTCATTTCAGATGCTTTTGTTGGTCACTGTAAAGAGGTGAGGCCAAAGGTATTGATGCTGTCCTTGTAACTCCTGTGGTTATGGCATCTGAGCTGGAGCACATGGATTTGATGCTTCAAAAACTGGCTGATAGTGTCTGATTGGTTCCCAAAGCGGGCAAATTGCCTCTGGGTGCTCACTGAGCATCATTTAACGTGTGTCTCAAGAAAGGCTGGAAAAGCTCCTGTTTATATGGGGTCAAAATGGGGAGGCGGATAAAGGAAGGAGAGACTGCATGGGAATTGTACAGGGATGTGCACACAGAATTTCCTTGTGTGAAGGGAAACAATTTTTGCAAGGATAGGGAAGGATTTAGGTTATCTTCTGTGACTTCTAGCACAGCATCACTTTCATCAACCATAAAATCCAGCTTGAGGTGTGAGTGAAGCCTGAAGTGCAGCTGGGACTCAAATTTATGATACATCTGAAGTCTTGGAGTGGGGTTTGATGAAGTATTGGCATAACAGAAATCCTAAGAGAGATCCTGCCTAGACTGGGTGGTCTCTCCCCCCAGCATGGTGCCTGCTCTACATCCCTGTACTCATCACTCTACTGTGTGATGGCTGATCTGCTGATCTGCTCTGGTGGCTCACAACTGGCAGGAAAAGTTGGTCCTGCTGCCCTGCCTGCTTTGGCTGTGCATTCCCATGCTCTCTCCTGCATGAGATCTGGTCCGTGTCCAACCCCTTGGTGGTCTGGTTCAGCATGAACAGCTCTGAGAAAAGCAAGGAGGGTTGGAAGCACGCAGCTGGGACTGGGAACTGAGTTAGACCTCTAGCAGGAGCAGTCTATGAGGGCTCAGCTCTCTTGGGAAGCCTCCCACTGTTGATATCCCTGTGGTCTGAGCTCCCTCTTTGAGAGTATTCCATGGGAATACTCAAGGCGTCCTTCTGGAGGCATGAATTAACACAGAGCTCTGACCCTCCTTCTCCAAACACCTGGAACATCCTATATTCCTTTTCCTCAGCAGCTTTCTTTTAGCTCAGTCAGAGGGAGTGAGAACGAGTTCACCTGGCTTCAGAAGTCTACATCAGAGCACATTTGGCCTTCCTTTAAACCAACAGGGAGAAATAGATCCTTCAAAATGCATTTCATCTGGCCTGGTTTTATATCTCGTTTAGGATGAGGTTAATCCCACATTAATGGCATCTCCTTTTCTAGCCTGGCTGTGAGAAGAGCCCAGCTCAGATGTCTGCAAGATAGACATCTGCATTTGGTCACATAAATCCCACCCGTAGAGCCGCTCCACTAATGTGATGAACCCAGATGAATGGCTTCAATTAATAACAACAATAATAATGTAGACTCTACAGTCTAAATATAGAAAATAATTTCAGTTCAGTTTTTTTTTCAGATGTAAGCCAGATCTTCCCTTGGTGTTGGGCAGATTATTTTTGACTCAAGTGAGGCTCATGGTAAGTAGCTGGTTGCAATGGTCAGGAGCAGTGGTGGTACCTCCTTTAGGCAAACTAAACCAATACGCTCTTCCTGCTAATAGGAATAGGAAAATCTTCCAAGGTGAATGTTTGGTTTTGTTCTTTTGAAGGAGATTGGAAAGCAGTACCTCTGTTGAAGATATCCCTTGTAAAAACACAATGGTTGCAACTTTCTGTAACTGTTCACGACCCCCAAACTTATTCTTTATTAGTGTTTCTCATTCAGCTCGAGCTGAAGCAAACAAATGAAACTAATTACTCTTGAAGTTGGGTATTGCCTTCTTGAGCTTTATGAGCCTATTTTTCTGAAATTAGAAATTGCCTAACTATGTGGAATTGTTCCAGCAACACTGTTTCCTACAGCCACAATTTTTGCAGTCACACAAGTGTTTTGTGGGCTACCTTTGGGTAGGCAGCAGTGACATCCAGTGGCCAGCGACCTGATCACAGGTCTTCTCCCAGAACCTGTCTCACCTGGGACATCTCTCCCTTGGATAATGTTGAGAGAGCCCATTGGGGTTTAATACACTCATTCTATTCAATGGGGTTTTTGGGGTTTTTGTTGGTTTGATCTGGCTTTTCTTGGTCTGAGAGGTTCTAAAATCCTCAGGTAGATCTTCTTCAAAACACCAATAAGGACTGCTGATTAGCCACCAAAAAAAACCCCACAAAGCTTTAGATTTTTGGTTTCAAGACCAATAAAAGTATTTTAATGTGGTTGTCCACAGACATGGATTTCTAAATATGCATTGAAGGACAAGGTGTGGATATTGATGTTGGAATAGTTTGTCCTTCTTTGTCTACAGACACAATACAAAAAGCCTATGGAAAATGGAGCATAGCAATAGAGACCCTGCTTATTTTGTTTTAGTATTAACTTATTTCTTTCCAAGGCAGAGTCTGATCCCAAGTGAGTCAGTTTATTGCAGACTAAGAATGAAGAGTTTGGTTTTCCTTTTTAATTCCCAAGAATAAGCATGTTCAGGATTACATCCACACTTATGCACCTCTAATGGCAGGAAAATCAGTTGAACTGGTGATGCATGTTCACATGAGTTGTGCCACTGCCATGTTCTTATGGTTTCTGAGCCTTTCTAAACCAGGGACCCATGGTCCACCTTAACTTTAAATAGTTACTCCTTTCAGTTATGTCAGCTACTTAAATTTATTTGCAGACAGTCAATTCATATTGATCATAACTCGACCTTACAGTGACCTTGAGCAAAGGTACTCTGTGACTGCTATAGATATTGTGATCAATACTGGAGAGCAATTGACTACACCTAGTTACTGATAAATGAAGTTTAAAAAAAAAAAAATTTAAAAGTACACTACTTTCAGAAACAAAGATAACTGCTCATTTAGTCTGCTGTTTGTGAAGGTTTAATATTGATACATGAAGTTATAATGGCATCCTTGGGCATTCTCAAATGGTGGAAAACAATAGGGTGCAGAGTCACTGTGGCACATTAAGGAGAAAGAATCATTAGTTCCCAACTTCAAATAAGAAATTTCATGATATTTATGACAACAACACTGAGAACAAACACACTTACTTAGCAGTGCTCATTGGAGAAGGCGTGTATCAAACTGTGCCTCTTTTCTTTATGTGTGAGCCAGGTCTAGTGAAATAAAGCACTGCATTACCGTGCACAGAACAAAGCCTCTAGTACCACTTATTCTACTTTAGCACCACTCTCCTTTGCACATTTGTGCCTGAATTAAATTGAGCATCCCCAGGTATAACCAACTGTAATCATGAGGAAGAGATCACTGTGGTCTCAGCACATCTGCTACACATTGATACCCCTCCCCACACTGCCTGAAGTTGAAAGGGAAGATGCGAGGGATGTTTTCCCCTGATATTCCTCTCACTTAGCTCAGAGTCCCACTGAGCAATGGGAGCTAAGTACCAGCAGCTGAGACAGAAGCAAATGAAAGTCCATTGGCAAAATGGTAGCAGGCTGCAAGGGAGGGTGGCTTTACCCCCAAATCTACTGGTTTCTGTACAGGAGAAGCCTCTGCAGTGTGGGTCTGGGTGTGAGGTGTGATGCCCACAGGATTCTCTGGGGGCATGGGAGCAGCAAAGCTCACAAAGGTCCAAGTGAATCTCATCCCCACCAGTGGCCCTGAGCTCCCTTTCTGTCAATGCTGCCCGCAACACAACATGGGTCTGGCATTTTACATGTTTTGGGGGCTTTTTAGGAGTAGATTTCTACATGTGTGACATTCTTTACAAAAGAAATTAATTAAATGGTGGGACAGCTCTAGCTACACAAATCAGAAACAGGAGGGAAAACATTTTGCAGGCACAGACCTCCCATAGATCTCCCTGTGCTCTTCCGCATTTCCCCCAGGCGCTTCAGTTTCTCTGCCCATTCCTAAAGTTAATCTCCTGATCACATTTCTTCAGTCCCATACAGCAAGTGTGCTTTTTCTCTTTCTTCCCCCCACACTTCCCTTTTTTTTTGTAAAGGCACTGTCTTTCTGCAGACTCCCTCTCCGTCTGACTCTTCAGTCAAGCTATTTATTAATAAACTGGTGTTTTCAGTGAGCTGGCACATCAATACACTACAGAGTGGTTCAGTTAGCCAGCATTCTGGGAAATCCTTTGCTCTATTGAAGAACTGTAAATCTCCATTATTGCTTTCCATAGCACAAATAAAGAATTGCCTCTTACCTTCGCAGCATTCTCTTTGTTAATTTTTAAGGGTGAATGCATGCATAGTTCCTAGGAAAGTGGATCTGCTTGTGGCTAGGCTGGATACAAGGCATTTATTGAGTTTTGGGTTGGTTATTTTTTGGTATAGCTTCAGCTGCTACCTGGAAAATCAGCCACAGCAAAGGGAAGCCAGGGTGAGCGCATCAGGAAGCAATATTGAAACGTTCAGATGAAAATAATCATCAAGGCTTTAGGATTTTTTCCAAAACGAACCTAAACTGGAGGCTTTGCCGATTAGTCCATGACTGATTGAAGAGGTATGTCACCTGCTACTACGTGGCAGCACATCCCATCACATTACAATTGCCTGCCTGGAGTCATTATGGTGTATTACATCCTTTTGTTATCAAACTGTGTCATGTTGCATCACAGTCAGGAGCAGCCGGATGGAGACGTGGCTGACACGTTGCCTGTAACAGATGCAATGAGACACAGCATCCAAAGCACATACCTGCTTTTAGTCAGGGCTCAATTTGCTCAGAGCATATTTTGACATATCTAGAGAGGGTTTGAAGTCGCAGGTAATCCCCTTCTGTGTTTTCCAGCTCTCACTCAAGGCACAAGTCTTGCTGTTGGACCAGGGAGAAATGCAAGCTTTAAATTTCTTGGCTTGTCGCAGCATCATCAAATAGGTATGAAAACTTGCTTAGTCTAGTTAGTGCAATAAATACATGAGATCTGGGGACATTAGGCACGCTGGGAAGGTTCTTTTTAAAGCATAATCCCAAAAGCCTAAAGAAATAAAAAAGTGTAAAAATGGAGAAACTCTGGTAAAAGTATCAAGACTGGGCTTCCAAACTATGAGGTGTATTAAGACAGTTAAGTAAAAAAAGCAAAAAAAATTAAAAAATTCTCATATTCATCTTAAATTTAAACAAGTTTTTAATATGAATACATAGGACATTCATGGCATGCAGAATGAATTCTTTATGATCAGAGCTGCTGCAATCGATACTAAATGAATTTATAATAAGATACTTAAAATAAAGTGTTACCACAAAAAACCCCCAGTAAAAGGCCATCATCAAAACTGTAGCCTAAATAAAGCTCAGCAAGATGGTGCCAGCTGTGAGAGTCAATGGTAATTCTTTATTTATTCTTTTGTTTGGCTTCTTTCTCTCCCTCTTGTTATGATATTCATACAAATCTTGAAGGGTGGGAGGATGGTGTGAGAGGTGCATGGTGTGGGACAGTGGCAGAGTCAGGGGCAGCACAAAGGAGAGGCTGATGGATGAGGATGAAGGAAAAGCAAGGTGATATTAACAAGGAGAATGGCAGAAGATGGGAAGGCACTGAGAGGCAGATGGGCAAGGCCTAAAGAAGGAGCAGAGGGTCCTTCTAGTAGAGGCTGCTGGATGATGGGAAAATTATTGCTGTATAGGACATACCACTTCCAGAACTTTTCTGTTGGTGGTGGTTTTTTTGGTTGCTTTCTTTCTTTTTTTATTTTTTTTCTTCCAATGAATTAATACATTAATTGCCTAGTTTCTTATAAATCTTCTGGACCTCAAAAGTTGGAAGCTAAAAGTGCAAGTTAACCTAGTTGAGGTAGTAACCCAGGAGCACAGGTTCGTCTGTACTTGGGCAGTCTGTCAATATCTGTTTTACCATGGGGAGACTTATCAGGTCAGGAAAGAATACTTTTCAAAGAAGATTTTGTGCAGGGAAATCCTCTGCAGTAGGTACATTACCTACCTGGAGCTGTCATGCAACCTCTGAAGGAAAAGGAATTACCTGTGCTGTACTGATATAGCTGACAGCTAAATCTGCCCTAATCTGCCTTAATTATACTCTCCAGAACAGGGTCTTTCTGGTGATTTGAGGGCGGGAGGTTCAGCAGGGAATAAAAGTCAACTGCTTTCCCTTCTAGTTAGAATAGGGGGGAATTAGCTGGATGACATTAGGAGAGTTTCTAAATATCTTTCCTGCCAATATTTGATTAGGGACTTTAATTTCATTAGACAAACTGATTTTTTCATTAGCCAGGCTGATTTTTTCATGCATTGCTCTCTCCTTTTAATGTGTAAATTACATGGGATTTGACTCTCATTACTCCATTGATATGGCTGATGCCTTCAAATGGACACTGGCGCCGTGCTCATGGATGGGTCTCCTGCAAAGAGCTGCTTTGTGCTTTGCTTTGGGAAGAGATTCTGTAAATATCCAGTTCAGCAGCCCCTTGCACGCTCTTTGTTGGGAGAGAAAATCCCAGTACCTGACCTGTGTCTCCTGGTTGTGGTATGAAGTAGGATTTCATCACACAAAGAATAGTTCAGGTAAAATTGAGGGATGGAGATGATGGAGGACACAGTTCAACACGTGTTTGCCCACATAGAACTTAAGCAGTTTAGCTGCAATGATTTCAGGGCAGCCTTTGCTTTTCCAAATCAAGATTGCCATAGTTTGTTATCTTTTGATAATAATTTTGACCATTTACATCTCATATCTCATCAGTTTTTTATGAATATTATCACCATTTTAAACTACTTTTACTCAACAAATGATGTGTCTATGCAGTGGCACGGGAAGGTATTTCGAAATGAATTTTTCTGGGTTTATTTGGGGTAAAATGAAGTTGAAAAAGAGAAGCTAGAAGAAGTTTCTGGGTACTTCTGTAATTATGAATGAGGAATTTCAGCTACAGTGCTACAGTCTGGATCATAGTGAGTCGTGTTCTTTGCTGCCTGGTGCTCTATATGCCCAATAAAACACTGGGGGATGTAACTGTACTGGTATGAAGCATATGAGACAAAATTAAAAAGAAAATATTTTGGCTACAAAGGCACAACTGTTGAGGCTGAGATTCCATTAAACCTCATACATGAAGCTGAACCAATCCTTGTTTTACTGGCTCCTCAGAAAATACAGGTGCTGAAGGGAGAGAGCCCAGTTGTTATTGCTGGATAAAACTCTCTGCTTGGAGTGGAAAAAGTAGGATTTAAAGCAGTGTTTGCTGTTGTTGAATAGCTTTTGAAAAAGAAAACATGGACTTTTATTATTGATGCAGTTATGGGAACACCCGTCATCTTTATAGGCTTGTGCTTTAGTAAATAAATATGTTGACAGAATTTCTATAAAAAGAGCTTATTTTGTGTGATTTTGAGTAGATCTGTTCAGACAGAACAGAAGAAGGAGGAATTTTGATATTTCTCTTTTTTTTTTTTTT
>VYXF01001947.1:431144-444149 GCA_013397295.1 Polioptila caerulea
TTTTTTTTTTTTTGAATTTCAAACCAATTCTGTGTTGGGAAAGACTGAACCAAGCATCTCAGCAGAGGTCTGGGTGATGCTGCTCATGGGAAAAGCCAAGGAAAGACAAGGTCTCTTGCTTATTGAAATGATTAACGATTTAGCATTAATAGGGTTGCAATATTGCATGGTTTAGCCAGATTGTAACATTCTGTTTGTCAGAGTTGTTAAAGGTTGGATTCTGGACTGAAGTCTTTGATGCCCAGGAAAAAAACTAATCCATGTATGGAAATACTTCAGTTTAAAGTTTCCAAATGTTTTTGTATTCTCAGGGAATAAAAGTCAATTTTGGATTATAAGAAATGAGCAGAATTTCTCAATCAAAAGGTGTTTTTCTGCAGACTGTCCTTTATGTTTCTGCAGATTCTCTACATCAGATAAAATATTTTCCTCCATGTTATATAGTAGGTATGGGTTTATTTATACTAAATATAACATCATTATATAATAAGTTTTCTTGGAGTGCTTGGTGCTGTACAAACCACAAAAATTTTTGCTCCAGTGACCTTGTAATATAAAACTGAGGGAGCAATCACATTGCATTATGTGCCAGTGTGGTGAAATTAGTTTTGCACTGCCTAGGCAAAAGGATCTCCCTTGTCATCCAAATTACAGGACTGGGGCCCATATGTATGCACTCTGCCTGTTTGTTTATGCCATATGAATGGTAATACCAGGAAATATTTTTAAGAGTTGATGTCCCTTTTCCCTCTGCATTTGTGGGTTTTGTTGGTTTTTTTTTTAATATTTCTCTCCTGAGTAAAATGTGTCCATTCAACGGAGTTGAAATGAGTTATGTTAATCTTCCAACATAAATATGAAACACTTTCAGTTGCTTTGCTGTCATTAGTTGTCCAGCTAAAATGCAGAGACCAATTTACAGGGAAGTCTCATAACACACAAAGTGTTTGTTGAAGTGAAGTACACAGGAAGAAACATGGATGTCTGGCCTAGGATTAAGAGCTTTAAACTTGCAGAATTTCTTCTTCATTGACTTTTCCTTAAATGCAGACTTATTTCTATCTTATATATAATTCAAAGCTCATGCAGCCAGAAGAGAGAGATTTTCTAGCAGTGGGAGGTGAGCTTTTCAAAATCATCATGATTCTGTTCTTTGAAAGGGGTAAACAAGAATCAATTCTCTTAACTAGAGAAGCTGGCTGAGTTGTGGGTTCATCTAGAGCAGGGTGAACTCTTAGAGAGCTAACCCAAGGAATGAGAGAGACACAAAATTAGTGAGGCGACTTCTTTCAGCTGTAGCCTGGGAGGAATATGTAGGACAATCACAGAGGATTTAATAAGCTTTGCCTTCAACAAATCAACAGAAGAACCTCAAAAAATGCATGCTTAGGTACTTTTTAAACAAAGAGTTTTCCATAGCTTGTGGAATCATGGGATGGATAAATATAATCTCATTCCAACCTCATTGCCAGGGGCAGGGACACCTTCCACTATCCCAGGTTGTTCCAAGCCCCATCTGACCTGGCCTTGGACACTGTCAGGGGTGGGGCAGCCACAGCTTCTCTGGGCAACCTCTTCCAGGGCCTCACCACCCTCACAGAGAAGAATTTATTCCATATATCAAACTTAAACCTCCTCTCCTCCAGTTTGAACTCATTACTCTTTGTTCTTGCCCTACCTGGTACTTATTTACCAAAATACCCATTAAGTGGAGCAGGGAGCTGTTGCAAAGACCCAGTTGATCAGGAGAGTGACAAAGACATGTTGAGTAGCCCATATTACCCTCTCCAAACGCCACTTCCCAGCTGGCCTGTGGCTGAGAGATGGATTTTGTGCATGCTGGAAATGTGGACGGGCCCCACCTTCTGCTCCTGGGGAAGCTGCTGGGTTCCCTGAGCCCAGAGGATTCAGCCCCACAGGCCTTTTCCTCCTGTTTGAGGCATATGATATCGATATTGATGTTTTTGGTGGGGCGAGGGTTCTCTGAGGCACGTATCCCACCAGGCTCCGTGGAGTCTGCACTCCGTGGAGATGCATAGGCAGGGATGGAGGGCAGCCAAGAACGGCTGCTGCTCAGGAGGGCGAGTGCTGTGCTATGGAATGGCTTAGATTGGTTTCAGGGCCTTTCTTTAGCTGATATTTGTTACTTTTCCACAGAAAATAGGAGTAGGCTTGCGTTTCAGGCTTCTTTTAACCTCAGATCATCTGGGTTTCATAGGTGCCGGTCATACCGTAAGCTTAAATGTTCTTTTTCTCACATGTTCCCTTTCAAGCAGAGTCAAGGCAGATTTTTTATTTTTAAACATTTGGAGTTTGTTTTCATAAAGTTTCTCCAATCAAGACAGTATCCAAGCCATCTTGGTTTGTCGTCGTACATCCAGTATTACTACATTAACTCTTAATAAAGAACTCATGCAAAAACCAGATTCCCTTCACACTAACTACAGAAACATGTTATGGGAATGTGACCATAGAGCTGTGTGGAAAATGATATTACTTGCAGAAGATTTGTTGTCACATAACAGCCTGCTCATCTGCTGATTGCTATCTTACGTTTATTGTGCATCTTCCTTTGTGCAATGATACTTTCAAAAGTGTTTAAAATCTCTGCAGTAAAATAAAATAATAATAATAATTAAAATAAAAAAAATCCCGACATGCCTCTGCTAGCACCGAGCTAAATCCAAACTAAAAGCAAATTTATACATATGCTGTATATTAAGCTTAACCAGAGTAACGCCCCTTTCCTTTGGTTTTTGGAAAAGAGTCCCACATTGTCACATGTAAAGGGACATTTCAGCACTGATTTTCATTTTCATGAGATTAAAAGTGAAACATGTAACCACAAAGCTGGTTTATGTCATCCCCTGTTGGAGCCAGCAGTAATGCCAAAAATTAGATATTTGATAGGTTTGTGAGAGAAACAGATGCAGGAGGGATGCCATTCCCACAATTTTAAACTCCTTCTTATCTTTAAGCTAGAAAGAACATTCCAGATGAAGAAAATCTATCCTATTGGCTTTAGAAAATAGAGGAAGAAAGTTGCCAACAAAATAATAAAAAAAAAAAAAAGGAAAAAAAAAAGACATAAGAAGAGAAGTTAATTTAAAACCAATGTCAGTCTTGGGGAATTGTAAACCATAATTGAGAGAGAGAGAGAGAGTGTGTATTCATATATATGTGCACATCTACAAAATAAATAGGCTGAGATGGGGCATTTCCCTTCCTTTTTGATCTGTTTAATGCAGCCTGCAGTCTCGCTTTGGCTTTTTTAACACTTTTGGGTGCAGAGAGATGAGGGATGGTAAAAACCAAGGGAAGAATCTCCCCCAAACATATACCGAATAAACTCAGTGAAAGCATCCNGACATAAGAAGAGAAGTTAATTTAAAACCAATGTCAGTCTTGGGGAATTGTAAACCATAATTGAGAGAGAGAGAGAGAGTGTGTATTCATATATATGTGCACATCTACAAAATAAATAGGCTGAGATGGGGCATTTCCCTTCCTTTTTGATCTGTTTAATGCAGCCTGCAATCTCGCTTTGGCTTTTTTAACACTTTTGGGTGCAGAGAGATGAGGGATGGTAAAAACCAAGGGAAGAATCTCCCCCAAACATATACCGAATAAACTCAGTGAAAGCATCCAAAAAGTATTCTTTCAGCTTTTTGTTTTGGAAGCAGTTTGTATGTCCCTGTTCTTTTAATTTCATTCTGCCAGCTGTCTGCTAAACAAATCTAGCCAGGTGGGGCTTACAACCCATGACTAAAAAACCTACTAGTGCAGCTGTCCAGCTTGCCTGGAGGAAGAATTCTAACAAATGGCAGGAATGAAAAGATTGGTTTTGTTTTCAAGAAAGTAGCTATGGTACCTTCCTTGCTTCGTTGTTGGTTTGTTGTTTTTTTTGTTCTGCTTGCTTCAGTTAACTCATGGCCTCCTAAGGTTTTACGGAGTATTGGAAAATCCACATCCGTGGTTCATCATTTAATGTGGCGTTGCTTGGATTTCTTTCTTTCCCTTTTTTTTTTCCCCTGTAATGATTTTTTTTTTCTGTGTTGGAAACATAGGGCAGCTGCTTTGAGTGTAGCTAAATGTAAAATAATCTGACACTTTCCCTACAAAAGCACTGGTAAGCCATATAGCAGCTTAGCTGGATTTTTAAATATTCAAGAGTTGAATATATAACTAGTGAAGGGTGGTGGTTGGTATTGTTTATCCACAAGCTGGGGACAGAACAGGCTTCTTTGCACTGCTTCATCAATCGACCTCAACTGTGATTTTCTAGTCAGCAAATGAGTGCTTCATTTTCTGTGTCTGTGTTGAGCTAAACAAGAGCTATGCTAAAAATTACCAAACCGCCATCTGATCTATAGTTTCAGCAATAGAAGATTAGCATGTGAGCCACTGAGACACCTTCCCTCACTCCTGCCAGAAAAGGGAATGTGTGAAAGGTGTTTGTCACCAACTCCACTTAGGGAATTCAACTGAAAATCTCCCTCTGCTTTCCGTTGGGTAACAGCCCAAACAAAAAATAATTGGTTTTTGGCCCAATCCTGCCTCCTTTGAAGCTGGTGACATCTTGTTCTTTTGACATCCTTGGTGCAGGTCCATGTTGATTGAGAGTGATCTGGTGGAGTGATTTGCTCAGTGAGGAGCTGAGGGCTTTTGGCACTTCTCAGGTATCACTCTGGTCTCACGGGTCCCAACTTTAAAGGAACACATGGCATTAACACCTCTCAGAGTCCGGGTGGTGCCTCACAGTAAAGCTGCAATACAGGCTTTGGGTTTGGTCCAGAGCTAGTAAAGTATCTGTGCTTATGTGGGTGTGTGAACAGTGCTGCTGAAGTCAGTGGAGCTGTTTTGACCAATTACTGCTTATCTAATGATAGAAAATTTCAAGTAAGATTAGGACTTTTTGGATGGACACTCTAGCCAAGAGACTAAGTGCTTTAAATGAAGAATGTCTTTAATTGCTGAACTGCTAACACATTAAATTCTTGTAGACTTGATTTCAGTGACTTATCTGTTTCCTCATTAGCGTACAAACAGATCTGCTAAGCAAGATGGGGAGGTACAAACTGGGTCCTACTGATTTTCTCAAGACAGACAGGTGCCAGGCCCACACATAACTCACTGAATGATTAGACCTTCCTTTGGAAGCAGCAGCTTACACGTAATGCACGTTTCAGTGCTTGCCATTTTTCCCTTTCTGTTTGCCATCTTCACAAGAGAAAGCGGGCGCACAAGGAATTGGTTTCCACACCTCTTTGTATCATGTAGACATCTCTGCGCCCACCAAGCCAGTGGGTTTGGATGACATCCCCTTTACAACCAATTTGGGAGATTGAGACCTGTTTCTGCAGAGGGGGTGGGAGAGCAGCACACTCTGCCTGGGCTGCTCAAGTCAAAGTGGCACTGAGCACGGGCAGGCACAGCCAGATCGCTGTTGCAGGCGCCGTTATTTCCTTTTGTTGTATAACAAGGCATGAGTGATATTGGTTTGGGGTGCTCACAAGCCAAGAAAAAAGAAGGCCAATTTTTCATGAGGAAATTGAAGTGCTGATGCAGAACTAACCCTCACGGTTTGTTGTTATTTAATGAAGAAGCAGTGAGTGGGGGATTTTGGCAAAACTTGGTGTGTAAGCATAACAATTGCAATGACATTATTTAGCACACAATGGAGCAACAAAGGCACTTAAACGCTATGATTAAGGACTGTGTTAAGATTCTCAAATAGCATCTGAAAGCAAAAAAAAATGTGACTGTGTTATTCTCTAACACCATATAGAAATATATTAACTTCATTCATTTTTTTCCTGAATCTACAGTAGGTTCCTAGAATGGCTCCAGCAATATCACAGGAATTAGCTCCTTTCAGTGATATTCTGCATTAGAGTCTCTGGACATTGTTATCAGCCTCAGTTTTTTACCTGTTTTTCTTTATTGTTAGGCAATGGAAAATGTATATATTACAGTAAAAATGCTTATGTTCATTTCCCATTTATAATTCTGAGAACAATGTCAGATTCTGAAGGCCTGCACAATGTACAGAAGATATATATGTCTATGAAATAGCAGGATAATATTGGGAAAGCTGAGCCTTGAGAGTAATTTGCCATAAATTATTTTACCTGGTGTTATAACAACTTCTTAATGTAAAGGATTTTCTGGACTTGCCGTATTTGTACAAGAAGTTCTGTTTCATAAAAGGAAAAGAGAAGGGTTGAGAGGTCAAAAACACTATATTGCAGCTTTCCTTTAGTTCTCCATACATTTTCAAATACGATTCTAAATGGCTATTTACATTCTAATGGCTATTACACTGGATGAGCCTCAACAAGCTTGGCTTTGGGAGAGGAGAGCTGTATCACATTTTTGCTAAACCCATCACCATTTCCTGATGGCCACAAGAGCAGCACTTTGCTTCTGCAGACCACAAACAGAGGATGGGAGACCCAAGAAAGCTCCAAAACGCTGTGTGGGATTACACCAGTCTAGTCAGTAAGCCCTGGTGCCAAGGGTGTAATGTAATATTACAACCATCTGTTGTCCAAGGCCGTTATCCCAGAGGCTCCTGGACACCACTCACCCTCCTCATCATGGCAGCAGCGGGTCACCATGGTATCTGGAGCACGAGGGGGAGGTGGCAGAAGTGCAAGGGACACAAAAAGGCTCTTGAATTGTGGAGACCTTCTCCACTTCTCCGCTGTTTGCTGCTCAGTACAAAAATGGGTTCCATTACAGCCTCCATATAATCCAGGCAGGCATAGCTGTTCCAAGGCTGTAATCTCCCTGGAATGCCTGAGAATGGGAACAATTGGCCAACTCTCATGGTTTTAATATGCTGTTCACCTAATTTGGTGACTGAAAGTTTCCCATGGTCAACACTTTGGTTTTGTTTTTTTGGGTTTTTTTGTTTTTTTTTTAATTTTACACTTATCTGCAGTGCTTATAATATTTGGGATTTTTTTTTTCCCAGTAGGACTGAAATTCTTAAAGCTACAATTTTTCTTTCATTCTTATATTCAGAAATATGAGGCTGATCCTCATGAAGATATCCTCTATCTGCCCCTTTTCCATTAATTGCAATGTGCTGGAAGCCATAGAACTTTCAGGAAAGAGAGATATTCTGATTTCTGAGGGACAGGTTGCAAGTCAGGAAAAGAAAGATGAGATGTAAGATTGAAATCAAGTTTCACAAGGAAGTCTGGAGATAAAACAATGTGGACAAATAATATCCTATGGACTATGAGGAACAGGAGAGGGGAAAGTGCTCCAAGATACTGAACAAGGGTTGGAGGACAGGAATTGAACATTAGTGAGAGGAAACTTTGGTGAAAAGTTTGGGCCTGTGTCTGTGCGACTGAGACTGGACCTACAACAGAAGGCCAATGGGAATGGTAACTCACAGGATCCCATGGGAGAGCAGGAGGTAAATGGAGACTTGCAACACCAGCCAATAGGGATGAATTTTTGTGTGGAAATGAAGATGCATGGATCAGATTTATTAAAAGCTAGTAGCTAATGATTTTTTTTTCAAGTCATATATGAATTCATTTTCTAGAGGAGGGAAGAGATTTAAAGGGTAAAATAGTTTCAAACACTAAATAGATCAATAAATATGGCTACTTCAAATACTGGTAATATCTTAACATCTGAGCATTTCTCTGTCTGAAGAGCTTTTGACTTTAAGCTGGTAAATAACATGGATTCCAGCCACTCTGACCACTTCCTGTGGGGATAATCTGCAGGTCAATAAAGAGATAAAGTTAGTATCTACTTGCTTCATTATTATGAAGAATTAAAATAGAGCTTGATGCAGTATTTGATGAGGGCAGGAGTGAGCAAGGCCACAAAAAAGCAACATCACTTCTGTATTACACGAGTACAACACTTTCTAAGAGAGGGAAAGGAGAGGGGGAAGAGGAAAGAGACCAAAGGAGAGTCTCAGAAAGGAGTTGGATATAGATACAGGGATCAGATCCAAGCGAGGAGAGTTATAGGAGGTTCAGTGGATAAAAGCATAGAAAAATGACAAAATATGTCGGAAAAAAACTCTTGGACTAAAACATTAGGCTCAGATTCATTTAACCCTGTTAATGAACCCTGACTTATTTAGTGATTGTCACTAAAAGTGACTTGAAGTGGTTTCATTTGTCATATCTGCTCAGAAAACTCTTCCTCACCAAAACCGTTTCCAGCCTTTTTTCCTTCCTTTTTTTGAGGGCTACACATTTCCTTGGAAAAACGAGGTATTGCTATCTGTGACCAGAAAAGCAGCTTGCCTTTAGTCCTCAAAACACTTTGCCATCCCCATGATGAATTAGTTGCCCCTTTAACTGTTCTTCTTATCTGCTGGGTCTACTTTTGAAAGCCACTTTGAAATTCCAGCTATGGAGCATCAAGGTGCTGCCAAGAGCAAGGAGGTATGAGTTAGGCAAATTCTGAGATGTTTCATTCAAGTCTTCACTTTTTTAGAGGTGTCACTTCAAGATGATGATTATGATTTTTAAAAGAGCAATAGTTCCGAAAACTAGTTATTTTAGAGTTATTCTGTCATGTCTGCTAACCTTAGTAAAGACCAGCCTGCTGTCTCCAGGACAGCTTGAAAGGCTCTCTCAGGAGTTGTCAGAATTGTGTTCCTTGTCAAACACCAGAGCTGATACCTCCAAGGCATGCAGGAAGATATGTTTAATCATCTTCCTTTTTTATTTGATCTTTGGTTCTTTTTTTTTTTTTCTTTGCTTTTATAGTCCTGAAACACTCACTTGAGAAACTCTGACAGGTCTGGAATAAAATGAAGACGTTCTGCCTCTCCAATTCTCAGCCCAAAAAACACCTGTTACAGGAAAATAAATCGAGTTATATGCCAGCATTCTCCATTCGTTTCTCATGTTCTGCATCAGGTAATCCATGTAGATATTTCCTTCCACCTGCTTCAAGACCTCATCTTTCTGCATTTTAGCATTTCCCACATTTCCCATTCTTGAATCATCTCTTCCCTCCTTCCCCATAGAAAATGAAAACAAGAAACTGTTGAGTAGAATTGAAATGTGATGGAAAAAATACCCCATGCTTTCATTCTCCCTTGAAATATCTTCCATTTCCTAAAGACTCTCTAGATTTCCTTTGGTATGTGAGCTTTCAGGATTTCTTTTCCACTCAGTGTATTAACTTGTTTTTTTCATATGTTATCATTATTTTTACCAGCATGTGTAACACACATTTCCCACTTTACGATAGCAGTAAATACAAATGCAGAAATTACACACTCAGACAAATTAAGAGAAATAAACCCTAGCAGGTCCTGAACCAGCCAGTAATCATTCCTACATATCCTCTATTATATCTCTGTGTACCCCCAGTACATTTCCACATCACACAGGTGGAAGTGTGAAGCTGAGGCTCATTTCACAGTATGAATTTTCCCAATGTATCACAATTACAGGAACACCTGTGCTTCATAACTTTCTGCTGATCCACTGTGAAAATTCACAGTGTGTTTAGTAACCAAACCATCAATATGCTTTGTCTCCTACAGCATGTGGATTGGGATGAGGGCTTTAAAAAAAACCAAAAAAACCCCCAAAAACAACCAAAACCAAAAATCCAACAAACCAAAAAGTGATAGAAAATATAGCTGATGCTCGTGTTGTGGGCTGTGCTCACTCTTCCCCACTGTGACAGATCTTTATTGTGACAGATCTTCAGTCTGCCCTCACTGAAGGTTGGCAAACCCTGCTCTGGGAAACTCAATCCCATTCTTTTTTTGACTTTCTTTCACTGAGTATGGCACAAAGACCAGTTTGTGTTCATGACTCATTGCTCTCTTGAAAGTGTGTCAGATTCATTGTCCCGTGAGTCAGGCACCTTTAACACCACCAGCTCCACGAGGCTCTGCTAGACTGTCCTGTGGAGCCACCCCAACCTCGTGCCAAGGGAGATCTTGGCCCATTCTCAGCGTGATTTGTGCCCACTTATTCTGCCTAGCTTGGCTTGGCTGGGCTAAATTCTACCAGCCTACCTAAGCTTCTTCAACTGATGGAAAAAATTCATAAATGCCAATGTGAGACAAAGCCATGGTTTTATGCTAACGACTGAGGAATATCCTGGAATAAAAAAGCTTGAGGCATTGCTTGAATAGCAGGAGTTTTGGTGAAAGGTTTTACAGGGGGCTCTACTGAAAATAACCCCAGCTGCTTTTCTGATTTCTCTTTAGCCTGTTCTATAAAAGATACTTTGCTTTGTGTGTGGTGCTGTGGCCCAAAAAGGAGTCTGAGGCTTGGGAGGCATGATATGACCCAGCACTGGAGGAAGGTGTTTTTTGGTGATGCAGAGATGCTGCTGAATGATTTAAACTGTTGAGGTGATGGGCAGAAGCTGGCTACAATTCATTAAAATTTTTAATTGAGGAGATGGAGGTGAAAAAGTTCTGCTCCCTGCTTTGAGTTTAGGTGAAAAATGGACTTTGCAATCCCATTTAGCTGATATTTACATTATCTGGGCAATGTGATCCAAGTCCTTGTCCTTCAGTTCCCACAACAAGAGGTTGCCTGAAGATGGAAAATTTCCCATCCATGGAAAACAGACTGTCTGGAGAAGGAAGAAGATAAAATCATATGTACTGTTGTCCCAGAGTCAAGCCGGGATGTGTCTAGGAGACTGCAGTCTTGGACATGTTCTCAAGCCACTCAGTTTAAAGATAACCTAGATTAATCTCATCAGCTTTTAATGAGAATTGGGGATTTGTGTCTTCTGTAATGTGTCACTCTTGAAAACAAATCTTAGGTTTATGAGTCATTTGAAATTCTGTGATATTGGGTAAAGAAATCCAACCCTTGATAGCTGTCACATTTATGTTTCCATTCCCTTTGTGATCTGTTACAAGTCTTTGTGCTCTATCTCCACTTTCATTGATGTTTCTTTCAGATAGAAGCCCATCTTCCACTTGCAAGTTCCCATAATACACTTTCCCAGCAAGCCAAATTCTGTTTTTCTCACCCTAATCTCAGTGAAGTTTCTATCATCAAGAACACTGTGGCCTCCTGAGCTATTTTCCTGGATCCTTTCTGAATACTCCTTGTGTGGTTCTGTCCTTGAGTGAACTCAAGAGAAGGAGGTGCCCCTCTTTTCCCTTTTCTATGAGGCAGAATAATGCATATGGTGTGACACAGGTGTGTAGAGGGGTCTGCAAATTAATGTGCTTTGAGGTCCTTGAATTAAATTCATGTAAGTGAAAAATAGTTGAAAGTCATTTTAGTGTCCCAGTGGGTCTGACATTCTTTTCTGCTCCCAGAAAGAGATTTTCTGTCTGCAAATCTCATGTTTCCAGAATTAGATTAGGAGTGTCAGATGTGCATTCTTAGGGCCTTCTGACCCAGATTAACCCTGGAGCACAAAAATTTGATTGTGTAGTTGCAAGACCAGAACAAAAACGTACCCAGAGTGATCTATCACTGAATATAGGAGGCTTTTATAGAGCACGTTGAAGGGAGGATGCTGAAAGCAGAGAGACTGTGTACTGTGATAGGCACTGTGGTCAGAGTCAGGAAAAATAATCTGAATTCAGGGTAAATTCACTGATTTGAAGATCAGAGATGAGCGGGAATTTTTTTTTTCAATATAAAACCCCTACCTTTCAATGATGGTACAAGACGATAATAGAAACTCTATTAAGAGAAAGAGGTACCAAATGTGTAAAAAGTATTTTATGACATGACTTTCCACTTCCTAAATAGCTAGTGGAAGAAGATGAGGAAGTCTAAAAATGAGGATGAAGAGATATCCCATGCCTGAGCCATAATCAGACCTGCTAGAGTCAAAAGCCATGACCAATTGTTTGTCCTGCTTCTTGTCTGTGCTTATAGAGAAGGCAAGGCAGTGGTGGAAGGCAGACTGCAAAATCTGAAGGAAATAATTTCTTATGAGATGTTCAAGAGCAAATATAGTATAAAACAGTGTCTCATAGGTATACTTGTTATGTTCTTGCCATCTGGAAATAATAATATGCATCTTCACAAGAGAGTTTTGGAGATATAGCTTTGTTGATTTCTTTCTTAACAAGGGTGGAGTTGTTTCTGAGATCAGGGACCATTTCACTGCTGTGAAATATCTAATTCTGTTAATATGTTTACTGTGCTAAGTAATCAGAACTGGATTCCATCAATAAATCACTGTTTTAATTTGGAATTTGCATTAAAATTCAGTTTATAAAGTCTTTGAGTTGAAGCTGCAGCTTAATGCTCAGTCAGGATGGAGAACAGTTGGATTCAGCACTGATTGAATTTGTGTCAGAGGAAGTTGAACCTGAGTGTGATGTGGAAACTGGCTGCTGTTTGGACTGGTTGCTTGTTCATGAATGCACTCATGTTATTACATGTTCAGAAAAAAAGAAGGAAAGAAAGCAAAACAGGAGAACACTTAACGTTCCTAAAGTAGTTTCCTCAAATTTCTCTGCAAACAATGTAAAATAACAACCTAATAATTTTGTATCTTAATCATGTTCAGTAAAGAAGTCCTTTAGATAATTGGCACTGCCTCTGTACTAGGCCAAACTTTCTTTTAAGTTACAAATACTCACAAAAGGTTTACATTATAAGGAGCTGCTTTGGAGATGTGCAGATTTAGTTTGTAAGTACAAAGTGAACATGCAAATTGCCTTATCTTGTGGGATTCACAAACAACCATCATTCAGATTGATTTAATACATAGCTTTTTATCTTTAAAAGTGTTAATTAGAAAATAGGGACAGTTCTCTGAGCACTTAAGAGTAATAAATAGATCAAAACAGCATCCATGCTTCTGTGATGGAACTTCTGAAGACTTTATAAAGGGATTAAACCAATTGTCAAAAAGACCACAGTATACATATTTAATAGTGCTACCAAGCTACAATTACATTTTTAGGACTCTATTTGCTAAGCTTTTAAACACTCATTATACAAAAAAAAAAAAAAAAAAAAAAAAAAAAAAAAAAAAAAAAAAAAAGAGAAGGGGGGTGGGAGA
>VYXF01001947.1:444157-456657 GCA_013397295.1 Polioptila caerulea
AAAAAAAAAAAAAAAAAAAAAAGAGAGAGAGAGAGAGTGTGAGAGAAACAGGGGGAAAAAAGGGATTTTCAGAACTTTACCACATAACTCGGGGTTGCTATGCCAGTGAGCTCTGCTGCAGGTCTAGAGTGACACAGCTGTGTTCAAGACATCCTGGTTTTCATTTAGCAGGAGAAGTTGTTCAACCGTGTGAGAAAAAGACCTTGTGTACTTTGGTGGTCTGATTTTGCTCCACTGCAGCATTCAGGGGCAGAGGGGAGATGCTGCTAATGGCTATCCTTGACCCACCACGAGTTAAAACTCACTCTTTTTAAGACTTAGAGATCTGTGTGCATTTAGTCACATCAGTAGTGTTCATGTAACTAATGTTTTCCTTTCATTCCAGTCATATGTTTGTTCTGTACATTTATTTCCATATATTCCTATCCTTGCCCAACAAGCTCACACTGAATGAAATCAAACCCACCAGCAATAATGAGTTGCAGTCTGACTATTTATCAAGTAAAACAGAGGGAACTGCAACTTGTCAAGCAAACAATAAATAAGGCAGATCTCATAAAAAAATGAGAGAAACAGGTAAGGTCTTGAAATGTACTCAGGAAGTAAATAGTGTGAAGGACTAGAGGAAGAATTAACTTCAGCACCCGAGGTCATCAACTTCTAAAAGTTTCATCTAAAATATGGGCCTCGAGGGGCTTTCAGAGATTCAGTGGGACCAGTTTCACCCCACGAGAGAACAGCTGTATTACTCCTTTTCCTGCTGCCATTTCCAAGTCATACCTATCAGCAGCATATAAAATGCATTACAGCAATGAGAGTAAAAATCCTCTTTTGTCTCTCCAGCCTGAGCAATGGTTTTGAATGTTCAGGCTTTCTCTTTTTTTGCCCATTTCCATATATCTGCACGCAGGTACTCATGCACAGTGGTTTCATGAAGTTGCTTTTATTTGCATAAGCTAGATAATAAAATGTTTATAAGATCTATATGTTGATGTGGACATCTTCAGGGAGGGAAGAATCTTGTGAACAAATTCTGTGATGCAGATGGAGGGAGCGTTTTTTCATTTACTCTTCACCACTTCAAAACTTATAGCACCTCAAGAAAATAGATATGACCCTCTATATTTGAATGCAAATATCTAGATATCTAGAATTTGGAAAGAAGCTGGAAATATATTCTGAACTCAATTAGGAGAATAGTTTTTTTTCCCAGATTGTAAAGGATATCTAACATTTCTCATTGAAAGCTGCACGTGTTTGAAGAGTCTCGTTGCATTTAAAGCATTTAATATTTTATCAGGATGAAATATGCATTTGGCTTTTGTTGCTTGGGAAGCGGCAGAAGGGGAAACAGTGGTTAGAAGTGTTTAGCAGGGCTTTGGAAATGCTCTGGGAAGGAAAGTTCACAACCTCTCTGTGTGTCATGTGGGCTGCTCTTCCAGCACTGGATCACCCTCCTCATGAGCAAGAATTTCCTAAAGTCTGATCTGAACCTCCCAAACTGCACTTTGTGGCATGTGCCCCTTGTCCTGTTTGCTGCCTCCACAGAGAAGAGTTTGCTCCATCATTTGGGAGCAGTGGTTTGAGCTAGGATTGGAATTTCCTCTACTGTCCTCTTCCACATATGAAACAGGCCCTTTGTCCCCAAGATGTCCTTTTTGGGCCTGTTCTCCAGGCATCTGGTGGACTTAGCCACCCCTTCTGGACCTTCTATGTATGTAGCACATCCCCATCCTCAGCACAGAGGGGAGGACAACCTCCCTCTACCTCTTTCCATGCTCCTCCCCATGTGGATCGTGGTGTGGTTTGTCCAGGGGCTCCTCCCACAAGAGGAAGAGGAAGGGTGAGAAGGTAGGGTGGGATTTTCTCCTAAACTTGGTTGATTTTCTGCATCATTGTGGCCTTGGGGGACTGTGCAGCGGGTGAGCACTGGTGGAGCTGAGTGCAAGCACAGAAGAAGGCAGTTGCTGCTGTGAAGAGCTCAGTCTGCACATGTCACAGGAGGCAACAGATGGCACAGGCTGACGAGATGGTATGAGAAGAGATGAGACAATATTTATAAACATGATAGACAGCAGTCTCAGTACATGAGTAGCCAAGACATTGTCAAGGTTTTTTTCAGGCGTCACAGGAGGGGTTTTGGAGCTGAGCTGAGCTGAGAAGTGGTTTTGCAGCTGCTTGCAGGAGGATGGTCCCAGGTATGAGAGAGAGAATGGAGGAAATATCATTCAAATTTGAGTAACAAAGTATATTTATCAAGGTGGAGCTTGCTAAAGTTCTTATTTGGATTAGAGGTTTGATGGGGATAGGAGGAGGTTGGGTTCAGGAGACCAACAGGTCCAGTTTTGGAGTCTCTCAAGGCACTTTTGGTGTGTGTGTGTTTGAGAGTGTGGAGAAATGTGAGCAGGAGAGAGAAAGCACCATGGAGCAATAGTTCCTCATTCAGAACTAGCATCAGTAGAGTAGCAATCATCCCTGGGCTCTCTCATCACTGCAGGGTCCAGCCCTTCTGGACAGAGTTTTTATCACCATCTCTGTCTTGTACATCAGCTGTACAACTCACTGGTCTTTTCACCCATGTAAAAATGCAGTGTCTATTGTACAATGTTTTGTGTGCTTGTGTTCAGTGAAATGGATTAGCTTGTGAAAACCTGCATCCTAATTCTGATGTAAATGTAAATGTGTACTGGGTATTATGTAGCTCTGGCTTTGAAGCTCTCTAATGTTTATTTCAAAGTAATAATAGCCTCAATAATGTTCAAAGAGCTGTTTGGTTTGGATATAAAATATATATTACATAAACTAGTTTTGTAGGCATCAGTATATCTAACTTTTTTCAACTGTTATGTCTGGAGTTCATTTTCTTGAGCTTTCTTTATCTCAGTTCCTGATCATTGCTTTCTTTGCCAACCTGAAGCTTTGTTTTCTTTCACGTTTGTGGCCTCCATTCATTGCACAGAAATGGAAGTAAAGTTTCAGTATTATTTTTTTTTTTGAAAATGAGAAAATGCAGTGAGTAGCAGAAAGATGATGGGAGAAAAAAAGGATCTTTTACAGGTATGAGTTAGTTTTCCTGACTTAGCATGCGCATTTCTATCACATCAACATGAAGTAATGTGACCTAAGATGATGAATCAGAAGCTGAAAATGACTCATGAAAATAGAAATGTTAGGATATCCTGGAAAACTAGCTATCTGCACATTCATAACATCAACATTTGTAGCACAAATTCCAGCTTCCACAAGGTCTGTTTTTAATAAGATGAATCAATTCCGTCCCACTTCTAAGGGCAGAAGTTGCTTGTTCCTATTACTAGTCAACAACTCAACACCATTTTCACTAACACTGCAGAAGGAGAGAAACCTAGCACATTCTAATGAAAAGTGAACAATTGTTTGGAAACTTGATAATGTGCTATAATGCATTAGCTGAAGAGTGGGCAGAAGCTGTGTTAAGAGAATTGACCTTTACATGCAAACCGTTTGGAGAGATAGGGAGGAAGAAATACATCACTCACTAAGTAGAACAAGAAGCAGAACAGAAAAAGGTGGGATAGGAATTTTGACAAAAAGGACAAGATTAAATTATTTTGGTAAATTTTCAGATTGGAAAGACCTACCTCTGGAAACATTTTATAACCAGATCATTAAGCAATCCTCCCATGATAGCTACTTCATATAATTGTGTTTTATTGTCTGCATTTGTCTAAGTATCAGAATACCAGTAATGTTTCACAGTTACATAAGGCTTTTTTGCTTTTAATCTCACAATAAATAAGAGGTGGGTGAATACTACCGTACTCTCCACTGACTTCAGAGGGCTCTGAGCTTCCTATCACTCCTTTTCACAAATCTCCTTTATTCCTTTGCCCTTGTCTTCAGATACTTTGTCCACCCTTAAACCAGTCAGAACAAATGACATCATAGATAGCAAAGACCAGTGAATAACACTAAGTGATAGATAAATTCATCAATAAACCTTTCTAAGCTCCTTGGTCACCCAGGAAACTGAAAAATGGGCAGTAGAGGTGACCCAGGTAATTTCAGAACTGGAGTTTTGTTTAATTGATCCAACTGCAGAAATTAGTAATACAGCCATTAGCCATGGCTTGTCAACTTTCATCTCTAATGCAGTTAAATACAACATATATCCTCTTATTTCCAGTTTCCAGTTTATCACGTGTTCTTGTGCTAGAAATTCATTTCCTGCACGGTAGCCATGGCTGGGGGAAGCTGATGGTGTTGATGTCAGGTGTTTTGCATGAGGAGTGGAGGATGTGTCTGACCTTGGCTTGGACTTCCTTGCTCTGTTCCATGCAGGGCCTTGCACGTCTTTGCTGTATCCAGAACTGGGGCTGAGAGTGCTCCTGGGGAACCAGCTGAATCAGCTCAAGGGCTGATGGCTGGGATGTGATCAGGAGCAGCTCCACAAGGATGCTGGAATAGCAGGATGGCTTTCTGCTCATTCCTAAATCCACTGGGATTTGGAGATGCAATTGGAATGTATCATTGCCTTGGTTAAAGGTTTAGCAATGCGTGGCTGGAAAAGTCAGCATTCAGCCAAGCATTTCAACCAGGAAGCAAATACTTGGGAATGTTGATATCCACTTTATTGTTTCTGTGTTTCAGAGTTAATATCAAGAAAGATAAATGTGCCATTTCCCCCTGCAATCTGCCAGGCCATCCCTTTTTTTGCAAGACAATGAAGACAACCCTTTTTCATATCTAGACCACTAGCAGGGTCTGCAGTTCAATGCTTTTAGAAGAAGTGAAGTTTCTAATTTATAATCCTCCTGCAAGCTTCCACAGCAAATTCCAGACTTACAGAACTGCAGAATTCACAGGCGCCCACACAGTTTTAGGTCACTTAGTTCAGGAAGCATTTAAATCTCCACAGAGTGTGGATAGCAATAGGGCCATATCCAGTTACATTTCATGATGCCTCCGTGTCTGATTTTTGGTTACATGAGTTCTTCCTGCACGGCTGAATATGACTTTTTTGGGTCTATTCAAACCTGAAAATCAGGGAAAGTGAACAAAAAATCTAAAAAAATTGTGCAATCCTCCCTAAAGTGAAACTGCTGCTGAGTGCCTGTGGCCAAAACAGCCTTCTCCTTCCAGTTCATCAAGGACAACCTGTCCTAGTGCCATGCCAACATTTCTTGCTTTCCATCACATCTCTTGGAAAAGCCCCATAAGCAGTGACCTTGTGACTAAATGCCTGCCAGATCTGCTTCCTGGCAAAAACAGCTGCTACTCTTGGCACATTCAAATGGCTGTTCAAATTTTAGGAACTCCTCTATGAGGTGTTCATTTTATTTCCCTTCAACAGGAAAGCATTTCTCTAATACAGAGAAACACTATGGACCATGGAATTGCGAAATATAACTGGAGACACTGGTGGGAATGAGATGTTTTTTCAGCATAGGCTGTCGTTCTGCATGCCTTCCTGATCAGTGAGATTTTGTTTTAGAAGAAAAATGTCATTATTCATGTCACCAGGAATTAACTCATTGCAGTTAAAAATGCATTTGGAAATTAAGGGCTGTATATCCGTAAAGCTCTGCATTTACTCCATCCTTTTGGTTACCAGCTTATGTCCTCAAGGTCTGAGAGCATTAAGGGCCAAATGTGAAGGTCTGTATTTAGAATACTTAATATTGTACATAGAAAATTAATGGAATTTTCAAAAGCGTTAATGCAGGTGTAATATTCTGTACTGATGTGATTCTCACATTAGGAGTGTTTTAGAGGGTTGTTTGTGGGGTTTTTGGATAGTTCACAATACCAGGCAAAGCTTGTTAGGTCCTGCCCAGAACATCCTGTTTGGATTTATATTATTTGCTTCCTGGCAGTGACTGATTTGAAAACTGCTTTTGGTGCCATACTGGCACATAATTGCTCTGGAAAACGTGGCCCCAGTTTCTTGAAATTTAATTTGGGAATTGTCATCAAGTTGCTTTTTTAAGAGATAACTTTGAGTGTGTGTAAACACAACTGTGACCCTGCCTTGCACCTGGCTGGCTGGGACTTGGGAAGGAACAAAATTCAGCAGCCCATTCCATGAAATGGGATCAGCAGGCAACAAACACCCAGATACTCTCAGCATGAATTCTGATAAAGAATTCACCTGTGTTGGCAGGTGGGCTTTAAAGATGGATGAATCTCCCACATGCAGATTTAGGTACATGGAGGTGACAGTTTTTTATACCTGTGCCACCACAGAGGTTTTCTATAAAGAGCATGGGCAGCTCCTTTCTTACATCTGCCGATGTAAAAATCAGATTTTTCTTTCCAGAATGTGATCTATAAATTACACAACTGATTAAAAACTACAGAAAAGATGAGACAATAATCCCACAGAATAAAAAGAAATTGGGACCAGAAAGTTAATCTAAGAACTAATGCCCAACATTTTAATTTTTTTTTTTACATACTTCATTGTTTGAGTTTTCTGTTCTGGGTGGATGTTTAAACAGTAATGGCAGTTGTTGAGGAATGTTGTGACTTTGGTGCAGGCCAGCAATGGATGTACCTTTGATATTAATATTATTTAACATAATGTAATTGCATTAATGCTGATAGTGTAAGTGTATTCCTGTTGAAAACTTGTATTGATTGTTAATAGTGAAGCTGCAGCCTTTTAACACCAACTGTTGATTCATTGTCTGTGGAAGCTCAGAGTCTTAAGGGCAAGGGTAATTTATACTTGCCAAATTACTTAGAGAAAATTCCAAGTACATTCAAATCTTCATATTCAGAAATATAGAGGGTAATTAGGGATAGGCTCAATATTTGCCCATTTCTCTCTTTTTAAATCACAAACTTGGAATGAGCTGTCTGGCTCGAGATTTTCTGATTGGGAGCAAATAACGAAGAGAAACTCAGTCGTGATAAAACACTTTATGGACTCATAACATCTCAAGTCTGAGGAAGAAAAAACCCCCTAACCCCTGAGTCTCATACTGGTTCACAACCTCGCAAAAGGTTCCCCAGCTGTGTTCCTAAATCAATAAAGGGAAAGTTGCCTCTGAAGAAGCCCTGTCCAATTTAGCAGAATGAAACCTGTAGGATGCTGTTGATATTAATGAGGTTCTGTTGCTCTAAAAGTATGCAGGGATCTCACAGTCTAAAAGTTAACTGAGTTTAATTTAACAGATTTTTTTTATAAGAGTTCAGAAAAAATAAACAATAAAATATGCATACTATGTCAGTGAGTAAAAATTAGGACAAGAAAGTTTATTTAAATATTTGATATTCGATGTCAAAGCTTATAAATTATTTTTTTTACATATATGAATATTTGAGTGGTTTGCAGAACCGTTCACATTCTTCATCACTTGAGAAACTTTACATACCTGCACTGCTTTAGTGAAATAATATGAAAGTGCAGTTTATGAGTGCCTTGCCTTGAATCCTGTAACCTGTAAGATTTTCCAGTAAAAGCAGTGAATGAAAAAGTGGAATTGCTGTAATGTCCTTGTGCTGCATGCTCTGGCACTGCTGTTTCTCTCACTCTTATCTGCCTTTATTCTGGGAGACCCATAAGATTCACCTCTGAACGTGTAGAATAATGGTTTATTTTTTTGCTTGCTCTGGTTTCATTAATTTGTGGATTAACTGAGGAGGAGAAGCAATTGCACTCGTACCCCCTTCGAGTGACATTTGGTTCTTTCTATTTTTCCTCATTTCCCTAATATTTGCTGTTCTTTATACATTCCTCCTCTTGCCTTTCCTTTTCTCATTTCTCAGCCTTTTCTTCTCTCCCAGGACTGCATTTTGACACCCTTAAGCAGTGAATTGGTCTTTGCTTACTGTAGTATTCACATCAATCTTGTGCTCGTGGCTCTGGCCCTTATTCCTCATTCTATAATAGTTTCCCTTCACCCCCCACCTCTTCTCTCTTATCTGTCTTGTCGGAGAATAATGTCTTTCAAAACTTTAGTGAGTGGGAATAGCAGTGTCTGTGAATATTTATTTGCTGTATAAATACTCCAAAGCTTATTCTTCATCGTGGCCACCCACATTGCTGCATGTTCCCAGAGCATCTCATGTTATTTTTCTGTGCAGTGAAACCTCACATGTTTTGCTAATTTGGGAAAGATATGCTCAGGTTGTTGACATTTTCATTGGCCTTTGGTAAAAATGAAAAAAATGAATGGCCTCCTATGCCACTTAAAAGTAGGAGGAGATAAATTCTTTATTCTCAAGGAGAGAATTCAATGTTGGATTCTAATTTCTCTTGCCCAAATTGCACAAATCTTGCACAGCCTCTGTGTTGGCTACACTTTGCACCAGGATGGAAGATGTTTGTTCCCTGGACTGACTCTGCTTTGCAACATATTTTATGTGAATATCCAAGAGGTCCTTCTTAGAGGATTTCCAGGAAGCAGCCTTGCTGATGGACTGTTCCCACCACTTAGGGACAAGGATTTTTTTAGCTTTCCCACTTTGTAGCCTTTCCATGTGGTGTAAAGGGTCTGCAGTGAGACTGAGAAATATGCCAGTAACTTTATCTGCCTTGGCCTTGCTCCACAGAAGTGCATGTGCAACAACTCCTCTTTAAGCACGTGAGGATTGGGAAATTTGGTGGGACTATTCCTAGGCTTAAAATAAAGCTTGCTATACTTAAGGGCTACAGTGATGCTTTACATCTGGCTTTCAGCCAGCATCCTGAATATTGCTCATTGATCCTATCACTGGAAATCAGCCACAAAAATGATTCTTTTTTTTTTCCAATGGATTCCCTAAAAAGACACTGGGAAACCCATTCAAAATAACATTCAGTCATTTGACACATTGGTGTCTGCTTTGCAGTAATGAACTCCTACATTTAATTCAGTCTTGTCAGGACACAGTGTCTCCAGAAACCTGAAGTTTAATAGAGATGAAGCAATTTTGTTGGTGTAACTGTGAGTAGGAAGTTATCATCAATCTCATCTTCTTCGAGCATAACTTACAAGGTCTTTCTAATCTGATCAGCTTTCTTGAACACAGTATGTTGATGACTTGCTTCAAGTCATTCATGTGGAGATATTATACCTACTACATATGATAAAACAATATAAGGCAGATCAACTGCTTATAATCTAATTAGTTTGGTCTTTTCATTTACAGTTATGCCCTGAGTACAGCTGTGCAAAATTCGCATAATTTGTTTCACAGAATTTTACACATTTTTCTTTTTGTTTTGTTTAGCTTTATAACTCTGAGATTTCAGCTTCATTTGCAGCTTCAGTGAAATTGCCAGTCCCACCTCCAAAGCACATGAAATCAGATATAGGGTGTTTTTTCTAAGTCTGAACTATTTTCAGGGAGTAAATGAAACCATTTAAAGTCGAAACTTACAGTAAATTCTTTGCTGCAAGTTTTCATGAGAAAATGCCAAGTGGCTCCAGTTTCACTCCAGATGTTACAGGTACTTTTGTTTGGGAATGGAACTGATCCAGAACTGTGGGATCAGGGTTTTTCATGAACTGTCGCTGGTTCACTCCTACCAATACAGTGCTGATTGAAAGACCTTTCTTGATTCAAGTGTTCCAGCCTCTGCTCAGTTCATCTATGGAACCTCAGTGTAAGAGTAGTTCATGTCCTTATGTTTTTCCTTTGGATTTAGGAATTTGAAAACATTAAAAATGTTCACCTGCATTTTTAAATTATTATTACTTGCATAGTTCCTAGTATGAAGTCATATCAATGCATGGCCATTCAGCTTGAAATATGCAGGATACCTGTGGTGGACTCCAAGAAAGACAATCAGATTTCTGGTATGAATGTCCTTAGAAAAACACTTTGGATAAATCAAAAAAATACCTTTCACAAAGATATTTCTTTTTGGAAGACTCCAAATGCATGAACTCTTCTCAGTTGCTTCGTTTTTCCACGAGCAAGTGGGTCCAGAAGAGAGAAGTACCAAATTTTCTCTGCACACTGGACAATGTCAGAGTGCACTTCTGCCTCATTTCTGGGCTAAATCTAATCCACTCCAGTTGATTTATTTAAGTTTTGCATAGATAAAAATAGAAAATACTATTAATTTTTAGCAAATCTCTTTATATGTAAATGAGTGACTGGAAGATAGGGCCTAAATTTCTTGCTGCAGTACATGAAGGATGGATTTGTTCATCATGTTTCTATCTATCATTGGCAGGGAATACTTTGGCTAAATTTAAAGGGTAATAAGAGGGTTGTAGCAGAATAAATTGTTTTACTTAGATTTCAGATCTGAAAGTGGGTATTTTGCAATCCATGTGTTTATATCTGATGCTTGAATAATATAGTTTGTATTACTCTTACCCTTCCCTGACTTGAATGCTGTGAAAATAATATGCTGGTAAATAGTTTCACCCCCCCTTCCTTTTTACCTTGTCCTCTCTGTAGCTGCCTGATGTGTAACAAGCAGAACTAGAGAACTGCCAAGGCTTGCATAAACCATGTTTATTGCTTTTTGGTTTAATTTCTTAGGAAAGCAGGAAGTAATTTTTAAAATAGATATTACGGTCAGTGGACATGTTTTATTGTATAACACCAATATTAAGAAATAGAGATTTGAGAGTCTCAAATTACAATGCCTTTACTATTTTTTAATGCATTGGTGGTGGTGGATTGCATTAACATTGTCAATATAATTTATTTAGGATTTGTCAACCGTTTGCTTTAGCTGTTAACATCAGAATGGGAATGTGTAAATTTTATTTGCACTAACAGTACATTCACCCTTGTTGCTATTGCAATGTATTGATTTGATTTCTGGAGCTTACCTGGATTGCTGGGAGGACTCTGAGTTTTCCCTCTACCATTGCCTTAGTTATGTTCATAAGCTTTATGGTGACTCCCAATCCAGCAATGGGCTGAACAACTTATACTTTTATCCAAGTTCTATATTCTACTTGACGTCTTTTCTGGCAGTAATTTGTTGAAATCTTGCAGTTAGGTTGTATGTAACCTTTAATTCAGCCTTTTTTAGCACTTTTCTTTGCGAATAAGGAGTTCTGATATTTTCTGTATGACTCATGCCCCAATAGAAAAACTAAATTATTTCCCCAGTACTTCAGATCTCTCATTGACACCTGAGTTGCACACACTCTGTAACCTTCAACTCTCACTTCACAGGCTAGAAAAAACAATTTTTTTAGGTATTATTAGCATTATTATGGCTACAAGGACAAATATAAGTGAATCCTTACAGGCTAAACTTGCTTTTCTCGGTTTCCCTTCTCTGTGTTTCACTGCTTGTTTTATCCCTGTCACAAAATCCCATCAGGGTAAATTAATCATGTCACTTTTAGTTTGAATAATAAAGGGCATCTCCTTATCCTCTCCTAGTACATTTGGTAGTGGACTAATTTAATACTGTGATTGCACTCAGTAAGCAATTTTGTTTTCATATTGAGGTACAGTGTGTGTGTGTGTGTGTGTGTGTGTAAGAATATAATTCCAGAAGTTTTGGCCTGCCTGGATCAGGACACAGCTGAATAATGGAAAGGTATTTGCTGTACAACATGCTCCCAAAAATCAGTGTGTAATGTTCTATTGGCAAATGTGTTTTGCAGTTTTGGGGAGGACTTTCCAGCCTGCATGGTTCCCTGTTTGAAAAGGGGAGGCTCAGGCTGCAGGTTTGGGTTATCTGACCCTTTTTCAGATGCCTTTTGTTTCATTTTGCAAGCAACTGCTCCAAATTCCTTTGAACTTCAGTACTGCCATAGGCTGGGACGGGCCAAGGCTGGAACGACATTCAGCAATTGAAAAATTGCAAACTAATACAAAGTTTTTTTGGAAAAAAATACATATGCAGGCAGCCAGTGGGATCTTGCTGCGCACATTGGGACCACTTTATTTGGCTTGAAGTACAGTGTGAATTGAAAACAAAACTATTGTCCTTTTGATTAACTGCAGTACAGACCCTCTCATTTTGAACCAAACTGCTGCAGAGATGAGCCCTTAGACAAATGTTGACCCATTGTGAGGCTGTTTAACCCCCTCCCCAAGTTCACTGTCGATTCAGAGCTTCAATTCAGCAAATGGCTAATGGGATTGATAAAGCATGGAAGCAGAGCTGTGGTGTTTTAATCAGTCTCCAAAGCTGTTTATTGGGAGCATGCACCAGAGCTGGGGAGACTGTTGATATTTTTAGAGCCAGTCAAAAACTGCAAGAAAAATGTCATGTCTATTTGCTCAGATTTTTAAATGAATTTATTTTGGCTGTACTTTCACATCTTTTATATGCCATGGAGAGTCACAGATCCTGGCTGGCTCTGCAGTAAGTTAACCTATTCTGTAATTGTCATCTTGCCATGGGAACCTGCAAGCCAAGTCCCGAGCCTTCACGTCTGCCTGGAAGGTGCAGAGTGCTAAAATAAACTCCCATGCTGGAGTTCACAGACTGCAGCACTCGCTGTGTGCTGCCCACGTACCTGTTCCTGCCATGTGAACAGAGCACCTTTGCTTTTCCAGCTGGAAATCCAGCAGTGGCAATCCAGAAGCAGAAATCTGGTATCCCA